>JAHLJT010009419.1:86588936-87142337 GCA_031308135.1 Acheta domesticus | reverse complement strand
GGAAAAACATTTTTGTAACAGAAACATGAAATGTAAGTTGAACCGTTCCTTACCTGCTGTATGGAAGCCACGAAACGACTACGCGGGTTTGGGTGGGCCAAGCGGCATAAGTACCGGGCTGTGGGGTAATGGAGGAGGAGGAGGGTTAATGGCCTGGTTGGTGTATCCTGTCTATTGCGCCGCCCCGGAGGAGTGCGCTTTGAGGGTGGTGTCTAATAATAATTTCAGTAGAGGGGAGGGGTTATGGTTTATGTTTTATTCAGAAGGTTGTCATTTAAATGGATGCGGAGGTTTTCTAAAGTTAATCTGGTGTGATAATGATTTTCTATTTCCAGTATATGAATATCTGTATGTGGATCGAACGGTGTGGCCTGTCTGAAGGAGGTGATTGGCAAAGTGAGATTTACAGGAGTTGTGTTTCCAAGCGCGTATGTGTTCTTTTATTCTTGCGTTGAAAGTTCTGCCTGTTTGACCAATGTATTTGGCTTTGCAGTCGTGGCAATGTAATGAGTAGACGCCGCTGTTTTCTGAAAGATCTGTGTGTGTTTTAGGGATATATTTTTTCTGAGGGAGTTTTGTGATTTGAAAGAAACTTTGATACCGGCTTTGCGTATATTTGTGCGACGTTTTCTGAAAGGTTGCCAAAATAAGGTAAGCAAGAGTACTTATCTGGTGTTTGTGCTACTGCAGAGAGTGAAGTGTACATTTTCAGTTTCTGTTTGTATGTTTTGCTGCGTAGTATGGTGTTGATGAGTTCTGTGTCGTAACCGTTTGATCTAGCAATATGTTGTATAGTGTTAAGTTCTTCCAGAAAATGAGATTGTGTCAGAGGCAGGCTTAGTAATCTGTGTTTCATGGAGTGAAAGGCAGCGTGTTTGTGTTGAATAGGATGTTGTGAAGAGTTGTGGATGACAGTGTCTGTGTACGTTGATTTTCTGAAAATATTGAAAGTATGATTGTTTCCCGATATGCTGATATTCAGGTCTAAGAAATTGATTAATTTGTCTTCGTTCGTTCTGTAGTTCTGTGGTGAACTGTATAGTGGATGTAGTTGTTGAGGTAGTCAGTAGAATTTGTCTAGTTGTACCGGCAAAGAACAAGGATGTCATCTACGTAACGGTGCCAATATGTAATATTTTCTGAAAAGTGAATGGTTTGAAAGGAAGATGGTCTGTTCCAAAGAATCCATAAAAATATCTGCAAGAAGAGGAGAGAGAGGTGAGCCCATAGGAAGTCCTGAAGTTTGTCTGTAAAATTTGTTGTCAAAAGTGAAGTAATTTTGATCCATGCATAGGCAATTGACAGGACACCGCACCCAGACCATTAACCCTCCTCCTCCTCCGCCACCCCACAGCCCGGTACTTAAGCCGCTTGGCCCACCCAAACCCGCGTAGTCGTTTTGTGGCTTCCAGACAGCAGGTAAGGAGCGGCTCAACTTACATTTCATGTTTCTGTTACAAAATGTTTTTCACAAGTTCTATTCAATTTCATCCACTTTCTTGCGTAGATTCCAAATTACTGTAACATAAAAATACTTTAACACCCCCTATTTCTTTCCCTTTGTTTCATTTCACAAAATGTTAGTTCTGTTTTAAATTATTAGTAATCTGCCATTCCTAATGTTAATCTCTTGATTTATTGTAATATCTTGTTTTAATAGTTTGCTATTTTCTTGTACTAGAAAACTGATGATGATGGCTAAGCCATCGAAAGCTGCTCTTGTTGAAATAAATAACATTGTTGGCAATGACAATACCTGTGATCATTTAATTTTAAATGCCAACGACATTTCACCACTAAACTAAAATGGCTCCACTGAGTTGGTGGCGTCGTGTCGCCGGAAACAGCGATTTCGGAGTTCATTTTCCTGTTAGTTTTTGTTGGAAGACCATATGCGCTGTCGGGTGTGTTGTATAGATGTTGTTTTGTTGTATTTTTATGACATATTGTGATTTTCATCTAAAGTAGCAAAGCAACTAATAGGAAACTCTTAGAAAAGTAGTTTTGGTGGCAAAACTAAAAATTGAGTTAACCTCTTTATGCACTAAGCTCTTCATTTTTAAAATAAGTTTACTTTCCATCAGAAAATATTGCCAGTGTTCCCAGTCCAGTTCCTTCCTGCAGTGTGTTCTTTATGTCTCCTTACTGGCAATAGGTGTCAACTTTGTAAGTTGACACCTTCTTCCAAAAGGATGTGAATATTTTGCAGTTATATTAGAGGTAAGAGGACAGCTGGAACACCAAATAGTTTAAACCAAGGAAAGAAAGAAAAATATAAAAAAGAAATAATTTTCAATAATATTTTAAAAAGTTCGAGGCAAGTTTACTAAACTTAAAATATCCCTTATGGGCACTTTCTGAGCTAACACCTTCTTGCACTAAGCCCTTCAATTATACCTTTTGACACTTCATTTTGTATTAAGCTATGCGCAGTAGATTGGTATGGCACGGACGGACGGGACGGAAGGGATTTTCAAAATTAATTACATTGATTTCCGTAAGGGGGCGCGCACTAGGACGTCACGGGACGATCCGCATCTTCTGCCGTATGCAAAAGTCCAAAGAAAATATCTTCTGGACATTCCGAAGTTCCGATGACGTCATCGGCGCAGTCGGAACGGCCTATGCACTGTTTCAGCTGTGAGGTTGTATGGAGTGATCTTGAATTCGTCCAATTACGAATAGTGTGATTTTAAGTTTTATTTAATGTATTACCTTGTTAGGAAGTGTAAGACAGGATGCAAGACAACCGCCTACCGAAAAGAATTTTACATTACTGCCCACAAGGACGAAAAATGGGTCTGAAAATAGGGTGTACTCGTATTTCCTTGGACGCAACGCCGTCAGAATCTCCGCATGTTCATTTTCTTCGTGCACCTTGTCAATTCGAACACTCCCACACAATCTCCGGGTAGACTGTAAGCTAAGATAGCTTCAACTGCGCTCTTCTACAAAATAAGCAAAAAATTCCAGAGTATCGTGGACGTGATAACGTGGTGATTTCAGTCGGAAAAATAGCAAAGTGGTACCGTAAATGTCATCAAATAAGAGGAGCGACACTAATCGAAACCCAGTTATTGAGTTCCAGATGAAACGTTTGTTCCTCGCCCATAGACAACCATACAGGTGCTCTGTGGTGCTACCTATACGTTGTACCTACACACGTGACAGTGATTGAAGTCACAGTCTAATAAATATTGGACTGTTTTGAACTCGTGTGACGCACGGGTCTAGGACTTTGCAATCCTCAAGCGTGCATGAGGCATTTTTCATGCGTACTTCGATTTTACCAATCACATTATAAAGTATCGAGTTCAATGAAGAAATTTGCTAAATAACATGGCGTAAGTGAAATTTGGGGATAAATCTGAAAATAACGAAAAATCTTGAGGTCAAATGAAATTCCCTGTTTTTCCGGTTCTTCCAGGCTATTTCAAATTCCTGTTTTTTCGGTTTCCAGGATTTCAGGTTCGCTGACCACCCTTGTATATGTAATGTTTCGATCGGAATTATTTTCACCGTATGTCATTTGGCAGGAAAGGGTGCCACATAAAATAAATAGTTGCTGACACTATGTTCGGCAGTAATTGTTGAAAATTTTTACTTTCCCGTATACGTACGTATTCACGAAGTGATATACATGGTGTAGGGAAAGTTATGTAATGCTGCGCGAAAAAATGGCCAATTTTCCTCGGAAAAAATTGCCGGGCCGTGTTTACGAAAAAGTGGATAAAACCAGTTGCTAAATAAGAAAAAAAAACCTAACACGTGGTGTAGCCAGAACCCCTCTCTCGTGAGTCCTTGATATCGAAAAACCAATTGAAAGGAAAACGTCCGTCTGTCTGTTCGTCTGTGAACACTGCCAGCCCCTAAACCATACGTACGATTTCTTCCAAAATCGATATTCCCCGGTCGATCTGGTTCTAGTCGAAGCTTTGAGATTTTGAAAAAGATTTTTCAAAATTTGGGGGTACTTTACATGAACCCCCGGACATTTTCACAATTTTCTCAAAAACAGCTCTATTTTTTTTTTAAATTTCTTTTATAAATAGATTAAAATACATATATTAACAGGCATAGGTCCGATTTCACAGATAACTCTGAATTTTGAAAATTGCCAAATTTGAAGTTTTTTCGGCGTCTTTCTCCAACTAGAAAATTTAAGATAGAGATTTTTCCTTCAAATAAAATGTGTTTTCCAAAGTGAGTCCTTTGTTTAAGGTCATGTACATAGTTTTGAAAATTTTAGTAGTTTTCGCGCAAACATTGCGTGTAATATGTGCAATTTTAAAAAAATTACAAAAACTAGATTTTCTCAAAAACGGCTCCAAATTTTTTCTTTAAGTTTTGGTAGGGATAGTGCTAAATGTATCCTATGAGGTGACATAAACGCCATATTACTGTTTTTTTTTTTTGTATATTTTTTTTCTACTTGTCTCTAACGTCGTTAATATTTACGACGAATTGTTAATATTAGCGGCGAATTGTTCACATTATTATATTTATGAGAACATGTGCTTTAAATAATGTCAAGTAAAGTTTCTCGAAAACACTACCGTTTTCTGTGAAAAGTAGCTCAAATTTCGGCATTTTGAGAAATGCTCAAACGCCATTTTCTCGTATATGGCTGCAATTTTTTTCTTGAAACTTTTGTAACGGATAGTGCTAATTACACTCTTTAGTATAGCGTAAAGTTTATTTTGAGTTATTTTTTGTTTTTTCAAAAATTACATAATTGTAATTTTTTTGAAAGATCTCTCACATCTTTAGTATGCACATTACGAGCAATTTATAATCATTATTATATTTGTCAGTGTAAGTGCTTCAAATAACTTCAAATAAAGTATTTTGAAAACTCAAACATTTTCTGTGAAAATGAGCTTCAAATTTCGCATTTTTAGTAGCGCTAAAACGACATTTCTCTTAAACGGCACATAGTTTTTAAAGAAAATTGCCATTTGTGACTAGGTTTTTGTGTTCTTTAGAATTCTAAAATTAATGTTTCCGTTCTACAATAGGAAACTGAAAAATTAAGAAAATGACAAAAAATGCACTTTTGGCCGTGATAGATGGTAGCTGGCAAGAAAGAGTATGTGGCAATTCCGAATAGCTAGCAAAGACCCAAGGAAATAGAAAACTAATACGGGAAAGTCTGTGCCATTTTGTAGCACCATTAGTTGTGTTTTGATTTGTACTTAGCGATGCTCTGTGATCTAAATTGAAACAGATAATTAATAAATTTACATGAGTCGTTTGATACCATGATAAATTTACTTAGTTTGAAATAAATCATGCTGATCATCAAGTCAGAAGACCCCACGGTATTTGTCGTAGGAGAGTATGCATCAAAATGTATAACTCGTTCACTTTAAATTTGAGACGGAGCGCTGCGATCTGTTTACAGAGGTCACCGCCAACTGAATAGAAACGCGCGTCTGCAGTATAAACTGACCGTTTAATGATATAGATGGCGGTGAGCAGCACACAGAACCCCGGCGGGGCAAGAACATAACCATTAAGCAGTAGATAGGAAGTGCAAAGAAGAAATGAAAATATTGTCGTGAATGTGTGAAAATTAGTGTGTGGTGTGATCTATTTTATTGTATATATCTTAATCATTTAAGAGAGCGAACTAAGCTCACTGTCATGAAAGGCATACTTCGCAGCTGTGTCCGTAGCGCTTGTGCTGCCTTCGAGACAGCTGATTGGACAGATGCTGATTGACATCGGGGCCATTCGTGTATTCTCGGTTGAGATGTTCGGGTTTCACTTCAAAACAACATTTTGTTCCTAATTCTGCAGTCTGCAAATGTAAAGTGAACGAGTTTGCATCAAAATAGTTATGATGGGATTGTACGCACACAGAACGTGTAAAATCCAAAGAATAGACGTTGTTCAGACAACTAATCAACAAATGTAAAGATTTCATGCCTGATGTCAGAGCGTTGTGCTGTTGCGCGGCATCACGGCCCCGTAGTCATTACATGCGATGGGTTTGAAGAAGGCATTGGAAGCCGTGATCCTGTGGGAAGGGCGAAATAATCACTTTCTCGAAAGCTGCCGACCTGAACACATGTAAGCAATCACTGCGGTAGTTGAATGTTTGTTTCAGTACAGACTGGGGGTGTTATTAAATGGTAGGGAGGCAGGTAAATGATGATCAGTTTTGATACATTGACAATTGTGCAGAGTAAGTGTTCGAAGGTGTTAACCATATTACGTTATAATTGTGATTTTTGTAAATTAAGTTTGGGACTCCGTATTTTCGAAGGGATTTACATCAGGATAGCTCCGTAGATGGGGTGTAATTTGTAATAAGTCGGCTGAAGGTAGGTATCACGCATTGGTGTTTCACCCGAAGCACAGCGAGGGCCAGCCGTGTTCACGAAATTATTTGAGAGAAATCATTGAATTACATAAAGTATCGAATAGCCGAGGACATTCCGAGAACACTTGGTAATTTATTCTGACGATAGCAAAAACAATAATAGGGATACCGAGGACATCCCATGAACAACAGCGAGCACGAAGACAGCAGAGCAGGTCACCTGAGAAGTCAGCTCACGAACTTTATTCCAAAACCGTACGGTATATTAATATACAGATAAAAGGTTAATTATTACATTCAAGAGCTTATAAAATTTAGTAAAACTGCTATAATAAATCTTAAATTTGATTTCTTTTGAGAAAAGAAAAGGCTGATAATTTATAGTAGTTGCCATCAGTTCTAGAGTTAGTTTTAAATCCACAGAACTTCCAGGAAACGTGATTCTGTAGAGAATTTTACGACCACATGCAGCAGGTAAGGTGAAAAATGTTGTACATCGAAACCCATCATTTTATTTGAAAATGAAGTTATATAATATCTTAACATCGAGGGAAGTTTTTGAGCATAGCAGAGCTATGAAAGCAAAACTAATATTATTAATATCAGTAGGAAACGTATGAATATCATAAATGGAGTCCCATTGTAACGCATAATTGAAAGTTATTAAGCAATTAAATAGAGTGTATCTCACATGTCACTTTACATCGGATTTATTAGTTAGAGTGCCTTTTGTTTCGCTTAGATTTGCATTGTTGATATTAAAATTGCTCATTGGATTAATGTTTTAATGTTCATTTGGAACTAGTAGACACAATGAAGTTTACACAAATTGTTGATATGGATACAACTTTAGACATACGTTTTGATCAAATGTTACTGCGAACTGGATATACATATTTTATATTAGTTGAATCTGAGGTTTAGATGGATTTCATGTGGCGATCGTGTACTTAGCTCTGGACGCGAGCGTTGAGGGCCGGCTTGCAGGTGCATGAAGACGGGCGATGTGACGCGACGGGGAGGAGTGTGGGAATGTGCCCTTAATAGCTAAACTGTTATTTCTTAACAGTTAACGTTTAGTAATTCTTACACGAAATAACAGTTATTTCGTTTATCCTGTTATTGCCTGTTATAGGTTGAAATTCATGGTACTCCAATCTATTAAGTCAAACCGGAACTACTACAAGTTTGGTGGCAACTATTTTGTACAGTTGTTTATTTTTGTTGTGCAGTGTTGAACAGTACAGTTGTTTGTTTGTACAGTGTACTATTTTGTAACAGTTTCACTGCAGCTAATCAATCGTGATTAGCAAGTGTTCAAATTATAGATTCATTAATACAAAATTCGTCATTATTACACACCATGTGTGACAATATTTTTATATTTTATTGTTTAGGTACACAGCTATAACACGTTTGTCCTTTAAATTGAATCCGTCCAATATGTTTGTTAACTTCTATCTCTCGCATTGCAGCTTATGTGAGATTCACAAATATTTCACAAAGTCCGATAAAATAAAAAACTAGTGGTGCTCAACAGCACATACTTTCCCGTATTATTGGAAGCAGCTACGTAGAATTGAAATATTGCACTTTCTGCCGTACTAACATCTTAGCTGTTATTTGAAAACGTCCAGTTCAACCAATACGAACCGATCAACGGTGCGCAACGGTGTAAGATATATAGGTGTGTTAACTAACCACCTTTGGCGCAAATTTTCTGAAGCCAGTTTGAGGCTAGAGGCATGTCCTTACGGTGCGCATGATCGGTTTGGGTCGCGGGGTGTAAGAAATACATCTTAAGATGACACCTAAAACTGTGGCTGATACACATCACACGACCAATCAGGACCTTGCCCAAATGAGACCAGAAGATTGCAGCATTTATATGCCAGAACTGTGAAAACTTGCCTCACATAAGCTTCAGTTTTAGACTGGGATGGAACACACCTATATATCTTAAACAGTGCGAACAACTCATTCTTTCCATCAGTGTTGTCAAAACTATGTGAATTACACAACTGCATAAAATATAATACAAAAGTTTTGTAAACTTGCATTGCAAAAAGAAGTCTGTGATACCATACAGCTCTATCAAGACACAACAATGACACGTAATTCACAGAAATTCGCGACAGCGGAACGGAATGCAAATGTTGCGTTCCCTGGATACTCTCTTAAAGAGCTAGCAATTTTTATTTCCAATATTTGAAAAAAAATAATTTCTTTAAAGATCATGTGTATATGTATAGCAAAAGGTCGCATGTAAAAACTTACAAATAAATAATATACAAAACAGCAAATTGTAATTTACGACGCACCCGCTGACTGAAGCGCTATATTGTAGCAGCGGGCTATATTGATGGTCGTTTGTAAGAAAATGGCATTTCAGCGCTACTGCAAATGCGAAATTTGAAGCTCTTTTTCACAGAAACTTTTTGAGTTTTCAAAAATCTTCATTTAAAGTCATTTGAGGCACATATATTCACAAATATAATAATGTTTACAAATTGCTGGTAATGTGCATATTAAAGATTTGAGAAACCTTTCAAAACAAGTTGAAAAAATCACATTTTTGTAATTTTTGAAAAAAACAAAAGAATAGAACAATATGGCGTTTATGTCATCTCATAGAGTATATTTAGTACTATCCCTATCAAACGTTTAAAGAAAAAAGTTTGAGCCGTTTTGAGAAAATCTTGCTTGTGTATTTTTTTAAATTGCACATATTGCACGCAATATTGACTACTAAACTTTGCCAAAAAATGTACATGACCTTAACGAAAGAACTCACTTTGGAGACGATTTTTTTAGTTGGAGGAAGACACCGACAAAAATTCAAACTTTTGCAATTTTCGAAAATTTAAAGTTTTCAACCGACTTGAGACCTACGCCATTCTCTCAAATGACCTTCAGACTACTCAACAACAAAATTTAGTCAAAATTGTTGACGCCTTTTTTTGAAACTTTTGAAAATGTCCCAGGGGCCTCATATAAAGTACCCTCCAAAATTAAAATATCGATTTCAAATTCAAGGGGCCACGAGTCATTCAGATCGGTTGGGGAGTATAAATTTTGGAGAAAATCGGCTGAACGGTTTAGTCGCTAGCGTTGTCCACAGACAGATGGACGAACGGACAGACAGACGTTCTGCTTACAATTGGTTTTTCGGTATCAAGGACCCACAAAATAGGGATTCTGGCTGCACCACGTGTTAGGAGATTTTTTATTAATTTAGCAACTGGATTTATCCACTTTTTCGTTGCCAGGGCCCTTAATAAGAGTTTTCTGCCAAAAATCCGCCGTTTTTTCGCGCAGCATTACATAACTTTCCCTATACTATACGTATGTATGTACGTACGTATAGTATACGGGAAAGTAAAAATGTGTTACGGTCAAATAACTCACATATTGTATGATGTTGAACTGTCATTACCACTTTGGCTGTAGGTAGGCAAAAACACTGTTTCTCCTTATTATATTTTGGCACTCGTCACTTTACAAAGGACGGGCGGACATTTTGAAAAGAATTACTTTTTCGGTATCAGGGGACCCCAAAACGTGTATTTCCGTTAAAATCTCGAAATCGATTTTCCGCAGCATTACATAACGTTCCCTATACTACGTATATTACTCCGTATATACGTACGTATACGGGGAAATGTAAAAAACAGAAATTCATTCAATTTTATAAATGGAAAATGAAATAATTATTTTAAAATTTGTATGGTATTCGGTTATCATTCTTTATGATTATTGCTTAGAATCTTGTACGATTCTAAGCAATAATGCAAGAAAACTCACCTCTTTCCCGCAAAGAATTCGAAATGTACTTCAGTGGCGTAGGCTCAATGTATGCGAGTGATGTGTTACATCCCTTAGTTTTCCATCACTTAAAAATATATTTTCAGTAAAGTATTTATTTTCTTCCGTTAAGAATCTCCCTCTGTTTCTCTAACCCCTCCCGTCATTTACGTGCGCGGTCCAATAGGCGTTAGTCCCCTCGCTGGATGTGACGGGCGAGAAACATCCCTTAAACGACCTCACTTCGTTGGCGAGGTTATTGAACTCAAGGCCATGCACTGTGTGCAAGCTGCGTGGTTTCGACTGCGGAGATGTGACATAGCTTCTCACATCAAAGGCTTCTCATTGGCGTTCGTTTATCCCCTCCCAATAACCTTCCATACCCCCTCCTCTGATGCCCTCCTCTCATAATTCGGCAGCACGCCTGGGAATCCCAGAAGTCACATGACACTATTGTGACCCGGAAGCGGGGAGTGGGGGGCACACGGCACGATTGTCTTTCTTCACAAGTCAAGCAAGTCTGCCAACTTTGCTTAAGCACATTTCAACCTGATTCAGTACAGCTGGGTAACTCGGTGTGTGTTAGCAGGCCTGACACAACAAGATCATTCCCATCATGTAAGGAAATGGTGTGACAGAGACAATCCGTGAACTCGAAACGGTGCTCTCGATGTTATTTCGTTCATGTGTGTCCTGCGTTCTAGCGTAAATGCTGTTTACTACTGAATGTACGTTAAATTGACTACTTTGCCTAGTTGGTGATATGTTAAAGAGAATCGTGAATTCGAAATTGTAACGCGAAAGAATAAAACTTGAGGCGTGTGTGTGCGACATGGCGAGCTCATTCAGTTCATTTGTGGTAGTGGGTGAGTTATTTGTGGCAGGGAACAGTAGTGAAACGTTTCATTGTGTCATAGACAGGATTCGTGAAATTCCGTGCAGTTCTTTCTCCTATTCCGAAAAACTTAAGGTAGATTGTGATGGACAACCCAGAAAACGCAAATAGTTCTCGAGTTCAAAAATTAGGTATGTACTTTTTGTGGTTATTTTTTTTAGTTTTATTGTTTTGTTTATGTAAGTTAGGGCATGCAATAGGAAAATTATGATTTTCAAGGAAGATTCAGAATGTGCCTAATTTGCAACATACACTTCTAAAATACTTCAGAGTAAAGTAGAATGACGCAGACTTTAAATATTTGGAATTATGCGTTGAGTCTGTAATATCATGATCGCATCCCCACATCTACTAGCCAGGAGACGCCACTCATGTACTGTAGTCGACTGATGAGTCGCTACCAATGTCACCATTCATCGTATCGAAAGGATGTTCACAGGTATCGAACGAACAACCACGAGCCGAACTCGCCACTAGCGAATCGAGACGCTGTGTAAAAAAGCAGGCCAGCTGTTAGCAGATTGGATTGTCATCAGACGCACTCGTGCTGAAGCTGGGGTTACACTCTCATTACCTTTCCCTAACACATCTGCTAATCAGTGCTAGGAACCCTTTCTGAAACATCAGAACCCTTCGCGACGGCTCTGCCAGACATGAATAAACTAAATATTGTTGAACTTACAAAATCAGGCAAATCAAAAATTATACAAGGAACGCAGGACATTGCTTCTCATCCGTACAACGATCATGTAAACGATCTGGATATGTACTACATAAATTTACATTTTAAATTATTTATATGAATTCATGAAAATATATAAAATTGATCTTCTAAAATAAGGCGTGACGTTTGGAAGATGTCATGTTAACGTAGTATGGACATTCATGAATTTATAAGACAAATATGCATGAATACTCATGAATATCCTATATTACTAATTACCAGAGCCATCCTATTGTAGAAGCAAATTTTTGAATGGCTTGTGTAGAACTCCTGATTCTCTTCTACAGATTCTAAGAGTTCTTTCTCAATTAATACAAGTAACAAACTGGACGTTCACTGTTCTCCTTGTATTTATCTTTTATAATTATGTATTTTTATGCTTTTTATTTCTAAGGCAGACAAACTTCTTTCAACGAATGCTGTCGGAGATTTTATTTTTAGGTAGTGCCATTTAAATATTTGTAGATACTATTTTCCTAATATTTCTTTTTTCTCTGTAATATTGAAAATGCATAATGTATATAATTTTATTTCGTCATCCGCCCTTCTATCGATCATTGAACGTCTTGCCACTGTCGATTTGAGAGATTTTGTTAAGGAATAGAAGGGTATTGTAGTTGGAGTTTTTATCGAGTCTGAAGGTCGCAAGGTAGGGGATTTGGGATAATTTTGAGAAAACGTTTTGGCCAGGTATGTGATGTAATGTTATGTGTGTTCTAGAATTAATTCTATATGAAGTTGGTGATTGATGCCAAATCATGGGGACTGGACTGAGTAAATATATATATATATTATATATATATATATATATATATATATATATATATATATATCATAAGTTGGTCCATCATTGATAAGACAGAAATCTTTTAAATAACAGCTTTATATATAAATTTTCCTCAACCTTTCGGAAACATTTGGTTTCCATCATCAGGTGATAAATAATTATATAAAAAGCTTTATGTAGAAATAAACACAAATGACAAAACAAACATTATACAAGTAATAAAGAAAAAATGAAGCAAGAGAACAATAGCATTCTTACAAGATGCCGAAGTATTCAGCCCAGTTCACTAAATTAATTCGCGCGAATGAAGTCAGACGAAGTAAATTGATTCAAGCGAAAACCCTCTTATCAGAGGGTTATCGGAAATATTATGTTGGTATTGTAGAATTGACATGATTTAATGCACTTTGCTTTTGAAAGAGGAATACACGAATATATTTGATTTCCACCTCCTTCTACAGAAAAACCTGTAATATATGCACTTAAATATGCCGCATTCATTAAAAATATGTAGTTAAAGAAAAAAATCACAGAAATATGAAAAATATGTAAAATAAAATGTGCTAGATTTGTTTTTATTTTATGGTGATGGGTAAAGTTATATACATTTCCTTTCAAGATGCGCAATCAGTACAATTATGTAATTACATGAAGTCCCTCGTTCTACTCATCAGTGAACGAGATAAATCTAAAATTAATTAACATCCCAAACTTCTGTAAACATACCATGACAGGAAGTTCTTTTTGACTGAGTCCGTCTCATTTAATTCGTGCACTCGTCGAAAGCGATATGGGTACAGAATATTTTCATGAAGAATTTACAGATAGTCAACACCTTTCTACATGTGTCTTGTGCTTTCAATGCGTTTTCTTCAATATTACGAAGACATGACGGGAATATTGGCGAAGTAACTGCCTGACGTGGCACTACCTTCCTGCATAAATTTCATACGCTGATGATGCATTCCCATCTGAAAGGCCAGAATTCAAAACATCTCACAGAATACAATTTCCTTCTTCAAAAATAAAACGAAAACAATCAAACAATAAACGGGGAAAAATTAATTCAGTTAACTTTTGGTGAAAAAGAAAGGGCGAATCTTTTACAATTCCCTAACAAACTATTTTGAAACACATATGTTCATATGGAATTTTTGGTGTTGGAATGTGTTCTCAAAAATTTGAGACCACTAACATCAACCCTATTATTGATTTTATCCAATATTGCGAAGTCGGGGTACGTTTACAATTAGTACGGCCAAGTGATTCGGCTTCGTGAGACAAGAACTGGTTGCAAGTTAGTCCATGTAGGTGGACACTTAAGTCTGTTGGTTTGAAATCCGCGTAAGACAGGAGTGTTTTCGGTTATATTTGATGACTGGGGGCATTCAGAGTTCCTCGTGTATTACGTCTATATCATGATCATTTCTCATTCTCTTCGCCTGACTGAAACTGTGCGCAACCTATGTGTTAATTGTGGACTGAATCCTACACCCATAAAAAATGTACTAGCACCGAGGTGAGGAAAGGAATTCCATGGAAAAATCTGGAAAGTTAGATCTACGCAATGTTTGGGATGCACGAAGGTTCAATGCATTCCACAGGAGGGTAGATACCGCGAGAGGCCTTGGCAATCTTTTAGACGACAAAAAGAATAGGAAACTAATACCGAAAAAGACTGTGCCATTCGATAGCGCCCCTAGTTTTCTTACCTAAATATGCACAGTAATCTTGATTTTACGTTCAGCGCTAACCTTATAGACTGCTCCTGTAAATTTCTTGAAAATTGCCGTAATTCTATGACGTTTAATAATTATTTTTCAATACTATACTGACAGTACTGTTGTATTCATTTAATGAAACCATGCCCAGAAATGAAAAGCCACAGAAGACATGTCAAAATATTTTATTTACTTCAAAATTCTTTTCAAATGAGCATATTTACAAACAGTATACAAATAAATAATTATTTCTTTTCATTGTAATGCATTTAAAAAGAGAATAAAAATATGTTTATACATATCTCTTTAAAGATTAATCTTTCCAACTGCAGACATCGGTACCATATAGTTATCGTAGCAACTTCTGGTAAGCTGTGTCAACATTTGTGACTTCTTGCTGGAAACATATGGATACATTCTTGTTTACCCCAAAATATTCATATATTTTTGAGCATGTCACAATTTTATGCATCTAAATTCAAGATGCAAAACAAACTCTCGGGGTCTTCAAAATCGACTAAATACGTAGGATCACTTCTAAATGATTTTAATTGTGGCCTATATCTTAAGTGACTAGGTACGCACATGTTGTGAATATACATTTTTACTTAGGATATGGCATTCATTTCGTGGAAACAATATGACCAACAGTACACCAGATATTTATGATAAACGAATATCAATGAGAAGGTATCAACGTGATTGTGAAGGTTTCATTTTTCACCCCAAAGACCTGATTTGGAAATTCTGCAATCTCGTTTGGTAATAAAATGTTTTACAATACTTATTTGTACTTGTAAAAACCTATTATAACAACACATACGTTTTTAAACACTTTCCCTAGCGGAAAAATTAAACCTGGAATTCTCACCAGGCGTCAGATCTTAGTCGTTGGAGTCTTGCAGACTTTCTGCAATCTACTCATTTATAGCTCAGAGTAAATGAATATGAGTACGCATTGATTATAATTGCATATCAACGAGGATTTGTTGAAGGTAAGAAAAATATTTCTAAGTACGAATATGTTGGCGCCCATCACATGTTAGGAGTCTTAGCGCCACGCCTAAAGTAATGTTATGCACCACCAGTCACATGACGAACCTTCAAGTCACAACGTCTTACCAAGCCAAGGCACGACCTTGTACCGTCATAAATAGTGCGCGCCTGTGGGAGTTTCTGAGGTCACCTTACAAATGGCAAATTGACTACCTAAAAATAGGAAAGGCTGCATTTTTCAACTCTAATAAACTGAGTCTCGAATGTGAGGCAGATACAATTATTCGTTTCCAACTCCATAACTCTGGTAAGAATTAATGAAAAATGTTGGAAAGGTGTCAGGTAAGAAATCCGCGAAAAAGAAGTTGAAATCATAACTTCCGTTTTAGGTTATACCATACACTCATAACAAACGCTGTTATTAGAGATTCCCTACATTCTTAAGAAAAGCCGATTCAAAATCCCAGATTGCATACTCATCATGCGGGGCTACAAAATCTAAAACACCTTGCTTAATCGAGATTTGTTTACTCTTGTTTCGTAGTGTGGTTCGTCTCACCACTTGCCTACATATTTGATATATTATGCAGCTTCTCTGTTCGACGCTTGAAATGCTTCTTTTGTTACAAGGCGTAATGCAATGTCGTAGCTGCTAAAACTCTTCTGAACATTTTTCCTTATGACCGCATAACGTCGTTAGTCACGTGTTCATCAGAGTTTAAGGATGTCTCCTTGCTCATGACGCTAAAACTCATTTTTCTTTTAAAAGGATAATAATTTAGTAGAGGAATTTTGCTTTATAATTTATCTCCATGTTCACTCTCCTTCAGGGGAGAACTAACGCAATGCTAACTTGGAAAAAAACTATGGAAGCATATTGGTCAGCCCACTCATCTTTTACCGCAGGGATTGGAGTTCAGTTCCCTGTCGATACTTGATGAATTTGCAGTAGGTTTCCCCGGGTTCTCCTCTGTCTTCTGCATTTCTTTCCGTTGTTGACTCATTTCATTAATCACCGTTTCATAAAGGCAACGGTTGCAACATTGCTCGGAATTTAGAATTTTACTTCATACACTGTTTTACAGAATTCCCAAAAGCAAATCTTCTTCATTGTAAGATTTAATGATTTTAGACATGACGCCGTTTCGATTTCGACAGTTTATAACAAACAATAGCATTAAATAAAGATTTGATAGAATCCTAAAGGCGAGATACGTGGTAAGAATTGCATAAATACATGCTGTATTATGGAATACTTGAAATGCCTATGGGTATGCAAGAGGTTTTCTTTAGCACTTAATTCAAAAAACACTGCATGTATTGCAGAATCAATGTTGTACAACTTTTTGAGACATTCAGATTGAACTAAACTACCCTTTCTTAACGATGCTTATACAGTTAAAAATGTACAATTTCTCGACAATTTTCATTAGTACATATAAAAACGTGAAATATTCCTTGAGTGTGTCGAGTTTGTGGCAAAGCTGGATCATAAGCGTTACAAGTATGCCCCAAAAAATGCACCATTCTAATGACCATTTGTTTTTCAACGGTTGTCAGTACTGCAAAATGTTCATAGGTTCACTTACCTAGCACTTTAATTGAATATACATTGCTTTATTGCTGTTTGCAGATTCAGTATTCTTCATTTTCTTGAGGCAGGCAATCAGATCGCTCCTTATCTTCACTGCGCTTTTACAGTTCGGACCCAACGCTGATTGATATACGCGCAAAGCTTTCCTCAGGTACTGTTGAGATTCCTCCATTTTATTGAGTTTCTGGCAAAGTAAAGCGTACTGCCGCAGGGGTTTGGCTATGTCGATATGGTCACTTCCCAATATATTCTCCCGAATCTCAAGACCTAATTTGAACAACGGTGCGCTCTCCTCGTATCGCTTCTGCGCGTAATACATAGTCCCTAAAGTGTTGAGAGCCGCAAGAAACTCACGTGTGTTCTTCCCTGAGGCCTTTTCTCGGATGGTGAGAGATTCCGTGAGAAACTTTTCAGCCTCTGCGAATCTACCGGCATCAGTAGTGAAGCTTTGCAAGGTTTTCCAACATGGACGCAAAATCCGGGTGATCGCGACCAATCTGGCGCTCGAGATCATCTAGGAATTCGCTGCACATTGTTTGGACCAAGTCTTTAAGATTGTGCGATGTGTTGCCATGTGTTGAACGACTCTTTTTGGGTTTTTTGTGATAGTGTCAGCTTCTCGGTTAGTCTTATTCTGTAGTTTCAGACATTACAGGCAAGTTTGTTGTGGAAGAATTTTTTGTCTGGCTGGTTTCTAAATTAGAGTGGCACAGCACAGATTGGCCTTTAGTGACTTCAGACCTGATTGACTACAACAGCTACATTCACAAGATCTTGTTGATTCGTTTGAGATTCCAAACGCGCATGTATTAATATCTTCGACAGAACTACATTTGTCTAATTCAGGTTTGAATTTATGGTTTTGGTTTTGTGTTTCGGAGCTACTGTCGCAAGATGTGGTTGTTTTTCTCGAAGTTTCAGGGACAGATGAAGTGTTTGGTTTTACAAGTATTTCAGTTGTTTTCTCGGCATTCATTAGTGTTCTCCGAATATCAGAATACTTTGATGCGTCATACATGTGCAGCAGGTTATCTAACGTTGCTTCAGATTCCAAACATTCTGAGGCATTAGTGTAATTTGAATTCCCGTCTTTTGGCTGGCGATTTTCTGACAATGCTTCAGAATTCAAACAGTTCGCAACATCAGCTGAATCCAAATTGCCATCTCTTGCTAGTCGGGTGTCTGACGTTGCTTCAGAATCCAAATATTTCGGAACAATAGCAGATTCTGAGTTGCCATCTCTTGCTTGCTGGTTGTCTGACGTTGCTCTAGAAACCAAACATTCAGAAGCATCAATGGAATCTGAATTGTCATCTCTTGCTTGTCTGGTGTCTGATATTGCTTCAGAATCCAAACATTTTGTATCAATAGCGGAATCTGAATTTCCATCTCCACTTGTCGATTGTGTGGCGTTGCTTCGGGAGCCAAACATTTCCGAGCGTCAGCGGAATCTAAATTTTCATTACTCGCTTGCCGGGTGTTTGACGTTGATTCAGTGCACGAACAGTCTGGGAATGCAGAAGAATTTAAGTTTCTATATCTCAACTGCTCTACATTTGAAAATACTTCTGATACATTTTTCGTTATCGAACTTTCGCCAATACTTCTCTGGCAGGCCGACAGCGTGGTCTGGAGATATTCTTTCTCCTTTTTCAGAATTTCGATTGTTCGTTCCGCAAGCAAGTGATTCTGTTGTAACATCCAAACATTGTATTTAAGTTTTCTAACTTGTAGGTCTTTGTGAACATAGATTATTCCTATTATCACGCCTATTATTAATACAATGATAGTGAAAAGTATATTGCTTTTGTCTTCCAGTAATATCCATATATTACAGAAAGCCATCGTAATAGAGGTAAATTGCAACAACTGATTTGCCCACATAGCGATAAAACTATAGTGTTAATAGTAATAGCTTTTATATAAGCATGCCTTGTGAAACAAAATATTGTGTCTTGTCTACTTATGCATCAATATTAATATTTTTTATTAACATACATAGAACTCAATAGCTTGATTAATTATTTTGTCACCAAATCTGAATACTAGAATTTGCAAAGAATATGAGCACATATTTTTTAAGATCGTCAGTGAAGATAATTAATACATTGAAGTACGCACTTTGACTATCGTAGCATATGAAGCGATCAATATATTTTTAAAAGTACATTCCATTTTGGCTCAAGCAAATGCTAAAAGCCAATACATGTATAACATGGTCTACGAGTTTTAATATATTGTATCATGCCGCGTTCGTTTATCTGGGCTTAGAATTCTTCTAGGCTCTTGTATTTTTCTGGTGCTGGTTGTTGTCTGCGACAGTAGAAAAACTGTAAAACCTGCAACAGACAATATGTATTAGAATTCATTTAGTGACAAACATAATTCGGGATAGTGAAATAAAGTGATTTATGAACTTAGTCCGTACAATGCCGAAGTTTGCAATCCGATTTGTTCCTCATACAATCATATATTTACCAAAACTTCTAACGGAAATTGTTTAATTTGGCAATTTTCGGAAATTGAGAGTTAACCGCGAAATGGGATCTATGCCACCTTAATAAGTGTATTTTACTTTATTCTTACAAAAAATTCAAAGAAAAAATTTGGAGCCTTTTTTAGAAAGTGTCCATGGGGCTTCTTGTAAAGTACCCTCAAATTTTGAAGAAAGTTTTTCGAGGCGCCACGAGTGGCGCAGATCACCATACGTAATTATAATTAGATGCAAGCAATATAGTTGCCTGCTACTAAATTGACGACTGTTGAATCACTCCAACTGAAAAAGCAAAGTTGGTAATTAACAAGGTAAAACAAAAATTAAATATTTTCGAACCCGATTCACCTCACCTTCATCGACGTCGTCAAACAAAAAGATGCGATCTTGAAATAAGGGTCACGTAAAATGTTATTAAAATATTAATAGCTTTCGCGTAACTTTAAATGAAGTGTAGGCAATTTTAAAATTATTTTAAAATTTTTTTCTCTCTAAAACAGCACCAATTTTTTTTCTTTAAATTCTCCGGTTTCATGGACCGGTAATAAAAGTTTTTTTCCCGATAATTCGCAGTTCCTGTGGCACGATTGCATACCTTTCTCTTCTAACGAAGTAAGAGCAAGAAAAGAAAAAAATTGCTCTTTACTGTTCTTTCTTTAAATTTCATCCATACAACATCTTCTGCATCCACGCAGCATTTCTATCGTGTTTCCTACGCTTTGTAGGCTTCCTGAAAACGGAAAACTGAAACAATTTTTATAGTCACGGTTACTTGGAATATTTTCAATGACTCAAAATGAGCTCCCGTGAGGCTGTATTTTAATTTTGGAACAGAACGAATTAGAAAAGATCATGACAGTGTTGCAGTGCGATTGGAGCAATGTTACCACTCTGTTCTTTGCCCACAACTCCCTCACGAATAGCGATGTGGGTCTTGGCGCATTGTTGTGAAGAGTCCAGGATTTAGCGATCTCCTCTCGTGCGCCAATGGCCTTTTTTCACAAATGCCCCTTTTTCTTTCAAGCGTAAAATTTTCCACGTAAAATTCCGCGTACCCTCCGACTCCAGCAGATAAAAACAATTTAAAAATACACTTTTGTGTCATAGAAGACAATGAACATTTATTTTCGACTTGCTCTTATGGGCCGTTTTCGGGTGAGGAGATGCGGTCGTGTAGCACTCAGAACTTTGCCGTACCCTCTCGGAATTTTCCTCAAATACACATGTTTCGTGTACAAAAATTCATGATGAGATGCCTCACATTGTAGCTGCTCTCGGTAAATGATCATACGCAAATTATTTTGTTCCTGAAACAAATCCTTTGGCATCAAATTTGCAGAAATGTTCTTCAGCAAATCTTCAGACACAAATTCAAGTACTACTGTTTTTGGTAGATTTCACTCTTGTGCAAACTAATGAAACCATGGAGGTGGAGTCGGAAACCAAAACTTTTATTTTCATCTATATGGCTCGTTGACGGATGTCCTTTGCATTCACGGCTATCTATACGTTTTATTTCCTCAATTAATATCCTGTGCTATTCACAAACTCGCGTTTCTCACAAAAGTTCCTCTCCTTAGGATTCCCTTCACAGTTCAAATTCCTGAACAAAATCCTCAAAGTATACAGTAAACTAAAAATAAATATTCGGCTGATTTAGATGAATTTTTGGATTGTTTATTAAAAATGCCTTTATAACGACTAATTCACAAATTCAGTGCTTACTTTTGCACATGAATATTTCAATATATTTTTCAAACAAGCGGAAATTAAGTCACTTTTGATAAAAGACAACAAAAATTGAATTGAAAATAACAGATCAACTTCTCTGTCTCAGTTTTCTCAAAAATATTGAACCAAATGAATAGAAACTTTTCTCAGGGAAAACGAAGCGTTTTCAAACTCTCATAATGAACTTAAAAAATCAAAATCTACAGAAAGAGCCGCAGTTTCCCAAAAGAATGTGTTAATTGATCAGTGGATGAAAATGAAGCATCTATTGAAATATTTTCAAAGCTTTTGAAAGCTTTTGTAGTTTTTGACTACAATTGTGCTTTCTAAATTACCTTCGTAGGGAATTCGTGCTATTGTTCTAGATTGAATATTCTCCTACCTTAAACATCGGTTGTAAAGAGTAAAAATAAAGTACTGGCGTGAAAGAACATTACTTACTCAACTTTCTGTTCTTTGTCATGAGCATGGCTCCCGCAGTTCTCATTGCTGATGACAGGAATATTCTTTTCAAACAAACAATGCACTGTTCGACTTCCAATGTTTCAAATTTGTTTTGTAATAAGACATGAACAGATAGCAAAGAAAAAACTGCTCAAAGTACTGAGTTACAGTCGTTGCATGTCGCATTGCAACGAATGCACCAATGAAAACAAATAATATGCAATTGTTTAATGTTACGGTACAAAACAATATTTTTGGGGTCTCTCAGTTCAATGAAATCTCTAATGGGATATCAATATAAATGAATTGAACACTAAATGAGGTTCATAATGTTAAGCATTCACATTTTATTTCAAATTCACTCAGCCTTCAATCAGTTCATTGCGTATGTTTTATGCGTGTGTTTTGCTTGAGTTTGGAATCATTGTACCATTGCCTTGCCTATTTATTTTGTGAACCTGAAGTTTTTGTCCAAACTGACCTAATTATGAGAATATATTTTCATGCAATGCTGATAATTATAATTATAGCATACGCTATAGAAATCATATTCATCATGTGTCAATATCAACAGCTCACTACAAGAAATCCTCGTGTAATACATAAACGTTACTGTACAACTCATTATCAGATGGTAGTACACAATTAAAATCGATACTTCACTATGTATAATTTTTTGAAAATATTGGTAGTATTTGCGTAATTTCTTGCTTCAAATAATTTTAAACAATATTTTCTGAAAATGGCTTCAATGTTTCTTTACATTTTTTCTCGAACAGAGGAAAGTACGATAATAACAATGGCGTCCGTCCGATTTCTATAAACTCTGAATTTTCGAAAATTGTTAATGACGGAGATATTATTCCGCGTCTTCCTGGAACCACAATATTGAAGAGAGTAATTGTTTGCTTAATGAAATCTGTTTTCAAAACTTGATCTCGAAGTAATGTCAATGAAAATTCGAAAATTGCAAATGCAAAACATTCTTTCTTTTTAAAATGTCAGGAAGGCTGCGTTTACCAGGGACGCTGGTAATGCAGAGGTAACATGAAAGGCGTGTTGAAGCTAAAACCAGAGTTCGAATCGAAAGAGGAGAAAAATAGTTGCTGGTTGGAAACAAATTTTGAAAATTCAAATAGTATTACAATATTTCATAGTCGTTACAAATAATGCAAGAAAACATGTGCTAGCTGTAGAACTTCTAGTTAACATTAGATTTAATTAAGAAAAAATTATCTCAAATAATGTAGTTGAAGACAATGATAAAAAATTTAAACACTTGCAATTTTTGAACTTTTAAGTTTAATGAAATCGGACCGCTGAAATTTATAAAAGCTTTATTGTAGCAAAATAAAAGAATGATTTGGAAACACTTTTGAGATGGTTTTGAAAATGTCGATGAGATTTACTGAAACGTACTACCCAAATCAAAATATTTGTTATAAGTCCGTAGGGTTCTGCCCGAATAAATGAAAGTATCCATTTTCGAGAATCGAATGAGCGGAATTATGAACGGTTTAGACCCTAATGTTGACAAGAGATAGACATTTTGTCAAAAATCACGTTTTCTATATCGAGGACCTTTATTTAACCAAGTTGCCGACATCGCCACTTTCTCCCTCAGCATTTCAATTATTTCTCTGTACTATTTATTTGAAAAAGTAAAGCCAATAGTTTTTTAGAGACAGGAACCCACGAAACGAGTATTCTGACACTTTTTCACAAAAAATTTTTGCATTATTAAATAGGTATCTGTAAGCTATTGTGCGAAACAGTAACTATACTACGATTTTCGTAACTTTTCCCCTGACAGGAATCAGATTTTGACGGTTTCACCCAATCAGCAGCTTGAACGTCACCATAGTGACGTCACTGTCACGAAATATAAGCTCCCGATTGGATGGCAGCGAAACACCTGATTTCAGTCAGGGGCAGGTACGAAAATCGCAGTGTAGTGGTTGTACAAAATGTCAAACTTCCTCCTATATAGTATGACGATCCATCCGGATACGTCAACAGTTATTTAATATATCAATATACAATCCCGAAAATGACAGTATGGCTAGTAAAAAAAAGAAGGAGAGACGAAAACAAGACGTTTTTATTTAAATTGACGTAGATCTGAAGATAAGTGTCAATAACAAATATGACGGACACAAATTCAGAAAGAAGAGCATGTGAATTACAGAAACATTAGTTTAGATATTGGATTTTCGAAACTATGACGTAAAAATAATATTAAGTGAAAGGGCGAAGTCGAAAGATTTATGAGATAATATTGAGAGAGAATTAAAAGAAAATAAAACAAACAAATTTTGAATGGAATAGTGTTAAAAAATACTTTTTGTTAGCTTACAGTTGTCAGATTAGCATAGCTGCATTCAAGGAAAAAAACACTGAATTATTTTACTCGGAATTAACATGCCAAGGTCAAGAATTTTTAACAGATTAAAAAGAGATTTAAATGTAAATGGCCGTACAATAGCATGCATGCGTAGTATGAATGGATTTTAATTAATATATTGTAAATATGTGTGAGTGTGTGTAATTCAGAGTTGTTATTTTCAGTGCGTAGAATATTTTCTGTCTGTGTATTTGTTGATGTATAATGTATTATTGCAATTTAGGAGGTATCACTATGTAAGAGGCAACGAAAATGAATAATGTTGCCCAAATGAAAATAAAGTAGAGATACACCGACTATGGCTGTCGTAACATTAGAAATTTGAAACTTCCTTTATTTTTTTATTATTTAGGAGACGATGGTTACCACCAATGTAAGCCTCGCAGCCTGTCCCCAAATATATCAATGAAAGCATCCCGCATCCCGTGTAGGGACGGACACGGTGGATTCATTTTTCAGTACAAACGAAATATTCGAACTGCCTTACCAGCTCCCATGCGTGAGGGCTGTGTGATATACATAAATTATTGAATGTAAGGAAATAATCCACACGTCTCAGTACCTAGTTAATTCGCCTTCTTCTGTGTCGGGACTATCTTTCCAATTTTGCGTCACGGTACCCACCAGTCCCCCGGGAATAATTTTCATTGAAAATCACCTCACTCACTGCGTCAATAGTGTTCAAGCAGCCCTCCGGCTCTTTTCTATCCTGCACCATTGCATGCATGCCAGTGTATCCCGTGAACCCATCTCGGTTCTTCTACGATTGTTATGAAAAGGGAGCCAATTCCTTAATTGCACATACGGAAAGACAGATTGCCCACATTATACAGAATGCTCGTACATGACAAGGCATTTTGAAAATTTCGTGTATAAGTACTGAGTACTTAAACAGTTTCTGACTCCCGTGCCTAAACATTACTGAACACATCTTTCTGTTAACACTCAGTCTTAGTATATGCGTGTTTGGGTTCACGTTCCCCAAACCACAGTGCCACCAGTCCATCTAAATTTTTACGTATTATTTCTAAAAGTTAAGTAAAATAATATTTATATAAAAATCTAGTATTTACAACATTTCAACCATTTTGAGTATTTCTCTAGTCAACCAAGTGCACAAAACAGCACACGATATTCACTAGTATCTTCTATAAATCACTTCATTAGTAAAACTGACATTTTAAGCCGTTCAGGGTTAATACTGAGATTAAGCACTGAATTTATTTATCCCAATGACATTCGTTGCCAAAGCAACAATGTCAACAAAGTTAATTTAATTTTATACTTGTTCATCCTCGATCTGATTAACGAACACATTTTTAACTAAATAACATTATAATGTTACAGAAGATAATATTTAGAAACGGGTTCAAACTGAATGGTTCAACTATTTAGGTACGTTTTAAACAACCTTATGGTAAAAGGAAATTGTTTTGCTTTCTAATAATGAAAATTCATGTGTTCGTTTAAACGTTTACTACTTAGGGAATTTGGACTTGAATTACTATACCCCCACGTCACGTGTATTTCCGCACCACAGTTTTTTTCCTTTTTTGACGTAAAATAAAAACTTTGTAACAAAAGAGAGCATAAAATGAAGAGAAAATAAATAGAAAATTCGGTTAATATCGAAAAATATCACCCTCGTGATAATGGATATCATAACGATAATTAAGCTTTTGAAGCGCTAAGACAACACATGCAAATACTGATTGGCGACTTACCATTAGCTTAATTATTCTTTTGTAGAACAAGAAGATTTATCGCTCAGGAAACCAGACGAGTGGAAGATAACTTGAATACTGAACCACTCTTAATGACGAATATCTCAAAAAGAAGAAAATTACAGTTATCTATCTTATCATATGCAATCAAATGCCTTATCGAAGTTGGATGGTCATTATGATAAACACTCCGCTGATAAAAACGAGAGTTTTGAATCACATTCAACTCACAGAAACGTCAAACTGTGGATCCGAATTACTATTAGTAATGTGTGACGTAATCTCATTGTCTACATGTTTTGAAGGAGGTGGTGACCAACGAGCTGGAGATACGTAGAGAGGCGAACGACCTTGTTTCAGCGCTCCTTACGTGATATTCCTGAAATATGGCCGCCATGTTTTAAGGTGTCATGGCGTGATTATCATCATCTTCAGTTTGTTATTTCTATATGTAGTGAATTACTTTCTTTAACACGTTGTGTAGTCACAATCCGTGTTTTGATAGCGAAAAAATCGATTGATAACTTCTCGGCTGTCCAGGTGACGCCGCGTCGTTGGCAGAGAGGCCGACGTTTCGCCTATCACTGCGCACCCGAGCGCCCAGGCAGAACAACATATAATACTGGACGCATACAATATCATGTCACTGCCCTGAGGAAACCTACGACATGTTAGGCGAAATGTCGGCCTCTCTGCCAACTATGCGGCGTCACCCGGACAGCCGAGAAGCTATGAACTCGAGCCGCGGAAGCTTACGTGTAAAATCGATTGATAGCAAGCAAAACGTCTGTCTGTCCGTCAGTCTGTGGTCAACGCTAGTGCCTAAACCGTTCACGCGATTTTCTCAAAAATTGATACACTCCGACCATTTTAAAGTAACTCGAGGCTCTGCGAGTTTGAAATGGATATTTTGATTTTGGAGGTACTTTCTATGAACTGTCAAAAATATTTTCAAAATGTTCTCAAAAATGGCTTCAAGTTTTTGGATCAAACTTGGTTATCAGATAGCGTAAAAAGGCGTTTAAAAGAATGACAGGCCTTGCTTTTCGTTGAAATTTTTTAATTCTCAAAAATTGCAAAATTTCAATTTTTTTTCGGCGTCTTCCAACAACTACAATATTGATGATTGTGATGTTTCCTTAATAAAATCTGTTCTTCAAAAACATATCTTAAAATAGACTTGTACAATTTTTCGAAAATATGAGTAGGTTGGCGTAATTCGTGAAATGTAGAAAATTTTAATACAATTATTTTATAAAAGAGAGCTACGATTTTTTTCCTTCAAATATACTCCTCGTATGTATCAAAGAAAGATAAAACGGATTGTGATAGTCCCATTTCCAGTAAACTAGTTATAATTTCGAAAATTGCAAAAAGTTAACATTGCAGAACTTCCATATTGATGAAATATTTTTGTCTTAAATGAAATTTGTTCTAAAACTAGAGGTGCTACAACAGAACATTCGCTATCTCGCATTATATGTAACGACTCCGCAATATAATACTACATGAACCTGCAAAAATATTTCCAACCAGCAAACGTTTCTTTCCCCGCTTCTTTGATGTTTGACACCTTTTAACATGGTGACTCTACCGTTTCAAAGATGGCGACGCTATTGCCTCTCTATGTTTCTCTAACTCGTTGGTAGTGACTAACGCCGGTAGTGGCGATTGTAAAGCAGTATTCGGCCCAAGTGTCCGAGGTTGTAGGTACAGTCCCTGCCAGATGTCGGAAATGGGATTATACTTCGGTTTTTCTTTCTTGGCGCACGGAGGTGTGTCAATTATCTCACGGCATTTCGCGTCGTTCTCGGTTGTGCCGCTAAGCGTCGCATGATCGCGACTGTGTCAAGCAGTTCTGGCGATCATCCGACTCCTGGCGACACAACGGAGAACGACGCGAAATACCGTGAGATATTCCATGTTGATGACACTCTCTCGTGCGCCAAGAAAGAAAAACCGAAGTATAAAGTCTTTCTTTACAAAATATCTGATGATACACAAGATACACTGATACAAAATTTATCGTTCATACACTAAAGCTCATGTGTTAGTTTTACAATGGTGCCAAATAAAAACGTCAAACATTACTTTGACTATAAAGGCCTTTGGTGAGTTAAAAGAGTGGGTCCAGTCAGAAGCTTCAATTTCAAAAATTGCATCTCTCAATTGAATAATAGTGTCAAGGAAGAATAGTTGATTAAAGTCAACTTTTACCCAGCTCCGGAAATCCGCTTGTACCATCACCGGTTGATAACTTCATCTGCTTTTAAACATTTGAAAAGAGTAGAAAGCACTACAGTCAAGTTTTTGAAGAACTAGTTAACTTTTATTTTGGCTGAATGGCTACAAAAACTTTACATGTGAAAGAACGTATGTAAATGGGAAATAATAACACTGCTGTGGAACTGAAACATGGCATGTGCACATAAATAACGATTATCTAAGCATTTTTACGTACATAGGACATGTGTATCCCTCTCAATTTTTGAAGCCCAGTATGGAAGAATGTTGTGAAAATTCATTGAATTCTGTCAGAATTTCTCTTAGTTGTATCCAACTAAGATGGTTGACAATTAATGTCTCACGGTAATAATATTGTTTACTAATAAAACCCCTGCGATTAAATGACATGAGGAGGTTAAAAACGAATTCAGTTTGACTTGCAACCAGATTACAACTTCTAAGTTGACTACGAAAGATATCTTACCAAATTTTGCTTCGTCCATATAATTTCTCCAGCTGCACGGAGATATGTATGACTAAACTTTTTACGGTCTACGCATTGTTAAAGGTATTTAATTGGTTTGTTAATATTATAACACGTATAATTATTATAATTATTACACGTATAATTTATATTTGGAGGGAAAGTTGCCCGTGCTCGCAGAAGCACCCGGCTTCCGAGTAGGCATGTAGCCCATGGGGCGCAGTTTGGCATATCTGGTTTAGGCCGACTTGGAATAATAACTAGTACGTGAGAGCCAAGAATAAGATGTCGATGTCCATGGCATTGTGAAAACTCTGAGAGAGACCCCATAATTTCAAGAACGAACAGTTGAGGACACAGGATAAATGAAAGGGCCCATGACCGTCATTGTAGAGAACTGTTTGGGTGCGGTTTTCGTACCTGACTCTGCCCTCCGTTTCATTATTATCTTTGTTTCGTATGGATGTAAAGGAAATAAGAAGATAAAATGATAAATCAAAACGTTAGGTGTATAAGATGTATGTTTTCTATGTAAGCTGCCATTCTCCTTCAACAATTTGGAGATGAACATTTCCACACAAAAGATTGACACAATTAATTTTTTATTAATTAAAAACCACATTTCAATCTTCAACTGTTACATATAATATATGCACTTACATACTGCACAGTTCGTAATCATTTTATGTCACGACCGAAAGGAACGTATAGTTGATTCTAAACAACTCGTTCCTATCACAGTCACAACTATTTCACGAGGTACACATGTTTTCACACTTTATCTATGAATTTTAAATATTCTAAATAGATTTTGAACAGATTAGATACATTAATCCCTTACCTCATAACTTAAGCAAACGTAATAACATTTTCATGAAGTTTCTAATCTTTATTCCATTCTGAAAAATTAAGCACAGATGTTAACATTTTAAGTAACGAATTACCTACATGAAACAATTATAAGATATATAATAAGTCTGAATTTATTTTCTGACAAAATGTAGTGACCGTAGACAGATGGACAGACGTTTCGTACACGTAATCTCTCGCGGCTCGAGTCCATGACTTCTTGGCTGTCCGGATGACAGACGGTTTGTGTAAACCAATTTCGGAGGATCAAGACGGACGACAAAACGAATATTCTGATTGCAGAATATTTTAGAGGAAATAATTTACTAATACTTTGAGCAAGATTTATCCACTTTTCCGGTACCAAAGATCCACATTATGAGTTTTTCTGTCAAAAATCGCAACGTTCCGCTGCAGAATTACATTTTCTTTGCAACGTAAGGACATACGTACAAGGCGAGAAAGAAAAATATAAAATGAATCATGTGCCATATTATTTCGAATTTCTCATTTATTTCCATCTTAATTACGTCAATCTAACGTGTGCAATTAAAAACAAAGTCAAACCCGAATATTCTATTAAACAAAAATGTACAGCATACAATATATTTTATGATAAATGAGCAGGGTTTTCGAAATCCGCATCGATTCAAACATCTCAGAACCGAGTTTAAATTTGGCTGTAATCTACTCAGGCGGTCTAGAAGTAGGCAGCGCCATATTTTGAGGGAACAGAGGTACGAACTCCATCCCATTACTCGCGGCGCGGCGCGAGCCTTCTCCGCCCACACGCGCCTCGCTCTCCTGATTCAGCACCGCCGCCCCCCCCCCCAGCAGCCGCCGCGCTTTTCCACGCCCACGCCTCCAGCCGCTCGCGGTCGCCCTCGGCCTCAAATCGCTCCGCCCCGCCCGCCTCCTCAACACTCGTTCGCCTTCTCTTCGGCTTTGATCTGCTCCACATTGCGTCAGCCCACCTCTAGGATCCACGCTCACTCTTTTTCGTCGCCGGCCCTCTCCCTCCCTTTTCTGCCTCACTGCGACCCCCCCTCCCTCCGCACTTCCGTTCCGGGACGTGACCCACTAGCTCATCCACACTGCATCAACTGCTTCTGACGCTCCTCTGTCTTCGTCAAACTTTTTTCTACTCGAAATGTCACTTTCATATCCTGCGATGGTACTCCCGCCTTTCCCCCTTCTGTCATCAATCCACCTTAATTTGTGGCAGCTAAGAGGACTCTCTGCATACTTCTTTGTGCGTCCCTTCGTGTAAAAGACCCAGTTGTCCTATCGCCTCATTTTTGTTAGTATTCCTTTAATAGAGAACTCTGCTTGTGCGTAACCACAACGTTGTTCATATTATGTCTCTCATTCCTGCTCAAGGCCTAGTCCGCACAGTTTACGCCTCGCTCAGGTCTCCGGCGCGTCCTGGCGTCTCCTCGATTCAACAGCCCCTTTTCGATCCATCCCCTCCTCGCTCCCCCCGGCCCGCCCGCTCCACACATAATTTCACCTACGTCTCTCACCCCGCGGCCCCTCCGCTGCCCCGATACCATGCCCCGGCCAAAGCGGACGCGTGAATCAACGGCGGCATTTCCGGGCAGCGCGCAAACAAACGGCGCACGGCTTGTGTGTTTCTCGTGGCCTCGCAGACACAGTGGGAGGGGCGGGCGTGGGTGGCGCCCTCGACACACCTCGCCCCGCCTCGCCACTCTTCGTTTCTCGTGCTCCAATCTCCCTCCACCAGTGTCCCATCGCTCTACCCTACCCATCAGGCCCTGTCCCTTCCCCTCCCCGTCTCACCTTTCCGGTCCAGACCCACCTCGTCCTACCCCTTTCCTTTCAGTCTTGTCTTGCTCCCGTCCCGCATGACTAGCCTCGCCCCGACCCGCCCCAGTCCGCTCCGCGCCAACCCGCTCTAACCCGCCCCGACCCGCCTCGCCTCAGCCCGCTCCGTGCCAAACCGCCCCAGTTCGCTCCGCGCCAAACCGCCCCGTCCCGCTCCGACCCGATCCGCCACGACCCGACCCGCCCAGCCCCCTCCCCGCTCCGCGCCGAACCGCCCGTCCCGCTCCGACCCGATCCGCCACGACCCGTCCCGCCCAGCCCCTCCCCGCCAAGTCCCGCCCCGCCTCGCCTCGCTCCACCCCGCCCAGCCCCGCCCCGCCCCGCCCCGCCCCCAGATTTTATAGCCCGACCCTGCACATTCCGACCAATTCCATCCCGTTCCACTCTATTCCCTTCCCCCGTCCAGTCCTATCCCGCCGTGTCCCGCCCCGCCTCATCGCGCCCCGTCACGCCCAGCCCCTCGCCTCCCGTCCCATCCTGCCACGGCGAGCCGTGGCGGCGCCCGGCGCCGCGGCGGGCCGTGCCGTGCCGTGCCGCAGCTGCGCTTGCGCCGGGAATAGAGCGAAGACTGAGCGGCTGCGGCTGCGGCCTTTTCGCCCGCCAGCACGTGAGGAGGAAAGATGACGCGATGGCCCGGGGTCGCGGAATATGAGATCCCGGAGCCCACCTCTCCTTTGGGGGCACGCCCGTTTGGTAAATATCGGAAAGGGATGATGTAGTATTAGCTTCTACGCCGGGAACAGACGGCGAGGATAGTTTGTTTTTTTTTCGGAATAAATATATAATACTCGAAGAGAAAGTTCGATACTGAGCAATCTTGAGTGTCTGGGAAATAATATTTAGTAGACTAATTAATTAAATCATATTATTGAATCAACGGTTGGTTAAACGAGAGATCTCATTCATTCATATACCATCCCTTTCTTCCAATGTACGATTACTAATAAACACTGCTTCAATTCCTCTAGCAAAGAAAACAAACCAAAAACGTTTTTTATTCTCAGTCTGTAGGAAATATATTTGTTCATCTCCTGCCATATAAACACATTCTAGTAATGTTACAGAAATTGTTTACTATTTTTTCGGACCAGGTGAACTAACAGCAAAGAGAACGCGCTGAAACGTATATGTAATGTTGGCCTCTGGGTTTTTTCAACTCCTTCCAATTCTTTTTCGTGAGAGAGAGAAGCACATCGATTACTCTTGGTCTTTTGTGGATGAACATACCATACAACTTCTACTGAATATTTAAGGTTTTCATCTACCTGTCGTGAATGGCACGATATCAAGTATGAAAAGACTCTTCTCTACTTATCTTAAGTCTCCATCCTGTGTGATTTTTTTAAAAACGTTTTCTTATACATGAGGTAACGCTTTATAAGAGTGGTCAGAGAGTTAGTAACATAGCAAACCTAGCAGTAGAATTTCATAATAGTGAGGACACTTCTACTTGGAGTCCACAATTAATATTCTAAAATTTCTAGGAATCGAGAAGAAGGAATGTATTATGTTACCAGATAAGAAATGTTGTATGAAGTAAGTGTAGCAAAATCGTAGGCTTAGAAGATTTGAATTTATCTTTCGGTAATCAGGATTTGATCCTTCTACAATGTGAATATGGAAAAACGCAGTGAACGTGCCAAGGACTTCTATTCGTCTCATTGCTCTCCATAGCCCAGATCCCATTTATAATCCACAAAAGAAGCTATTTTGGATTAAATTGAACAGTTGTTAGCATTACCATCATTTAGCAATTATTCATTTCATTGAAAAGGACGAAGAATGCTTTGGCAAAAATAATCCTTTGTTTTTTTCTCATTTCGTAGAATAGTCGTATTTTTTATTGGTATATTTATATTCAGTCTATTTTATCACCAAGCGAGAGTCTTTTCATCGGATTCTTAGAAAATAAATTTATTATTGTTAATAATTAAAATGAGCAATTCTTGTTGAGCACATAGTCATTTCTCTTCTTCTTTTTCTAAGAAAAAAAGGTAGAAATATCTCTTTACATATTTACTTACGTTTGTTAATAATTAAATGTTTATTGTCGCATTTAACTAAGACTGACAAAACCATTTTCCGAAACATGTCTAAACGCATAGACTGTTCTTTCTATGTTCTTGATTTCAGTTCATGATGAACATGCTAAAGGTAATAATATGAAGTTAAAAAATGCCAAATATTTAAAATATAAAATTATTAAAAAATAAAAATGGCACATTTGTATGGTACAAAAAAAAATATCCGCTTAATTGATGCCGCCCTCACTTCGTATTTCGAACAGATCTGTGAAAATAATGTGAACGTTACATGCTTTTCAAGAAATAAAGCCTTTGTACACATGTTAACTTATTAGAATCTGTATCCCATCGCTACAGGAAAGACAGACGTGTCAGACATTAACATTTTGCTATAGAACGATTTCACACTGAGCAAAACGGTCTATTTTGCTTCCAAAGACTAATAGGTTTATTTCTTTTTTATTGTTAATGACTTTTTCCTCTGTTAAAAATATTTATATTTATCATAACAACAAATTGCAATTTCTGTCTAAACAAATTTCTTTACTTAACTAAAAAATACAATTTACAGGTTAAAAGTGATATCGCCGACGCTTACACTGTTTTAAAAATATCATATGTTAAAATCAGTTGCCTGATTCTTTCATTCTCGGTAATAATATGCAAAAAAAAAGACATATTAAGAATTAAAATTAAATATCGTATTCTACACACCATTCCATTCTCACATATTTATATTAGAATATATTCTGTAGTTACTTCGATACACCACCAAACGTTGATGTCAATGAATATTCTGTAGTTGAAATTAACCTATAAAAAGGAGTTATCCCATTAGCATAATCGCATCATACATATGACGCAGACGTTTGTCATATTAGTATATTTAATTATGAATTATTGAGAACTGTACCATTATTCAAAGATCATATTATATTGAAGCAGACCATTGTGGTATTGGTTTATGTATAATACCTGTATAGTATTTGAGTAAACTCCTCTAGCATGCGTGTGTGTGTGTGTGTGTGTGCAGTTCCGTCTCTCGCGGCTAGACCACTTCCCGTGCACCAATTTAGACATATGAGGTCTCATTGAACGCGTCTCGGTCTCCTGATGGGGAACTGATAATTTGTTTTCCCATCCGGCCATAACATTCCAATAAATTGCCAAAAACATATTTTTCGGGTTTTGGTGATCTTTGTTGGGGTTTTCCCCAACCAGTTACCTCCTAATAACGGGGCACCGCATCAACCGGGACAAGATCTAAGCTTCCAACGTTTGGTAGTGAAGTTCATGTATGTGTGTGTAAGTATGGGGTGAGGATAGGACAAGGGAAGAGAAGAAAGATCGCACGCGATCGGTTGTCCGTTTATTAGGGTACTGTCTCGGCATTCGCGTGGTGTTAATAGAAGAAAACACGTATAACTACCGATCAGAGCAGCTGGCCGCTAGAATTCTCCTCCAGCCAGCCAGACGCTGAGTTTGATCTAACTGCTTAGCTGGCGTAGAAAATTCTGTCACCGTCGGGACTCGAACCCTGGGATCTCCCGGTCAGAGACACTTCAGTGACATCATTTGATGCTCTGAGTCCTCTAAGCCGATTGCATGCATTGTTATGTCCAGGAAAACACAGAAATTTTTGAAGACACAGTTTTTATTTAACAAATAAAATATCAGTGCAAGTTTAACAATCCGGTAACCAAAGAATTAATCCATAACATAGTCAGGGTTACCGTTTTCCACAATATAAAGCCGTTTCACCAATAATCCGTAAGAAAGTCTAAAACACTATTGCCGGGTCCAAAATACCACCTTGTCACTCATTACACAATCTCGCGCTCGGAACTCGACTTGAAAACTGTTTGTCCGCTCGGCGGCGGGGCCTGCTTTTATTCTTCCCGGCGGCGTAGCCTCGCTTCCACTCCGGGGCTTCGCTGACCGGCTGCCTCCTCTTCTTTTGCCCGGTCTTGCCACGGTCCGTTGCTCTCCGTGTTGCCGCCGAGTGCTGGCGGTGCGGCGCGCGATTCAACTCGCCGCACACCACCGCAACACATTGTAAGGTAGTAATATAATTTCTAAGGCACCTGTTTATCTGAGCAGCAGTCTCCTCACAGCCGTGGAGGTGTGTGGACGTGATTTAATCGGCTCTGTTTCCATTTGCCTAACGTTGTTTTCGACGTAACAATTATTGGTGGCCATCGACCTCAGACAGATAGCTTTGACAGTGGTAGAGCTCCCTGCGACTGTGCTGTGTACGGCTGCGATACTATTGGTGATTGGTAGGTTTGTGCTGAACCGGACTTCTATCATCAATATAATCTCAAATAACCGCAGGGAATTAATGAATAGGCTCCATTAGCAGGAAAGGGAAGCTTACGCGGAGAATTCAGTACAGGCAGCAAACAAGTAACTGGTGCGTAAGGTTACGTATCTTAAGAACCAGCCGCTTTGTATATACTTAACATTTTGGTCAATGACCTCATCGAGGAGCCCCATGAGTCACACTAGTTACAATAGCTAGGTCGAATTCATCCACTGTCTGGAGGAGAATTTTAGCGGCAACCTGCTCTGATCGGTAGATTCCTGAGGTTTCTCCACTCAGGTCTCTCCAGGAGAATTCCAGAGCAGTAACCAAGCAAACGAGCCACAGACAGTGCGCAAACTTTTCTCCCTTTACCGTATTCTTCTTCTACACATACACGCGCGCGCGCGCACACACACACACACTCACACACAAACACTAAAACACTCTACATTGCCAGAGACGTCGGGAGACCAGAAGGGAGCTCAGAGCGGTGCCCCACCGGGGAGATCCCGAGTGGAAATTCTCCGTAAGTCGACTTATAAGTCAAGCGCCGGACCTCACTATCCTACGAAGAAGGAATTACCGCTCCCTCCTGGGATAAAACATTTTCAACACTAACGGGACTAATGAGCATAGCAGTTGATGTGCCCGGAAAAATCCAACAAACCCATAAGTCGTGGACGGACTCGGCGAAATTGTTACTGTTCCTGGCCAAGTAGCTAGCGGAAGGGTGGGAAGGGCTCTTGGTGGAATTCTGATAGCACACTGAACCGAAGGGTGCCGCGAGGGTCAACCGCGTGTTTTATTGGCCCTTTTGAACAGATTCAGAATAAAAGAGGTGCTGCTACGTGCATCCTGGGAGCGTTTGGTTCGGAAAAGTAATGTGCACACGGGAAAGGATTTGTCTTGTTCCATTTCATTTTAATGCTTCATAATTTTGTTTTGAACCACTAGTTTATAACTTGGCTTGTTAGAAATACAACGTTATTCGAATTTTTTTCTTTTTCTGCTTTTAAAAAACCAAAGGTAATTTCTTGTGTAACTTTTTCAACCTCGTCAAGAGCTAATACACATTATCTAATACTATAATTAATAACATTCACAGATATTGTTTACAGTCTCAAAATACATTTAAATTTTGTGTGACGCTATTAATGATTTATTCACGATTCTTATTAAGTTACTAATTCCACTGAACCTTAATCTCTTGAATGCAAATGATATTTCACATAAAGCTCTCATTGATTTACTCACAACTCTGATTATATTTCTGCGATTATTCTGAACCGTGATCTATTGAATGCGATTTCCCTAATCATGTTCGTCAAACGCTTTACTCGGCTAAATATTTTAATGTTCTGCAAATGATATTCAGTTTATCACATATATGCTATAATTCGAATGGTATTCAGTATTTAAAAAAATACGATAATAAAGGGATTAACATAATTGCAATTTTAGCCTAGAGTGACACACAATAATGGTTCGTTAAATGATTCCCTTGTTTTTATATTGTTGCGTATGCAAACGCTTACATGTTGCGCAAAATTAAATGAAAAGTACTCAAATGTTCGAAAAATTGAATAAGACCTTATTTCAAGATCTCTCGTTAAGGAACAGATTTCATTTGGGACAAAATATCTATCTTCAATGTTTTAGTTGTAGGAAGACTCCGAAACAATTTTGAATTTTTGCAATTTTCACAAAATTTGGTATTTCATCGAAAATTAGACTTGCACCATTCTCTTAAGCGTCCTTTATGCTGTCCGACAACAAAATTTAATCAAGAAATTTGGATCCATTTTATTTTGAAATTTGTTTATTCTGAAAAACGTTTCAGAAGCGTCATATAAAGTACCCCTCAAAAATAAAATAAGGGTTTCAAATTTTAGGTGACATCAGCCAGATCCATTAGGGAATATCAGTTTTGGAGAATTTCCGGCAGAACTGTTTAGGCTAGTGTTGACCATGAACGGACGGACGGACAGACATTTTGCCATCTATCAATTTTTAGGTGTCAAGGACCCACAAAACATGGACCGACGAGAGAAACTCCAGATAGGGCTAGCGCGCCATGAACACACATGTTTGCTTTCTCCTATCGACCGGTGGTTTCTCGAATTGTTTGTCCTCGTTCATTCTCGTTCTAGGCTGTTTAGATGAGGTCAGTCTTCTAGAGCAGTCAGTAGTGTGGTAGCTGTATTTTCTTTGTTATGGGATGTTAAGTTTGTCCAATATAACACGAAGTCGTTTCTTATAGTTTATGTAATTTTGGAAGGCTTACGACAGGAATGGAATAGTGTTACATAAAACTAATGAATTCGGAGTTACTCTCGAACATTGCACCGGCTTCTATTGATCAAAAAGCGCAGAAAACGAGTATCCGGCCGCTTGAATTCTCCTGGAAACATCGGCTGAATTCGATCCAGCTATACAGCTAGTATTGAAAATTCGCCACCGTCGGGGCTCGAATCCGAGGACTTCCTTTTCAGAGTCACTACAGAGAAATTGTCAATGCTGTCAATGATAAGAATTCGTTTCCAAATATTTTGAAATATTACTGTTGAATTCACGCCGAAAAACTGTGGTGTGGAATGTACTCGTACTACGTACTCGTATATGCAAAAATACAAAGTCGAGAATGAGTTGTGAATACACCGTTGAGAAAAATGCAGTCATACTGGAGAGTAAATCCAATAAGCACTACCAATGATCCACGTATACGATAGTAATGTGTTAATATGGGTTAATATTAATAGGGGTTGTAATGCATAGTATTAATTAGCAAATATGCATTAAGTGTATCTTATCTCGGTCTCCGGCTTGTTTACATGGAGACTATGGACAGAATAGCACCGATAGTTTCCAGTACGATGCAGGCGAAGATAATGTTTATGGGATGTTATGACATACAAGGGAAGGAACTTTCGGAAGTAGCCGTCTTCATAAATGGCAAAGGCAGTGAGTAAGTGCAATGTTTGGCCAGTCGAATATCATATTTCATGAGCAAAAGTGGGAAAGTTTCCGGAAATATTAAGATCTTTTAGGAACCTTGGGGCGAAATATTGGTAAATAATTCATCAGGTTTTAGTTCCTTCCGAAAAATGTATTATGAAAGTAACTTTTCATGTCGTTTGACATTTACTTGGGAACAAGTTCAAGGGCAATTTTTATGACATTGCTGAAATATTCCTCCACATTCATCTTCATTTAAGACGGTCATTTTATGTTCGAAAACATATCGAAAAAAAAGTTGCATTTCATAGAATAATTTTATATGCCACGTAAATACCTAATGTCCGGGTTTTCAATTGAAGAAGAGATATCAGCGAGGAGTGGGGCAAGGAAGGAAAACAAAAGAAAAGGGGGGAGGGAGAAAGGAGGGAATTTGTCTGAATTCACTATGAAGAGGGAATATAACAAATTATTAGGTTTTTAGATGAAAATATCACATACAATAATGGTATTGTGACCACAAATTGGTACAGAAAAAGTAGTGCTTCTAACAGAGTACTTAATTACTTGTCCAAACATCCAATCCAACAAAAAATCAGTGTAGTTTCTCTCCTTCAACTAAAAACCCCTCAAACTGACCCCAACCTCATCACTGTGTCTTAGCCGCTAGTGCCAGATAGGCCATAGTTGACTTGGACCTTTAGTCCTTCATTTTAGAAGAAGCTGAGACAAAGGGTCACCTCGGCTTATTTATGTCTGTCTGCACATGAGATGTGCATAATATCTTATTAACTATTATTAACTTTTTATAAAGGAATTATTGTGGCAATGGAACAAGGGGAGCCTCAAAACCTCGCTGTACTTTGTACTCAAGAGTACTTGTTAATCATATTTCACTTTAATATTCTAGTAAATAATTCTTGTTTCACAGACAGTGCCTGAAGATGCGAGACAAATGTCGCGAAACGTAGTACCACATTTTATGAGCGAAACATAAATATAAATGCTTTATATTACAACTTGTGTTATCTGCCTTTTATTAATTCTTGTTTTATCTATGATTATCAATAATTTGTATCTAATAAATATAAAGCACAGGTACCCCATCATATGAATTTGTAAAATTTCTTAACCAAATTATAAGTAATTTATTAGATACAAATTTGTATCTACTAAAAATAGTTTTGATTTGGTGAAAGAAATCAGAAAAATTACTTTACCGAGCGAGTATGTGATGGCCTCATTTGACATTGAAGCTATGTTTTCATCAATACCGCATGCTCTAATCTATGGAAGTTTAGAGACATTACTTGAACAAAACAAATGTAATATAACCATCCCAGTAGGTGAAATTTACATTGCTATAAAATATATACTTAACAATATGGTGTTTCAATTCAACAGTAAGATCTATCAACAAATTGACGGCACACCAAAAGGAAGTGCAATCAGTGGGACTCTAGCAGAAATTGTTATAAAAACATTAGAACAATCTTTATTAGAAAATAATAATGATGAAAAAATTAGGATTAGTTATTACAAACGATATGTAGATGACATTTTTTGGTTATACATAGAGATCATATTCATGAAACTTTGAATAAATTTAATTCATATAATTCTGGTATTAAATTCACAGAAAATGAGATTAATCAACAAATTCATTTTCTTGATATAACGATAAAAAGAGAAAAAAGTCGATTGACCACAAATTAGTATAGGCAGAGAGTATATAACAGAGACGGCACTCAATGTATATTGGCCAGCTCTTATTTGACCTGGTGGGGGGAACCGACAGAGAGTGTGGGGGACGCCGCCATTCCCGGGCCCCAATAGCGTTGAAGCTTTAAAAATATGCCGGGAATACGAATCAGCCAATCACGACGACCCACTCAAAACGAGTAGCGAAGAGGACCACAGTGTCAGAGAGTACAGCCCGGTTTCACTTCCAATATTATTTATATTGACTTTTGAATTTATTTATAAGTACATATGATTTGCAGATGAATTAAGAACAAAATAAATGTTACGCGATTTAGGACTTTGAAGGCAGGGAAAGATAATCTAGGATAAACATGCAAAATAAACGAGAGTGATTTCACATTTTAATATTTATTTTCAAAATAAACATGGAATAATACAAAGACATAATACAAAGGCACAATACACGTGCATCAAAAAATTGGGAAATATCACTAATTCAACTTTCTGTTGGTTCCCTACATACACATTTAAACCCTGAAAACCTATTCAAAAAGAAATTATAAAAAGCAGCAAAAACATAGCATAATTCATTGACATACAGCGATGACAATTAAAAAAACACACAGATATATAGACATTGCAATAAGCCTAAAGTGAGTTGCGATGTGAAATGTTTAAAATGCACCGTTACCAAACAATAAGAGTTGAAAATAGGAAAATACAATTGAGTGATCGACTTGAACTTTTCTAGTCACAACATACAAACATAGATAAGTAAGATCCTATCAATTAATCTCAAAACCCTTTGGCCCAAGATTGAAAGCACTGAAATGAATCAACATACTAAGATTTGTAAATACAAACCGTGTAGATTGAATTCATATACTGTCAATACATTGATTGTAGTAAATATATACTTGTGTATTAATCCACTTGTTACAGTGCAAGCTCTTTTATTCATGCTCAGATTTATATGGAATGATATACATAATATTCACATAAATATGTACTAATACTGTTCAACTATGACCTACAATACACACCAAAGTTTTTAGTAAAATAATGTCTTAATCAAATGCTTCTGTTGCATAACTAGAATGGACAAATACTGTAGCTTGCAGATTAGCCAGTAAACAAATTTTATACATTTGTGTGGCTGAAACAAGTTCTTTAATCTTTTTCACACAATTGACCATTTACAAATCTGCGAGTTACCGAGCATTGTTTCAAACATTCCAATATAGATCTGTGCCTTTTGTTCTAATATGGCTTAGTTCTGGTAAAAACCCCATCCAACATGAGAGGAAAAACTGGAGACAAACTTGAATAATATTTTGTGGGGTTAATTCTGTAAGTTGTATAAAATTAGATTAACCATGTTACACTTGAACTAAATGTCTTTCTAAACTTTCATGAATAATTTTAAAAGAATATGTAATACATTGCAAATAAAATGTAGACAGGGCTGGGCAGTATTTAAATACATGTATTTTAAATACATAAAATAGGTGTATTTAAAAAAGAAATACTTAAAAATACTTCAAAAATACATTCAAAAATACAAATTAATATAAGAACGTTACCGAAATCTACGAACAGTTTAAAAGCGTCGAAGGAAATTTACCTTTCCGATATCGTCCTGGTTTAGCCCTGAAAATATAGTTCTAAAATTAGATTTAATTCTTGGTTAAGCTCTTAATGATCTGCCCAAACATATAATCCAAATTAAACACACTCAGTTGCTGCATTTTTAACTTGAATGTTAAAATGCTGAAGTAAAACTAACAAGCCTTTCTGTATTAAAAACGAACAAGCAGAAAATTATTTTGTAGAGTAAAAATGGAAAAAATAATTAGAAAGTTAAGTATATATTAGAACACAATATGATAGATGACCGAGTAGTTTGCCAGGGTACAACGTTCAGCGGGTATATAGATGGTTCGCAAAAAAATAATCTTCAACAAAGAGTTTTAGAGCAGGACAAAAAGTTCACTCTGTGAGTACGAATGCGGGCTGCAGCCGTGCGCATGCGCGCGATGTTCCGCCTTTCATGGCGCATCTGGTTTCCACCAACTGCAGTTCGTTCCCCGCGGACAGATCATCCGAGAACACAGGATGGCGCACAGTGGTTGATTTCCAGAACCTAGCGGTATTTAAATCATAAATATATATGCTCGAAATGAATGAAAGTCCACATGGGCTGGTTTCTTATAGTTTTGCCTGAACTGTAATAATCGCCATGCGTTAATTGCAACATTAATTTCTCAGAAGAATGAGTGGATCTCGATTAAGTTTTTGTCCTGTTTCCTTGATTCATTGAGCAAATGCTGAGATGGCCCCTTGTTTTGCTTCTGGACGTAAATGTCGCTTCACTGTGCGCACGTTTCGTTGAGCACTTCTTTTGTTTGTAGTGGTAGGTGTAGAAATGTTCGTTATTATTTTCTTAGTAATGCATAAAAATCAAATCAGCAGTTCATTTACCGTTGAAATTGTTTTTTTTTATCTCGAGAACGAAAATGTCTAGTTTTTCAAATGTTGCTAATTTCGCGCTTTTTTTTTCTTCTGGGCCTCAAGGAAATGTGCGCAGATAATCTCTTCCTCCGTATGTCACATACAGTTTTCATTGTTTTTTTACCAAATAAATAAATAAATCGCTTCCATAGATGCTTTCGTTCGAGCCGCGCTCGCAACCTTACCTCCGTCCTGCTTTGCCGCGCTTGGTGTTATTGCCCCCTACTATTGCATTGTTAAGGATCACTTCGATATAAGCGAGAAGCCAGTAAAATGTTCTTTAGAATGCTCTATTGTTTAATAGAAAATTTTATATTTTTAGTTGTATTTTTTAAGCGAAAGTATCACCATGAAATTTCAGACACTTCTTAGTAATCACACATTTCAACTGAGTTATATTGTGTTGCTGGTAATTGCCAAGAATGTTCTTTGCACGCCTTTATTCCCAAAACCTTGTGAAACAAAATAGTGGAAAATACTTTGTCCGAATTTGCTCCTTTCCGAAAAAATCGAGTTTTTTCAGATACTTTAACACTCACTCGATGAGAGCTATTCGAGATCTTGTGCGAGAGATCTTCGTATCTCATGCAGCAATTAACGAAATAGGAAAATGCTAATGCTGTATGTTTCCTGATTAATATTCTTGGAAGTATTCCAAGGAAGTATTCAGTGAAATGATAAGGAAATTCAGCTGCCAAATTGTGACAAATGGCAGGCTTGCAACAGAATGGTAGACCGATTTGCGGCAAGGAACCCAGCATGACTGGACGACGAAATGGCGTGTGTCAAGGAAGAAGTGCAGAAAACGACGAAAGGTAGACCTCAAAAAGAATTCTTTACGTGTTCGAAGAGAACGAAAAGGCAAAAATACAGCGAGATTTTACACACCCATGAAATTCGAGTTTGTCAACGAGACACCACTTAAGACAAATTTGGAAATACCTCGATTAGAAGAAAAAATTAAGAAATTCAAGCAACAAAATTTAATATTGGGGGTACAGATATCTCTGTAAATCACAAATTGTTGAAATCTATGGGAGAAAAGTGTGAAATCCATTTATATTAAAGCCTTCTATCAGAAGTGCTTTATTTGTGATGCATCTGCAAAGCAAATCAACAATCGACAACAAATTATTAAAAGGACCTTGCTGTAAGGAAGCTTTTATGTTGCTCTTTCACGCTCACATTCGATTCTTCGAGTGCCTTCTTTACCTTTCTTACAGACTACACTTTATAAAATGGCGGGTTCGTGGATATAAAGAAAAGATAAAGTATGATTTCAGGAAAACGCAAATCATTGTGAAATTTCGAAAGGAAATGGGACTGCATATGGACATTCCAAAACAAGGAAAAGGTACAACGAACGATTAGAACACTGTTCGGGGCAGTACACTAATATCACTGGAATAGATGAAAGTCACATTCGCCGCTTCTCTGTTGTTTTACAAGCATTGTGGAACGGATATGTTCTGAAAAAGGAAGCTTTCAGAAATCACGCACTTGAAACAGAAAAACTTTGTTAGTTTATACGGATGGTGCTTCACGCCTGTTACAGTGTACAAAATATTAATTCATGACGCTGATGTTATTGAAGAAATGATTGTCTCAATAGGGCAACTCCAAAGACACGCAGGAAGCCCGATTTCAAGAGCCATTTAAAGCCAGCAGCGTCCAGAAACCAATCTCAACCATACCATTTCCAAAATTTTAGGTTAATTAAATGCTCTATCCCCGAACTTTGGCCTAACTTTAGACCAAAGCTAGCAGCGCCAACACAGAATCAATCTCAAGATCCATTGAAAAATCTGAAACCCTTCCCCAAAATTTAAAAATATTTTTAGGCTCTTGGAAAAAAAATATTCCCGCGTTCCAATTCCAAAAATCAGGGCTGTACAAAGCGAAAATATTAACATTGGTTCTTATGGAAGAAGAAACACTCAAATCAAAAAACCTTAGGAAAAATCTGAAACTCTTTCTAGTAGTTAAGAATCATTTTAGGCTCTTGGAAAAAATTATCCCTGCGTTTATATTCCAAAAATCCGGGCTGGACAAAGCGAAACAATCTGCTATATTTTGGGGATTTAACGGAAAAAATCTATCTTTAATTGTGGAATTGTAGATAGTGTTATAACATTGACAATAAAATATCGATGTTGCCTAGCATAGATATTCCAATGTAAAACATTGATGTTAAAAATAGATCGACCAAAAGAAATCGATGATTTTGAACATTTATGTTTTATGTTTAGTAACCTTTCAGATTAATACCCTTAATTTGCCAGTGACCGTCCACATAATTTTATAATTAAAATGTAACTGAAAAGAAAGTTAAAAAACGCCTCTTCATGTGCGATATGCAAGGAAAAACAAAGGAAATATCAGGGCATGATGATCATCACCGGCGAAGTATAACAGTCTCTTGAAAGAATGTAGTACATATCGTGTTCGTGTGGACCGAAAACAGACGGTTGTTCTTTCAGTTTTTATTTCATATTTTCACTTTTACAAAATTGTGATTGTGAGAATTTTTCAACCACCTTCAAAACATCGTAAGCATAAAAATCGAGCATGAAACATCAATGTTCAAGAAACATCGGCTTAAATACATCGATGTTTAAAACATCGACTATAGAAGCGTGGATGTTTTAAAACATCGACATCGACGACGATGACATCGACCTCGACGTCCCTAGTTGCAGCGAGGTGAGGGTAAGGCTTCATACTTTTTCTGAGGTTTATTGATTTTGGCGTTTCCCCATAAGAAACAATGTTAATTGTTTGTGTTTGAACAGCTCAGAATTTTGGACTGTAAATGCCGGAATAATTTTTTTCTTAGTGCCTAAAATTATTATTAAATTATGGGAAGAGTTTGGGATTTTTCCACGGTTTTTTGAGTTTGACGTTTATTTGCCCGCAAGAACCAATGTTAATTATTTCTCTTCGCACAGCCCCGATTTTCGGAATATAAACAAGGTAATTTTTTTCTAAGAGCCTAAAATTATTCTTAACTTTTGGGAAGGGTTAAGGTTTTTCCTAAGTTTTTATTTTATTTTAGTGTTTATTCTTCCATTACAAACATTGTTAATTTTTCGCTTGGTACAGCCCTGATTTTTGGAATTTGAACGCGGGTATAATTTTTTTCCAAGAGCCTAAAATTATTCTTAACTACTAGAAAGGGTTTCAGATTTTTCCTAAGGTTTTTTTATTTGAGTGTTTCTTCTTCCATAAGAACCAATGCTCATTTTTTCGCTTGGTACAGCCCTGATTTTTGGAATTTGAACGCGGGGATATTTTTTTCTCAAGAGCCTAAAGTTATTCTTAAGCTAGCAGCGCCCACGATTTTGGGAAATCCAGAGGAGCCTAAAATTCGGGAATAGAGCATTTAATTAGCTTAAAATTTTGGATATGGTTTGGTTGAGATTGGTTTCTGGGCGCTGCTAGCTTTAGATGGCTGATTTCAAGTCATGTCGAGAAAGAAATAATCAAAACTCATCTAGAGTACGTGGCATTGAAGAAATGTTTTTATTTTCTATTGATTTCTTCCCACTCAAAAATAACAAGCATCCGGCCACTACCAACTAAGAAAACTGAACAGCTACCAGTTTTGGAGTTGTGTATATTCCTGAAGATGATGTCTGCGTGAAGATAAAATAGCAGATTCAGAAAGCGGTTAATGTCAACTGTTGTAAGTTGTCTTTGTTTTTATCTTATTATTATTTTAATTGCGCATTTAAGTACAAATTAGAATCATAATATTACATTTTGAGTTAGTGTCTTGTAAACCTTTAGTAGAAGAGGGCAATTACATCCACTATCTCTTAAGTAGGTCCCTCATTGATAACCTGATAATCTTTATCAAGGCTCGAGGACAATGAATTTACTATTATATTATTTCACTACATTCGAATATAATAAAAAATGGCACAAGGAATAATTCTTACCATTTTCAACTCCGTCCGCTTTACGGTTCTCTTGATAATATTTTAATACCGATAGCTGAAGGAAATCAACCACCGTGTGGCGGTGCTCGCACGTACTGCTGCCCTCGGAGCGCCATCTCCAGCGCTCTGCTCCCTGGCATTACCATTCCACTCTCATTACGCATTCCCCTTTCCACGTCTCTTTGACATTTACTCTCATTTCGTTTTCATTCACGTCTCTACATTCTTTTATTTGCTTCTTCTTCCCACTCTTTCAGAATCCCTTGCCTTTCTTGCTACTTCAATTATGTTTAGCTATGATTGATTAAAAGGTGACATTTAAATACATTTAAATCAACTTTAACCTTCTTTATCTGTACATTAATTTCTTTCCCTTGATTGAACCCTATTGTACATACTAGAAATGTCCAGCAGTTATAGAACACATTTACATATCGATTTTAGGAACTTATTGTTGTTGGTTGTTGTATTCACACGTAATTCTTTCATTTTTATGACAATACGAGATTTATATTTTTTTTAGTCCATTCGAGGAACAAAAATCGTGAAATATTGAAAAATCGAGACAAATAGTTTGCTTTGAAGTACGATGACATAAATACTATCTCCACTTTGGTATATTCAGATTATTTTTTTCAAAGTGGTTTCAAACAAAACTTTCTAGAGCATCAACGTTTACGTTTCCATTGTTTGTTGGATTCCTGGAATATATCTGTAGAGTTGTTTTTTACCTCAGCGATATCTGTAATAAAATCTGGTGTGCCTCAAGGCAATGTTCTCGTATGTCTGTGCAGCTTCCATGAAATCATAGACATAAATATTCATGAGCACAAACGACTACAAATAAAACAACGCTTTATTATTAGAAAACAGTACTTTTATCTCAATAGATTCAAAGGAAAAAAATCTTAAAATTCCAGAAACGCACATCAACACTAAATAACTGTTTTTAAACAAATAAGACAAATAAATACATAAATAAATAAGTACATAAATAAATACAGACAAGAACTGTTTAAACACAATGTGTTGTACGTGTAACTTTCGTGTTCTGTTCAAAAAACTGCGTGCACCCTATTATATTTATGACAAAGTCCTTCGCCGAGAAGATTTTTGAAAGCGTGTTGCGTTTCTCACGATTTCCATTACTGTACCCTCGATATTGCGAACAAAAATTTCCGAGAGAAAGGACGTTTTCCTGAACGTTTTTGTAACAACCAGTTATTCGCATATTGATTACCAGTAGTCAGATAGCTTTTCATTCCGGCTTATTATTATTTTCCCAAACAAATGTTTATGTTCTTACTACACTGGCACGACTAATCTGACCGTCATTTACTTTCATACATTTTTAGTAATATATTTTATATTTCTTTGCTCTTATCTTAATGTTAGCAAGCCGAAATTATACGATCACTATAATTTAAAATTTTACAGTTTGATTGATTGTTCGTGATTCCAGGCGCATCAACTACAAATGTCATTAGTCCCGTAAGTGAAGTGCGTGTTTTTTCCTCGGGAGGTAGCGGTGATATTTTCCCCGCTGAATGGCGAGATCCGGTGCCGACCTACCGTCGACTAATGGGCAGGACAAGCTCTAAGCTCCCGACATGTATGGTAGTTTATGCATGTCGGTGTGTGTGTGTGTGTGTGTGTGTGTGTGTAAGGGGTGAAGATTCGACAAGGAAGAAAAGAATATCCAGAAACAAAGCCAAGTTACCATTATGCCAGAAGATATACCAAGTCAAGCGCAGTTCTACAATAAACCGTACGAAAGTCGAAAATCACTCCGACGAGTCAACGCAATCGCTCCAACGCAATCACTACGCAAACACAGGGAACTCCGCACAAAATCTGTCTCTCCGGTGGGGCTCCCGCTTTTATTCCTTGTGGCGGCTCGCTTCTTATCCGCAGCTCCGCTGGCTGGCCGCACGTTCCTCATGGGCCAGTTCTCTCGCCAGTTCGCTACCCGAATACTCTCGGGACTGCCGCTGCGCGCGCGCCACTGATTTGGGGGGTTATTTAAGGTGTCGCAACAGTAATTGCTTTTATTTAAACTAATATGGTCATGTTATTCTTTCATTAATGACCCATTACAGTAGATTAACCGTCAGTGAGTGATATACGAATAAGTGACGGAAAGTGTGTTGCACAACTAACACTTCCACATCAAATAAATGTTCAATAATTCGAATTTTTAAATATTCAAACTTTATTCATGATAGAAAAATAACACCCATCCATTATTTCAATAACGCATTTTCATTAAAAGCTCATGGATTTGCGTAAACAAATTTTTTCTTATATATTCGTTTTTTTTTTATTTATTAACCCGGGAGTGGTAACGCGGGGGTCTGTGGAACCCCCATGATCCTTTCTTCCCGCTTGTTGTATTTCCAATGTTGCCTACTCTGACCATTTCTTTAGTACCTTTCTCTTTTGTATCACGATCTTTAGTGTGCTCTCAGTTTGTCACTTTAGTGAGTTTTATCCGTGTAGCAAGCTATTGTTTTGTTTGAGGTGCCCAGAGACCCCCACGTTACCACTTTTGTTTCAAAAAGTCACGTTACCACTGCCGTGTTAATTTTATGTGACTTTAATACGAGGTTTTTAAGCCACAATAGAATGTTTACACATTTATATTTTCAGCTTCTCAACAAATTAAATATAGGATTACATAAAGGCCAATTGGTACATTTTAAGTCAGAGCCAAATATTTGTCAAATACAAATCAGGGTCAAATACTGTCATTCCCATTTTTATCAAATTGTTCACTTGTTCGTTGGAAAAAGTTATTATCTCCCCCACACTCACCCTAAATGCCATTCATGTTTGTAACATTTATTCTGAGATTCTGTATAAGCAAAGAGATGTAACATCAGAGGTTCAAAGGTAGGCTGAAAACCATACTCTGCCCATTTGTTCCGTCAAAAAGGCTACACGTGCTGATGGCCTGGATTCTGGGATTTACAACTACCATTAACCTAAATTAAACAAGCTTTTGAATCCAGACCGTACAGGGTTTTCTCGTAATTCCCTACCGTTCACGAGTTACCAGTGTTTATTTCACAAAGACTGTTTGTCTCTCTGGTGGTTGATCTCTCCTAAAATACTACATGATTCAGAAGCAATGACCGAATCGTGCTATTTAGAAATTACAGAAAATGTATGAGTAAATTATAAATTACATCTGTGAAGTGATTTCTATAGCTCGGTCCTACTAAATATTCATCACTAAATGACAGAAGTCGTTCCCAAATTCCGTTTTTTATTATACACATGATATCTTTTGCTATAAAATAAACTCAACAATTGTAAATGTGATTTTATTTTCGAAAGTGTGTAGAGTAGATATAAAATGAAAATCAAAATGAAGTGGATATTAAATACAGTGAAGAAAACAAATTATTACCAAGCCCGAAATATATTTAAAGTTTGCATTTAATTTAAATAAGGTAAAATTAGAGTTTGATAAAACAAAGAATCTAATTCTAAACGTCTTTTATTAGATTATTTCGTTCCTTAAACCCAAATATATTAATGCAAAGTAAAACACATTTTTGATTCATTCAATTTTTCAACTAACAGCCAGCAATAAATTCAGACGTAAAAATAGCTTGAAATGTGTTCAGTCTGAATAATAACTACATCTTCTATATTGAAAAGTGTTTTTAATAAAAATTTTGACGCGTTAGATGATTAATTGTTAGTGTTTCTGGGAGCGTGAACCACTAAGGGCCTTATTCCGTAAGTGTAACGCATGTTTTTCCAGGGGAGGTGGCGGTAATCGTTCCCCGCTCGACGACGACATCCGGCGCCGACCTACCTTCGGCTAGCGGGGTTTTTCCCAACCATTTACCACCCACCAGCGAGGCACCCCCCCTCCTGGGACAAGCTCTAATCTGCCGACAGGTCTTTCAGCATATGTGGAGTGCATGAAAGTGTAGGCGTGTAAGTAAATGGTGAGGATAGGACAAGGAAGAGAAAGGAAAGATCACGCACAGTCTGTGGCCCGTTCGTTAGGGTAATGCTTCGTCATCCGCCTGGAGTTGACCGGAGAAACCACGAGAAACTACCGATCAGAGCAGCAGGCCGCTAGAATTCTCCCCCAGACAGCGACTGAATACGACCTAGCTGACAAGCTATTGTCGAAAATCCTACCATTGCCGGGACTCGAACTGTAGGATCTCCCGGTCTGAGGCTTTGCAGTGACATCAATTGATGCTCTGAGCCACCTTTCCCGGTTTAACGCGTTTCCCCGTATATTAGCTTAGTGTGGCGCCTCCGGCGGCAGGGACTTTCATGTTGGCAATTTTTATTGGTTCTTTACAAGTTCATATTGAAAAGAATATTTTTAAATTTTAAATTTTATGAGATGTACTGCCACATTTGTTTTGAAGGTTCTTTCAGTAGCAAACTACGTTTCTTATTTCGAATTTTTATTTTGCCGTATACGTACGTATATACGGGGTAATATACGTAGTAAAGGGAAAGTTATGTAATGCTGCGGAAAATAGATTTCGAGATTTTCGCGAAAATACACGTTTTGGGGTCCCCAGATACCGAAAAAGTGTTGTTTTTTCAAAACGTCCGTCCGTCCATCCGTCTGTCCGTCCGTCCGTCCGTCAGTCTGTGAACAACACTAGCATCTACACCATACGTGCCATTTCTTCCAAAATGGATATTCCCCGATCGATCTGCGTCCACTCGATGCGCCGCGAGTTTGAAAAACTTTCTTTAAAATTTGAGGGTACTTTGTATGAAGCCCCTCGGACATGTTCAAAATTTTCTTGAAAACTGCTCCAAATGTTTTCTTTAAATTTCTTTTAAGGATAGAGTAAAATACACTTATAAAGGTGGCACAGGTCCCCTTTTCGCGGTTATCTCTGAATTTTTGAAAATTGTAAAAGGTTGAAATTTATTCGGCGTCTTCCTCTAAATACAAAATTGCAGGTAGAGATTTCTCCGTCAAATAAAATTTACTCTTCATATTGAGTTTTTCTTAAGGTCATGCACATTTTTTTGAAAATTTAGTACTTTTCGCGCATTATTGCGTGTAATATATGGATATTTAAAAAATAAAACACCTGATTTTCTCAAAAATGGCTCCAAATTTTTTTCTTTAAACTTTTGTTAGGGATAGTGCTAAATGTGTCCTATGAGATGACATAAATTCCATATCGCTCTATTCTTTTGTTTTTTTCAAAATTTTCAAAAATGTATTGTTTTACTTGTCTCCCACGTCGCTAATATTTACATTACTGGCAATTTGTTTACATTACTGTATTTACGAGTTCAAGTGCACGCAATATTTGAAATTTTAAAAAATTACAAAAACCAGATTTTCTCAAATACGGCTCCAAATTTTTTCTTTCAACTTTTTGTAGGGATAGTTCTAAATGTTCTCTATGATATGATAATAACGCCATATTGCTCTATTTTTTGTTTTTTCAAAAATTACAAAAATTTAATTTTTGTACTTGTCTCTCACGTCGTTAATATTTACACTAGCGGCGATTTGTTTACATTATAATATTAATGAGTACATGTGCTTTAAATAATGTCAAATAATGTTTTTCGAAAATTGAATAGTTTTCTAGCTCAAAATTCCGTTTTTTTTCAGAAATTCTCAAACACCATTTTCTCAAAAAATGGCTTCAATTTTTTATACATACTTTTCAAATGGATAGTGCTCATTGCACTCTTTAATATGGCGTAAAGTTCATATTTTTTGTTGTTGTTTTTTTTTTGCTTTTTCACAAATTACACAAATGTAATTTTTTTGAAAGTTCTCTCATAGCGTTAAAATGCACATTTCCAGCAATTTATAAACCCTTTTGAATTTGTGAGTATAAGTGCTTCAAATGACTTTAAATGAAGTGTTTCGAAAACTCAAAATTTTCTGTGAAAAAGAGCTTGAAATTTCGCATTTACAATAGCGCTTAAAATTTTCTTGGAAACGGCTCCAAATTTTTCAACGAAAATTGCTGTTTAGGGCAAGTTTTAACTGCTTTTTTATATTCTTAAAATAATATTTTTTCTACTATTAGGAAACCGACAAATTAATAAAATCTCAAAAAAATTGTAGTTTGGGCGGCGATAGATGGCATCTGTCAAGAGTATTGGTAAGTCCGAATAACTAGCCGAGACCAAACGAAACAGAAAACTAATACGGGAAAGTCTGTGCCATTCTGTAGCACGACTGTAGGTCAACGTTTATCTCAGTAATGTCCAAATACGCCATGAGCTGTATCAAACACGGATATTTGTAACAACGCATTCGGTAGTTGTTTTAAAAATTAACTGATTTCGCTTGAAATTGAGAACCAAAACCAGTTTCAAAACACAAGTGTGGTGAACAATACAAGAAAAAACACCTCGTATGGTTTTTATGTCTTCAACTTCTGAGCATACCACACTTTCTATATTCGTTGACATAATCCTGCAATTATCATATCTGCATCCTACGAAATTATTTTATTTCACTTGTCACCGATTTACTTGCACACGCTCTCGTATTCATGTTTGATTCGGCTTAAAAGACGTCGTAATCTTGCTCTGTCGCAACAACACAAACCAACAAGACGGAAACTAAAGTATGAAGTGAAAAAAATCGGATATTTTTATTTTTAAGGGTACTTTACACGAGCCTCAAAAACATATTCAAACTTTTCTTAATAATAACTCCAACTTTTTTATTAAACTTTGTCCTCGGAGAGCGTAAAGGATCCTTAAGAGAATAATTGTTTAGATCTAATGTTCGTTGGAATCTCTGATTTTTCGAAATTTGCAAAAGTGCAATATGTTTGCATTGTCTTCCCATAATTATAATACTGAAGAAAGAAATTCTTCTCCTTAATGAAATCTGTTCTTGAAGACAGACCTTGAAATAAGGTCATGAACAATTTTTCGAAAATATGAATAGTGTACGCGAAACTTTTGCACGAAATGTCGGCATTTTTTATTTTTTAAATATTTTTTTCTTTAAAACGTCACATGTTTTCTTTAAATATTCTTCTGGTATGTATTAAGAGACAGTTAAAAGTGTGGTGCTAGTTTTATTTTCGGCGAACTCTGTATTTTCGAAATACAGATTGCAATGAGTTAACATTTCAAAACTACAAAATTGAAGATATATATTTTTGCCTTAAACAAAGTCTGTTGTAAAAACTCAGCTGTTTAATAAAGAACATGTACAGTTTTTGGAAAATAGAGTAGTTTTCGCGTAATTTGAGCTTGAAATTAATACAATTTTAAAAAATTCAAAAAAAAACACCCCATTTTCCACGGATAGAAAAAGGAATGCTTAAAATAATTATGCGGGTGTCATTTTCGTTGAATTCTCTGAATTTTACAAAATTGAAAGTCAGAAATCATGTGAGGAAGTGTGTGCTGTTGTAGCCTCACAGATTGTTTCTGAAATCTGTATAGTAGAAAAAATATCCGTGTTTGATACAGCTCATGGCATATTTGGACATTACTGAGAGAAAGAAACATTTCGAAATATAATGTACTACGTAATATATCCATTCAATGTAAATAATTTCTGAATATGCCAATATCGTTTAAAATGTAAAAATAAAAATAGGAAAATAGAAAATCGTAGGTATTTTATTAAAAACTGGAAGTTAAAGATAAATGTTTAAAACCAGGAACTCCAAGAAAACTGGACAGGCTGCACAACTTGCGCTACCTGTTCAGGTGTTATGTCACTCAGGTCCACCGCAATGACATGCAACTCATTTGATGGTTGACGAATATAAGAAGCAAGGTGCCTTGAATGTCACGGTTTCGGTTCCACTCTCCCCACTTGTTTACAAATCTTGGTGTTCTTTGGTTAAATAATTTTCTTCTTTTTTGTTGTTTTTATCTTGCATTAAAGCGTTTCTTGCTTGTCACAGAATCTCCACTTTTAAACGTAATATAATACAGTGTATCTTGAATTACACAAACACAATCACAAAGCTCTGCGGATACACTAAAACTGTTCACTATTTCAAGACTAACAGGTTATTACAGTCTTCAAATAAAATCCATTTTCAAATAAATCCATCTTCAAATAAAAAGTTGGTGCAATATTTTCTATCATGTCCTCGTATATATTAAAACACAATGTTTGAATTCAGAAGTATATTTGTCTTCTCACTTATAAATCATATAATAGTTTTCACGTTCACGATATGTAATGTCAAACTGACCATATGACACGAATATACAACTTGTTGAATATACACGAGTACTTGAATATCAAATATTTACTACTAGCGCGGTCTTGTTGCAGCACACTTCTCTGTTTCAACCCCACGTCTCTGGTCTGCTCAACACCGCAACTTTCACCACAGGAAGCAGTAGCGCGGCTTAACGAATACTCGCGCCGGAAGAGCGAGTTGGAGTTTGTAGTAACCCAAATAAGCTCTAAAGTACTCCTCGACAAGCATTATCTCAAGCTAGGTGGCTGAATTATTCCACAAGTGCACATCAAGAATTGCAAAGTGCCATTGCGATTTTTTAAAAACTCACCTTTTTATTAAAATTGAATTGGTCATTTGGAAACAAAATAATATTGCAATTAGTCACATACTACGTGCATCAGGAAGTTGACTTATTAGTAAACTTTTTATAGAATATTTATGCGTTAGCCTTTGAGGCTTTTGGCAGAAGTAGATTGATTAATACTTAATTTTACATGCACAGAAGGGAAATTTAATAAACCGCCGTACTATTCACGTGCAGTTTCCTCCATTTTCCAACAAGTAGCTCAAGAGTAGCAATTGAAGGGCTTGGTAGAACAACGGGCATTCTCACATTTTTTTAAAACTGAGTTATTAGTATTAAATAAAACTTAAAATATTATTATTTTAGTGAAATATATTATTTAAATCCAGTGAGGACTTATAGGCAAGTGTAGTGGGTTTGAAATTTTAAAGTGTTCTCAGTTATATTATGTAAGTTCTAGTAAAACTATCAATATCTCAAAATTAGATCCATTTGGGATAGTTGCTTGTTCTACGGAACTCTCTAGTTTATTTAACAACATTTCATATTTTTAGCATAGTTCTTCTCACTAATTAGACATTTCTCTGAACTTCATGGTCAAGAGTAGGTGAGGCAACATTCCTAAAGCACTAATTCATTGCAGGTGTCGCGTTATTTTCTTGAAAATCTCTGAAAATTTGAAAATAGCCAAAGTTAAAAAACTTTCAGCTTCAACTATACTATTAAAGGCAGATATTATAAAATATTATTCATAATGAGATCTTTAAATGATATCATGTAAGTAATTTTCAGTGAAAACTACGAATTTTATTGGAAAAAAATCTAATAGGGTAAGATAAAAAAATGCAAAACCAACATGGTAACTAGTTACATTAGAATTGATTTCCATGACTTGTGCAGACAAATTCCTTAATGCTAGTTTTAATTTTAACACACAGAGTGTGAGCCTACAATATAAAGACACTATCATGTGTCAACGCCCAAGGAAATAAAATAATATTCTTCCTTTGAATTTATTCAGATTTTTACTCTCTGGCGCTTGAGAAGGAACTTCTTAGGAAGAGAAAAATATGTAAAGCTGCGCGAAAAAATAGCGAATTTTTGGCAGAAAACTATTATTAAAGGGCCCTGTAACGAAAACGTGTGTAAATCTAGTTGCTAAATTTAGAGAGAAAAAATTCTCAAACACGTGGTGCAGCCAGAATCCATGTTTTATGGCTCCTTGATACCGAAAAATCAATTGACAGGATAATATTTGTCCGTCTGTCCGTCTGTCTGTGAACAAAGCTAGCGACTAAACCGTTCAGCCAATTTTCTCCAAACTGATATTTTCCGATCTGGTTTCATTTATTTGGTCTTCCATGCGAACGGCCGTGCACCAGCTCGTCCATGCAACTGCTGCTAGCACCTCCATGCCTGCTGGAGAGCAAACGTCCGTGATTGTAATATCATCCATTGCAGCCTTTGGCGATACTCATGAAGTAAAAGTTATTTTCCGATAAGGTTAATGAAAAGTTTTTGTTTGTTTTTTTACATCTGATTTATTTGCAATTTAATCTACTCGATCATTCGGCAAATACAATTGTACATACAATTACTGACCTGCAAAGAAACCAGCCAATTCTGGTTCTTTCTATGGAACAATAGTTTTAAATAATTGCTCTCCTTCTCTTTCGCATGAAGAAAAGAAACAAGTAATTGATAATGGGCGACCATGTTCTAACCTGATAATATATTAGAAATTAATCTTTAAAACGTGAACCGAAGAATGGGAAATGTTGAGTGTTGAGCATGACTTTTTAAATACTTTAAAATGTATTATTCCAATCTTTGCAATAGAAAATACAACATCCTCATTATTTTGCAACTATCTTTTCCTCATTCTTCCAATACATTAATCCCTCTATATTCGCGCAAGTTAGATTCCCAAAAGGCATCGCGTATGTCAGATCCGCGAATGTTGAGTTTACCTTTTAATGAAAGAAGGTGAGTGAGGTTCCTGGATATCGAAAAGCGGTTTAAACTAGTGGTCCTACAGAATAGCACATACTTTCTCGTATTAGTTTTCTATTTCCTTGGGTCTGGGGTCGCTATTTGTAATTGCTATATACTCTTACCAACTGCCATCTATCGTCGCCCAAAGTATTTTTTTTAAACTTAATTTTCGGTTTCCCAATCGTAAAACGGAAATATTAATTTTAGAATTTTAAAGAACACAAAAACCGCGCCTTAAATGGCATTTTTCTTTTAAAAATTTGAAGTTGTTTTTCAGAAAATGTGAAATTTGAAGCTCTTTTTTCACAGAAAACTTTTGAGTTTTCAAAAAATTTGATTTGAAGTCATTTGAAGCACTTACACTCACAAATATAATATTGTTTACAAACTGCTGATAATGTGCATATTAAAGATGTGAGAGATCTTTAAAAAAATTACTTTTGTGTAATTTTTGAAAAATCAAAAAAAAATCAAAATATACTTTACGTCATATTAAAGTGTGCAATTAGCACTATCCATTCCAAAAGTTTAAAGAAAAATTTGGAGCCATTTACGAGAAAATGGCGTTTGAGCGTTTCTAAAAATGCGGAATTTTAGTTAGTTTTCATAGAAAACGGCCGAGTTCTCAAGAAACAGTACTGATTACTGATACTAATTTTAATCACCGTATTTAAATCACGCATACTCAATATTATACTGCGAGCAAATCTTCTGCCGACTTGACAGCCGGGAGTGGGGGAGAGCGATGTTGCCACTTACTCGGGCGTCAGACACGTGTTCGTTCTTGCCTCAGATCAGCTGTTGATGCATACACGTCCAATTTATTGTATTTTTGGTAGAATTGTAATAATGACACTAGTTTATTTGATGAAATTCTGTTACACAATTTTATCGCAGTCCCTTACACTATGATCCTGCCAAAGCCAGCAATAACGAAACATTTTTGCACAAGCAGATTAAAGTAAGTACAGCGATACGCGTTTTAAGGAGGAAGATGCATAGTGTTCATTGTGAAAGATTTATAAGAGGGAAGTATCTAAAAGCAAGGCATCTTGGTTTGAACACATACCTTTACAGAACGTTCACACTCACACAAAACAAATTGCAGGACTTTTCGAAGTTACTGACTTTGCCTGTTATTTACAAGGTTTTCAAAGAGGCGTCCTATTGAATGCATTGGCATAAAGATGAAAATTAGAAATGTCCCGTAAGGTGGATGTATATATACATCGTGTCATAAGTATATCAGCCTTTCAGTAAGCCTTTAACACTAGATGTCACAACCGCTCACACGATGCATAACCTAACAAGTAATGGCGCTCCTCTTGGCGCTCGGCGCTCTTCAATTTTCAGTTGCTTCGCGCTACTACATTTCATTTGTTTCTTAGTAAACGTCGGCAACTCTGTTGTGACATCATCACAATTTGAAGCCTCTGATTGGATAACGGAACCCCCTCTCCCCTCTCAGCCTGGAGCTGTCAAATCGGCAGAAGATTTGCTCGCAGTATATGTCAACGAACGAAAGTGCAATATTTCATTCCTACGAAGCTCTTTTCAATTAAACGGGAAAGCATTTGCTGTTGTAGCACCACTAGTTTATTATTAATTGGTCTTTATCTGCGTGGACAGATGTCACGTATGTCAGACCTCCAACGCTATAAACTACCATATCACTAATCAACCACCATCATTGCACCGCCATTGGTACCGCATCATTGCACACCCTTAATGTAACACCACCACCGCATCATCGCCAACACAAGTTTATCACCACCACTATCTCTACGTCACCAAGCTCACCATTTCTTTGATCACCTTCCTACCACCAACACTACTATTACCTCAGCGGCTCTTCAACTGCAATATAATACCATCGCGCATCCACTAGCGTCACAGAATACTATACGATAGCACAGACTAATGCCATCGATCATTCAATGCCTCCACTCCCTCATCTTCACACTACACAACCACCACCAAAACTCACACCAACATCGCATTCACTTAACGATCAAAAGGAAGAATAAAAAATTATGAAGTTAGAGCTTAACGAGAGGAACAAAGGTTTGGACCTGAGCGCGATATTGCGAGATAAATTTCTCTTTAAATATTAATAAAAATCTGTTAAAAAGCGAGACACGAACAATATTTTATTATTAAGTCACTTTTATTTAATGTGAAATTTAGTTTAAAAATGCTTACGAACGATCTTACCAATACTAGAGAATACGATCGCTGATGATCATCACTGTCGATGTACGAGTGGTTAATTGGTATTATTGCTAGGAGAAAGAATAAGATTTCAAACGTGGCATATGCTATTGTCGACATAGATTCTGAAAAATACATTCAATAAATATATTTTCTCAGATAATTTGAAAGAAGAAGAATTTATAGTATCAAAATTGTTACCTGAGTAATCAAAACATTTTAGAGAAAAAGAATATGAACATTGCAAACTGAAGAATGTTGGAAAGAAGGAGAGATTCCGGGAGAATATTTTGCATATTTTCATGGTAACTAAGATTTTTATAAATCATATATTGATTTATTTTATAATAAAGTGTGCTTAATTTTATTTTCACATTAACTACTATTAATGTCCAGTTTTGAATAGTAAAGGTAATTCGAGTAATATTATATCATTACATTCTCAGGAATAATTTCACGGCAAATAACTCTCGTGATAAATTGCAAAGAATTCTCAGACAAGCCTGGCCTGTATTAATGAAGTGGATATATATATTGAAGTACGAGCATGCACTAACGTCTTTAAAACCGTTAAATGAATTGGCTCGAGAGTTCCGAGGAAGCTTTCAGAGAAATCAATGGAGCGACCCTGAACGCGTCGCAAATCATTTCTCTGAACGCCTCGGGCAAGAAAGAAGACATAAAACGTGAAGTCTGGAAGTTGGCACAGATGTATTTTTGCGTAAAATGAAAAAACTAATGGGAAAAATTCTGTAAATTTTTCCAAAAATTCTACAAGGCGTCGCAACAGAGGCTTTTCTCTTCATCTCACAGTTCTTTTCTTCAAATATTATATCTTAATATGTGTGATGGCTTGTCCCATCAACCTTTCAGTAATCTCTTCAAAATAACCTATTTAAAACACTTAAGATAAATAAGTAAGTCAAAATGATATGCTCAAATTCAGTGATAGATTGTTCTCGTTACGTACGCTGAGTTTATCCGCAAATTGAACTTCTGAATAATTTTCTTTTTACGTATCCTCTCTATATTTAACCATCTAATTACAGATATCCAAGGATTCACTATTTCTGTATTATTCCACTACTCATGTGTATTGTGGTGTCGGTGAAGTCAGATGCAATATTGGATCGCCAGTTTATTTTATAAGATACAGTGAAGGGATAAGATGAATGGACATGAATCAGTGTGATGAAAGTGTGAGATGATTGAATGCTTATTGGAATAAGCATTCAAAAGAAACCCCAAATACACTTACATTATAAATTACATTACATTACAATACAGAACATTATAAATAATGTAAGTGTAAAATGTATATTTGGGGTTTTCCATTTAATGTATTTAGGCAGAAGTGGGTGTGCTTGCGAAGTACATTAAACTGATCCTCAAAGACAGTATAAAATGTGTTGGGAATTCTACGATGCACAGATATAACGGCTTTGTTAACTCACAGAGGTGTTCTCTCGGAGTTACACGTCAAATTCCACTAAAATTGCTGCAAGAACCTAAGTGCTCGAGTTCAAATCTCAGTCCGAAAAAATATTCGGGGGAAATTTCTTTAATGAAATGTGTTCTTCAAAATCATATCTTCAAATAAGGTCATGCCTTAAAAATATTAAAAATGTCCGGCCTCTTCCTATAACTACAATTATGAAGAAACATTTTTTAAAATGAAATGTGTTCATCAAAGCAAATCTTCAAAAAAGGTCATGTTAATTTTTTTTAACGGTCACATGCGTCTTTAACCCTTGTTAACATGCAACTCTTCACGTTTGTTACGTGCACTTGTACCTACCTGTATGTTAAGAAATTTAAAATCCTTAGCAACGCGTTTTAACATCCTTAGCAACGTAAATAAACAATCACCGATTCATCGCAATCCAACTTTATTACGAAAAAACAACACGACAATTTACAAGAGAAATAGGAATAAAAGTAACTCATTATTGTGGGGAATGATCATTGTTAGTTGTAATATTATTAATTGTGCAATTAGAAAAACAAGAAAATTGCTTAAATTACCATCATTTTCATGTCATTCCATGAAATGAATATCTTCTCCAATAATATTTACTGACGATGTGGTGTCGCCCCTGGAATTTGACGCGGCACCTTCCTCACCGATAGTCATTTTTTGTTGTTGTCATTTTCACCGTATTTACCTCGGACTCTTCAACTTAGGATTCGGCTACGGTAGAATTCCGACACCCACCAAAACGTTTCAAATTTGTAACTGAAACTCCTGAATCGGCCAATGCCGTAGCCGAAATTCTTAAAGAGTGACCGGTGTATTTTTCGGGGTCTGGAAGACCAGGAAGACCAAGATGGGTGGCTATAATTTTTAGCACTTCTGCAAGATTGTGAATGCCACTTTGACACGATGCTGCGTTTTCCAAGCCTTAAATTCTTGGTATGACTTTTTGCAGCGTCCTTTGGATTTTTCTGGGATTAAATCCCGTACGACTTCCGCAGCGCTATCTAAAATTTCTTGCGGAAGAGACATTTTTCCGCTTCCATCTCCAAGCCACGGTATGCGAATGTACTGTTGAAATAGATACATCACAAACAACACCCAACAATATCGATTAACATGCCGCAGCAATAGAATTCATTTGTTTCATATCGCAGTAATGTAAATTTTCGTAAAAATCTTGAGATTATAAGGTGACCGATAAAACGTTGAACATGCCACGAAATGTTAGTGTTATTACTGCCTCATCCAAATTAAGAATCTCGGCTCCGCTACGCTCCGCCTCGATTTTTATCTTTTGACCTCGGCAGTCATAACACTCATAACATTTCTAGGTATGTTAATAGCTATACAAATATGAATATTTGTGCAGTAATTGAGCATCAAAATTAATTGCACGCTCTGAAAATATTTCGCATTCTGATTGTAATTTCAGATATTTTGAAGAAGGTGGACTCTACCAAAGAGTATATATTCTACGTATGTTAGAATGTGTATATTATTTCATTGTTTTATTATTTCATTATATTTTGTTCGCTTCTTACCTTGGAGCTTTTGTTGTACGTTTACAAATTAATCTTTAAGAAATTATTTAATATAAAATGAAGAAATAATTATAAAGTAGAGATTGCTAACTTCCAGTCGCCCGCTCCCAAATTAAGCAGTTGGATGCTACGTAAGTTAGAATTTGGATATTATTTCTTATTTCATTTTATTTTTAATATTTATTTTTATTTCTGTTATTTCATTGTAAATTGCGTCATTTAATTGTGTGAAATGTGAAAATGAATACATGAGCTGTCATTGTCGGTTGTTGTAACCCTTTGTTGAAACGCCGCACTGATAAGGCGACAATAAAGGCTGTGTTTTGTTCGAGGTAATGTAAACTAATACTTTTATGTATTCAAATTAGTTAAACACTTATTACTTTCCCCTCGTCCCCCCTTGTCCCCTGATACCGAAGAAGTGGGTATTTTCAAAACGTCTGTCCGTGACTAAGAAATCAGTGGTAGGAAAACAATGCTATAGCTAGTAGACTATAAATGAAAGATTTTTAATATAATATATATTTGCTGGCGTAAGGTATATCAACATTAACAACTTTCATGCGCGAAATCTCGTGTTTTTCCCTGGAGGAGCCAAAATGAACCACAACTAGACAAAAGGTGGGGACAATCAGCGACGTAAACATTGAAGTGCGGAAAACGGTTCATTCACACCATCCCAAAGAAGAAAGAGCCCTCGCTGGGTGGGCCGTTACATCGCCTTAATGCATGCCCTCGTCACACAATGCTTCGGCTCAGGAGGGGCCGGAAGTTGGCAGACGAGTGTGGTCAGACGGAAGCAATCGCACTGATGCTTTGCAAACGGCAGAAACGGAACTGGTTGGCCTCTCCGGCGAGCTGGTGGCGCGGGTGGCGAGAGTGGGCGGTGTCACAGGGTGTGACGCGAGAGGCGCTGCGGGAAACAGTGTGGACGAGCGGCCGGGAGACGGCTACGTGGGCGGGGAAGGTGCGGCGGCGCGGCGCGGGCGTGGGTGGCGGATGGGTGGTGGAAGAGGTGGGGGAGGGGCGTTTGCGAGGCAGACGGGGGACGCTGCCGGATGCGGCCGTGAAGTGGCGGGGGGGGGGGGGCGAAGGCGTTGGCGACAAGGGCATCAGATGGGATAGCAGCGATAGAATCAACGACAAAAAACAGATCGGTGGGATGCCGCTCTTTCAATGTACGATTTCTCCGTCTTTTCTCTTGTAAGTCGTTACAGAAGGTAAAACTGACACTATAATTTTCATAAGATATCTGCTAGTTTATCCTCAAAAAGTAAACTTGAGTAATACAATTAGGCATCACAACGTTATAATAAACTAAAACCGAACTGTATTTAAGAATGTATTATTATAATTTTTATTATTATATTTTAATTATTACCATGAATACGTATATAACGTATTCTGTTAACTGAAAACGAAAATTGTTCAAATGTTTACACACGGGTCGTAAAACTATTTACTGAAAATGGATGGGAGAGAAGTGCCTTTTTTGTATTTAAACTATTGTTGCTCAAATGCATAAAGACGTTGTTCTGTGAGGCTCGTCCCTCGTAGATTTGACATTGTTCACTTTAATAACGACCACTTTGAAATGCAGGTGATTATCAATCTACAGAAAATGTATAAAACAGATATTACTTATGTATTTTTATTCCCGTGTCTTCGCAAATTTTGAAAAAGACTTCATGCAAAATACCCCCAAAATTCAAAACATCCGTTCCCAATTCAAGGGGTCGTGACATCACCCAGATCTACCAAGGAATATCAAATTTGGTGAAAATCCTGCCTATCGTCTTGCTGCCAGCGTTGGACGGAGAGAAAAACACACTGAGACCGACATTTTGCCTTCAGATTTTCGGCATCAAGGACGCACAAAACGTTCTGACTATACAACATATGAGAGAAAGATTTACTATATGATACATTGAAACAATTTTTATCCACTTTTTTGCATTAGGACCCACAACATGCGTTTTTCTGTCAAAAACGCCTCTTGCCGCGTAATTACAATAATTTCTCTCTGCTACGTTACGTACTATATAAGGAAGTAACATATCGATGTACTAGAGGTTTATGTGTCACTTTCCATAATTTTTATGATCAATTATAAATATTTTGTGTTACCATGTTTGTGCCCACACCTCTTAAATGAATAGCTTATGCTATTAATAGATAATATGATCAACAGAAATGCTCCTTTGATATGACATTCTCCCATTCGTCTATACATCTAAACTCACATTCTATTTGTAGTTGTTATATTTGTAGAACTTTTGTGTCTCTTCGCTTTACCGCTACGTCGAGATGGACTGAATTTTTGTCAACAGGTATCAAAGCACTAATAGAAAATTCTGACCGGCCACACTAGGGCGAAAAGACACTCCGAAGCAAAACCTGTCGTTTAAAAGGGACGTTACAAAATAAATAAATAAATAAATATTTTATAAATCAACAACTCTTTGTCGTCTAATGGGATTCTTTGCAGATCAACCAAGTTCACCATACGCTCTGGGTTTTACCACAAATAATAGCCTTTTTTATCCAAAATTACTTTCTATTCCCGTTTTGTATGAAATGTTGATCACACACTTCTTTTTTCTGATTGAAAAAAGGTTCTCCTTCGTAACGTTCCAAATTGTTATCAGTGTGAAATCTTTCTTCCTCTATGTGTATCTAGATCTCTTCTCTTTATCTACCACCTTTAAGAAGTCAAAGATCGCAAATGTAGTGTAGAAAATACAGTGGAACGTTTTTGTCAGATAAATTATACACTAGTGAAGAGATACTTTTTGTTTTTCACTTTAGAGATTTTAATTGTATTAATTAATCAACTAATGGCACATTATCTTATAAACGATTTCATGCAAAAAGGTAAATATAAAATATAGGATCTGTATTCTTTAAATAAGGTTCATTTTAACTTTCACATTTTTTCAAATGATATTCAAGTATCGGAACATTGAGTACGCGCGAGCTTGGCGCAACCAAAAAACCAATAACGCTGACTATTTTCCAATATTCGTAGGTAGCATATCACTGAGGAGTTTTCAAGAGATTTCGTCAAGAACTCAAACCTCGGCGTAATGCCTCTTCCTATATTACACCAGTTGTAGGGATTTCCTGAGATGTAGGGGAATTATACAGAGAGATGGACAAGTTCAGTAACAACACATACGAGTAATTGAGAAAAAAATCTGAGATATTTGTTGGCTGAGCTGTAAGAATGAACATACATATGTGCATGTATATGAATATGCATATGAAACATAATAGTACATTATGAAACGATGATGTAATGATGGGTATTAATACACGAGTGTGAAATTACGATACGAGCGAGGTACGAGCGAGTATCGTAAACTTCACACGAGTGTATTAATACCCATTACATCGAGTTTCATACGGTAGTTTTTCTACGACATGGTAAATTTTATAAGTTAAACTTCTCACTGAATCATTTCGTGGCAGTCGACATGCAAGATTCAGCCAAGGCCACCTAGCGGACACCTCTCTTCCCTACACCTGCAGCTGGCTTTGTTTTACCAGAGCGCCTGTGAGGAACTACAAAAGTTGCGGCAATAATATTCCGACGTCACCATTTTCGCATTTTCTCTCATTTCTGGAAACGTCAACACCACGAGAAAGAACTACCATTCACTAAATATTTTAAACTAAAGAATGGGACGTTTTTTTAAGGACAACTACACGGCAGCAGCTAATAACACAAAATGACTTGCGTTCAGATCTTAAGTCACTCAAATGTTCTCTGTAATAACTACTACTGCGCTAGTCAAATAGGATCAAAGTGAAATTACGATCCAATTTATTTTAAATATTATTTCACGTAAAAATTACTACTAATAAAATAAATTAAAATTGAGAAGCATAATATAATATTAAATGCAACTTTAATATACACACTCGAACGAAACATTTACTGCAACGATTCTCAATGATTAATGAAGTGCTAATACTTGGTGTGTAAGCGTCTCTGTGATTGGTCAAGAACCTGTATCATATTGAAAACTGTATCGAAATGGCTATCATTATGCAACTGGTTGCAGCCATTCAATGACAGCATTATACAACAGGAGTAGAAAAATAAATAATTTCATTCAGCAACAATTGAAGCGAGTTCGATGTAGGCATAACATGAATGGTGAGATGATTCATGGATCGAAAGTAAAATTCTTTACGATGAATTCTCGGCTTTACTTCACCCACTACCGTTTGAGTGACTGGTTAATGATTCCGGGTATGACAACTTCTGAAGCCATTGTAGCCTAATGGCGAAATACGGCGACGACCTACGTCGACTTGCGTGGATTTTCCCCAACTAGGTATCTCCCATCATCCCAGCCGGGAAAGCTCTAAGCTCCCGACTGATCTCCCAGTGTGTGATAGTGTAGTGTCATACACTACCGTAAAGGCATTCATGAACAACTGGAAAACATTATTCGACCCGAAAGCGCAATGTAGTATATAATAAGCGCAATGAACATATATGGAAGGAAAACTGATTGACATCCGTTGGTCACAGCGCGCCGTCTGATCTCTAGACTCGTGTGATCATGTGTCCATAGTGCTTATCGCTGGAGGTCTGATAGCAAAATGAAGGCAGCTAATTATTATACTCTGTTGGGTGTGCTGTTTCCAATGCCTTAAAGACGAAACTATCGTCTAAATTGAAGTTAAATTCCCTGAATTGCGATCGTATAATGGAGTTCCGAGCAAGTTGTTTCACTGAGGAGATGTCGCTGCTCCTTCAGAAGGGAAGCGATGATTAAAAAAGGCTTCTAAGAGTCGTCGTGCTCCGTTGGTGGCACCTTGACAAATTTTATTTGTCAGGACAAATTGGGTTGTTAGAGACATCTCGACTGACAGGACGTCGAGCCATCAAAGCTTCAATGACATCCAATATGTCAATGCGAATCATGAAAAATCGATTACTGTTGGTAGGTCTACCTCTGGGACGATCCCCTCTGACACCTGTTCATCGGCAAGCGGTTTTGGGTGGTAGGATGAGAAACATCATTGAAAGGACCGATCGGAAGGTGGTGGTACTCAGATAGTCGTTGCTGTCTTGGTGATTAAGAACGTAATTGCTCACGTGCTATTGATTAGAACGTTGTGTTTGCGCTCAAAAATTGGAACCAGCACTTTTGATTGTGGTATGAATGGCGATCAGTTACACATATCGATAACCTCTGGCATTCATTCAGTAAATAGTAAAGAGTGTCTTGTATGCCCGTACTTTCTTCAGACCTTTCTTCAAACAGTACATCATACAGTGTATGGACACTTTGAAATAATCATCTCTACAGATCGACGATCATGGTCACGATCCTTCCAGCTCGTGACCATGAAGTGTCACTCTGTTTAAATCGAAGTGCACAGAAACAAAGCTTACTTATTGCAGCAAACCCGATAATGACCATCGCCCAACTGCGCCAAGGCGTAAGGCGTGTGCTGGACGCTGAAAGGTGAAAGCCGACCGGCTCTTGTGTGGATAGTTACTTCAAATAATTTCTGTGTATGTGGCTATTAGGGATAGTTACTTTCTTTTTAAGCTATATTCAGAACTCTGGAACATTTTTTGGATGATCTAGGCGTTTTATGTTTTGATAGATTCCACAAACTATTTTTTCTTCCTAAGCGCCGTCTCTCATGAAAATTCGTTTCGTCTTTTGAGGACCTCTTCATTTCTGGTATTGTGTTATTAACTTTCATTTGTTATCGAAATACTAAATTAATAATTTACTCCAAAAATACTACTTAAAAATGTTTCGCTGTTTTTTATCTAGAAAAGAAACAAAACTTTGTAAACTATAACGTAAGAAAATTATGAGATTATTTCTCTTCAGGAAATGATTAGTTCAAAACAAAGCAACATGTAATTTGCTAATCAATGTGAAAGTGGAAGAAGCAAATGATCATGATAATATTTAACCGTATGTAACTTCATGTTTAATATTTGATATGGGTCACCTTAAAAGTGTCAAAATATTATCCACTTTTCCCAAAATTATCTTAAGAGTGATTTCTATTCGTAAAATTTCCTTTCCATTGTATGAATTGAAGGCCTCAGTAAAACAAGGAGCTATCCAATTTTTTTGGCAAAATTGAGTTACTAGCGTTAAATAAATAAAAATCCAAATATTATTCTTTTTAAGTAATGTGTTATTCAAATCCAGTATTGACTTGTGCAAATGTAGTGTTTAAATGTTTACTGTGTTATATCATGAAAGTTCTAGTAAAACCCTCAGTACCTAAGAACTAGGTAAACGTGAGATTGTAATACGGCAAATAATGTGAAAAAATATAATTAAAATATAGAATTTCGAACGTCGAATGTTTACAACAAACTGCGTTTACGCGTACTCACGCGTGAATAACAAAACGCCACCTTTCTGGGCCCTGGAGACTGCAGAAAGGAGCAGGCGCGAACCCATGCGCCGGTGGCCACGACGAAGTCAGAGGCGAGGCAGAATCAGAAGTGGTGTTGGCAGTATGAACGAAGACGATGGAAGCGGTTGCGGAGGCCATGGGGATGTGAAGGCGAAGGGGACGAAGTCGGAGACGAATAAGGTGGTGATGGTGATGGCGGGCGGTAACAATGGCATTGACGGTTGTGGCGGCGGAGGCAGTGATGGTGTCAGAGTCAAAGAGAGGGCGAAGGCAAATGCGGAGGCAATGGTAATGACCAAGGAGGAGGCAACAGAAATGGCGGTGGCGATGGTAGTGGCGAAGCGGGAGATGAAGGCGAAGGTGAAGGCAATGGCGAAGGTGGAGGTGGAAGTGAAGACGGTGGCGAGGGCGGAGAGCGAGGCCTAAGAAGTGCGGGCAGCGGTTGTGACAGGAGAGGTGGCAGAAGCGGAGGCGGAGGTGATGGCAATAGTGGCGGCGGAAGCGAAGGCGGTGGTGAAAGCGGACGGGGAGGCGTAAGAAGTGCGGGATGAGTTGGCGGTTGTGGCAGGGGCGGGGGCGAACGCGGAGGTGAAGGCAACGGCGGAGGTGGAGCCGCGGCGAAGACGGAGGTGAGAGCGGAGGGGGAGGCGTAAGAGGTTCGCGCGGTTGTGGCCGGGGCCCATGGGCGGGGGCGGGGGCGGGGTCGGGGGCGGGGTCGGGGGCGGGGGCGGGGGCGGAGGCGAAGCGACGAAGTCTCTCCAGGGCCTCGCGAAGGCGGCGGCGAGGGGTGAGAGAATCTAAACGGCGGCGTTTCCGCTGCGGCAAACGCGCCTGGGGGCGGGGCTCTGTTTCCAATTGCGCTCGATGGAGCGACGGGGCGACGTTCTTTTGTAAATAGAGGCGCGGCGCCGGCAGCAGGCCCCCCTCCCCCACCCGCGCCGCTTTCCACTACGCAAATCGCTGTCGTCGCCGCCGCCTCCGTCGCCCTAGGTTCTCACTCTTTCACTTACTGTCTCTTCTGCCGCCTCTGTGTTTCTCTTACTTCTCTTCATCTTACATCCATTTTCTTATTTATGTCTTCCTTTTTCCATTATCTCCTTGGCTTTCTTCCTTTATCTTTGCATCCTAGTTTCTTTCTCTGTTGCTTGCTTTTTGTGAATATTCTCCTCCTCCTCCTCTTTCTCCTAAACTAAGTAGAATTTCTTTGTTGCCCTATTTTCATTCAACTATTACACTAACTCACAATGCCCCTTCAAAACCTACTTTCAATGAAGCTATTCCTTCACTCCTTTCTTCTAGGTTCCGGTTCTTTTCAATACCTCTTTGTCTCAAACCTCTCGGCACTAGTATTTTTTTTCTTTTTGTTTTTTTTACTTTTTCCTTTTGTGGAACTCTAGAATCCTATCACCTTTCCGTCTTTAAAGGATGGCTCCTTCATGGAGAGTCCAAACAGCTTCAACGCACACAATAACCCGCGAAACAATTGTTTTGTTTCGTGAGTGTATTGTAAGGAACGGCAGGCTCAGAGCGTACTCTTTCAAGAGATTTCGAGAAACGCGATTCGAGAACCTGTAGTGCGTCTGATAAATAAATAATTGGGATACTATGCTCACCAGTTTACTTCGTATAATATCAGTAAATTAAATGTTATATATACATATATATATATATATATATATATATATATATATATATATATATATATATAATTCTCGTGTCACAGTTCACAGTTTTAGTTACCATACTCCTCCGAAACGGCTAGACCGATTTTGATGAAATTTTATATGTATATTCAGTGGGTCTGAAAATAGGTTGTTATCTATTTTTATGCCCCTTAGTGATAAGGGTGGTCCACCCCAATTTTTTTTAATTTTTCGGAGAAACCTTTTTAGGCAACCCGCTACACACGGTAGGTATTTCACACGGCAATATTTCACTCGCTACACAGTGTTTCTCCATATTAAGCACCTGCTCAGCGAATCTGCTATTAGATGTGCAGAATCTGCTATTAGATGTGCAGAATCTGCTATTAAATGTGAACAACACGGAGAGAGATGGTGAAAGAGAGAGAGACGGAGAAAGACGGGGAAAGAGAGAGAGACAGAGAAAGAGATGGGGAAAGAGAGAGAAAGACGGAGAAAGAGAGAGAGAGACAGAGAAAGATATATAGGGGCAGAACAACGTCTGCCGGGCTCAGCTAGTAAAATGTTTGTCTCCGCCATACATTGTTGCGTTAGGTTTGAGGAGTCTTAAGCATATTAGAGACTAATATATCATTAATTCTATAATTAGCAGGAAAAAAAGCACAGCAATTACTATTTGACTACATGTAGATATGACATTGGGACTAGGAACTTTGTTTTAATAATTTGTGATGTTTGTTGCTGCGAAATGTTTAATTAGCCTTAATTAATTAATGTTTAGTTAGCCTTCGGAAGTTGATATTAAATTCTCGAATGTACAAAATGGGAAACAGATTCATTGTTGAACAGTTAAAAATGTGTACATGCATTTTATAACAATTTTTTAAATGATTGTTCTGTAGAGAAATTTTCTCCTGCCGTCTTTTAATATATAGATTTTCGTTTTTACTACCATTTAGTGCAACAATAGGTAAATAAAACCCTGATTCATTTACATGATGTAATTATCACTTGATTAGCATCCCCGCAAGGCGTCTACCGGCGTCACTTCTGTCCAGTGTTGCCAGATGTACCGCATTTCCGCATTTTTAACACCTAATCCGCATTAAGCGATGAGGATGCCAAAAAAATCCGCATTTCCGTGATACTGGATTAAAATCCATTTTTTCATTTCCTCAGTTATTACAACAATTGTTAGATGTCCCGCTAACTATGGTTGACAAAGTTTGAATGTTCAAAATGCTTTCTCTCTTTATTCGATTAAAGTAGAAAGCTACGAGTATAAAACACCAATCATTAGGGCTTTATCCAATTGCCGTATTCGAAAGTTGATGATCAAGCACCAAGGTGTAGTCGTGAACTCAGGGATTCAGAAGACAAATAGGTGACAACATGTTGGTTAGTCGTTTTCGAATACGCCAAATAAGAATACGGAACGTCGTTCGGATTCTTACTGCGTTCATTCAAGCCGGAGAAATGATGCACTTTAAGGGATATTGAAATTAAAAATATTGAAATTACGTTACTTGGCTTCATATTAAATTGAGATTAAAAATAAATTGAAAGTACATTTATAACAAAAATACTATTTTATATTTTTAATTTTTTGAGTGAATCGAGAATATTATATATAGTGAGAACAAACATAAAACAAATATAGTGAGACAATATCGCATTTATTTCATTAATAAAACGGAATTCTATGTCGATATATGAATTATTGATGTTTACCCTATTTTAAAATTATATTATACATAGTAAATCCGCATTCATTAGAAGAAATCCGCATTTTCGAACTTAAAACTTCAAAATCGGAAGTTTCACATCTGGCAACATTGCTTCTGACCCAGTAAGCAGCACGGAGTAGGGATGAGATCTCTCACACAATAAGCTGTTTCTCACTCACTACAGTTTTCGGCCATTATTTTTATTGTGTGGGCGTTAATCGTAATTTTACAAATATCATTTTTCTATTTCGGTGTAATTTTTAAATAATTTATAATTAATTTGCTGAGCTGTAATGAAAAACGCTATCGAAGCCATCATTTTTAATGGCAAATTTTGAGGTGAGAATATATTACTGCCACGGATCCCTATTATACCCACATATGTGCCAATTCAATTTAAACCTCTTCAATTTCCGTTAAGATTGGCATTTGCGATGACTCAATAAGTCTCAAGGCCAAATGATGTCTGTTTGTAGCTTATTTTTGAGCACACAATGTCACAGTCAATTATACGTGGCATGATCTCGAGTGGGCAAATCATCCAGTTTATTTGTGTTAGCTAAAGATGGGATAAGAAAAAATATTGTACACTCTATTGCGTTGATGGATTGATATGATTTTTTTAGTAAAATTATTATAATTAGCAATGAATTTATAATTAGCATTTCAAAAAATAAATTGCAATAAATTAAAAATATAAATGTTTGGTATTGTGTTATTTTTATATTTCATCATCGTTCACAGCGCACCATACCTCTTCAACTCATATGTATCACACCCTCAAACACTGACAATAAGTTAGTAATTTTTTCTACTGAAATAATCTTAGGAATAATTTATATGGCAAAGCAACGTTTGCCGGGACAGCCAATAAATATATATATACGTGTATATATATATACATACATATATATTGTGATAAGTGGATAATAATGGAGAAAATTACGGAAGAAAACACGAAAGAGACGGAGGATGAATTTGAACGACCGCGCAAAGCTGGGCGCGTTCGGAGCGGCAGCGGTAACTGACCAGGAGGGGTACCGGCTAAGAGTGATAAGGGAGCAACCCCCCCCCTTGCGTCATTTTGAGGAGAAAGGAGGGGAGGTGCGGCTTGACCAGAAGAAAAATTTCTTCTTATTATCATGGCTGCGGTGCTGAACGGTCGTTTCCTAGATCAGTAGAGAGAGTATAGGACTTGTGAAGAGAAAGTGCTCGTAATCGTGGTGCAGTAATTTCGCTAGTTAGCAAAGCGATATTTCGGGATGCCGTGATATAATTTGAACTGTGAATTAATAGTCATGCTGAATGATTCCGAGCTTTAGAAAGTGAGTCGATAACAGTTAGTTAGGCAATTACTACCCGGTAATTGGTGCGAGCCGAGAACTTTGATAGAGCAACTGTTCGTGTAAACCCCCGCGTTCCAGTGCATGAGCACATGAACAATATTCAAATTCACGAACCGGACAAGCAGCGAAGAGGACGGAAGATCGTGGAAGAACGTGTTGTGGAGGCTGCGCGGGAGGACTCGTGGCCGCTTGGAACTCGCCCTTGGCCGCGCACAGCAGCTGGGTGTTCGAGGAGGCGACAGCGCGAGGGCGTGTGACCTTCGCGGCAGTCCCGTTGGCTGATGTGAGAAGACGGCGAACGTTGAGTATTGAAAAGTTTCGTTCTGGGTATAACGAGATAGTGGAACTATGAGAAGACGTGTTATTTAACCAGAACTAGTCACGAGAACTGGGGAGGGGAAATAACTAGTGACGGAGCTATTTGCAATTTACTAGACATTTTCCATATTCCAAGTTAATGACCAAAGAGGGGATTTGAAATCTAATCGAATTTTGATAACATGTAATATTTATTGTTCAATGAGGAATTTCTTTTGTAAAATAGATTTAAGAATTTTGGATGGGGAATTATGTTGAATGTGATTACGAACAAAGGGATAATTTCTGTTAAATAATTGGGTCAAAGTTGATGTTAAATGCCATGTATTGCCAATTTGCGTGGGATCCCATTTGCACAAGCCTGAATAAATTGCTGTTCAATAGTTTCTGAAAGGTATTTGAAACGATCAATGCTATGATTTCATGTATAATTATGTTTCCTTTACTTGGGAATCTTTAGATGGAATAAATCCTGACTTATTATCAGAACGGTGTCGTTAAATTGAATCACATGCGATTCCGAATCACGGCTCCTCCCTGCCAAGACCCCTGCGCCTTTTCAGGTCCTTAAAAAATAATTAGGATTATTGTGGCGAAGTACCGTCACATATATATGAATGAGCTCTTCTCGAACATTCTATTACATTTTTGCTGCTCCGGTGCTTCCAGATATTATCTCACCAGCTCAGAGACGTGAAGAAACTGCAAGTAAATGTGAATGAGAGGAATAGAGGGCGGCAGACAGAGACACACAGAGACAGACAGGGACAGGGTGAGGGAAGGAGGGAGAGACAGTGATAAAGAGAGATAGGAGGGGAAAGAGGAAGATGAAGGGCAGAACAACGTCTGCCGGGTTTTCCTAGTGATATCTAAAACACGTATGTTAATTTGATTGTAGTATGTATGATAATGTAGTATGTAATGATATCTAAAACATGTATGTTAATTTGGTGTTCTCGACGCGACAGCCAATAATTTTCTATGCAAATAGAGAAAGAGAAAGAACGTTATTACTATGTTAAGATTATTGCTTTCTCGCGTGCTACCTACTCAGAAAAGAGAAAGTATTTTAATGCTGCAGGGAAAGTAGTCGAGTTCTTTTAAAGAAAAAGTATGTCTGTGATTTAGAAAAAAAATGGTAATTTTACTCTGATATGTAGTGTGTTATTTCTTCTAATACATATTTAGTCAGGATCTATGTTTTGTGAGTCCTTGTTATAGAAAAATTGGCTGGAGGCAAAACTTTTGTCGGTCTGTCTGTGAAGACAGCTAACGGTTAAATCATTGATAGTATTTTCACCAAAATGGATATTGCCCAAACAATTTGGCTGATGACGCGACCTCTTGAATTTGATATGGGTATTTTGCTCTTACTTTAAATTAAGCCAGAAGAAATTTTCAACATTTTCTAAAAAAATATTCAGATTATTCACTGGTTTTTGCTGGTGAGAGCACGACGCGGTTTTAAAAATTACACTGGTCCCATTTTCGTTGATGCCTCTGGTCACGTCAACTACTATCGTAATTAGCTCTATTAATGTAATGAATGTTACCCTATTAGTTTATTAAGTATATCTGTTAATCTGTCCCAGAAGACGGCGTAACCCCCCCCCCCCCGCTGCCACCGGCTTATCCTCGTTCAGTTATCTCCCACAACAACACGTGAGGTCATGTTAGGATGGACAAAGCAGAAGAAGGAAAGATCTCGAACGATCCGTGGCCTGTTTGACAAGATACTCCACCTGCATTCTCTTGGTATTGATTGGAGAATTCAGGGAAAACTACCGACCACGACAGTTGGCCCCTAGAATGCGTCTGATTGTCAAAATATTTATATTAAAATATTAATAGCATTTTCTAGCATTTATGCATAGTAGTCAATACGAGTAGGACAATGCAATACTTTTTGTTCGCAATGTTTTATGTATCACAATAAATTTGGTGCCAAGCTGATTCTTTTGACGCGTTAGGCAAAAGGTAGTTTGTAAAAAGAAAATAATGGTGGACAAAAATGTATCTTAGCACATAATGCTTTGGAAATCATGCTTTGAAAATATTAAAAAATGTTTTATGTTAACCATGTAGGGCGAAGTCCAGAGCATTGTCAGCTTCATGGACACATGTACTAAAACGTCAAATGGGTTGGGTTATGGAAGATAGTATTCAAAGAAAACAACCTAGGTTGAAGTATCCCTAGTATATACTTTAAAAACTTATTTTCACAAAGTATATTTATGTTTTGTCATTAATTTTATAAGTGTCTTTCACTGGGAAACACGGTAAAATAAACGTATGTTAGTTTTCAAATTTATATATTTTTTAATCCATAGGTAGCATGCGTTTTGGGTGCTCCATTAACTTTCTGCGCTCTGAACATTAAAATGCTAATCGAAATGTTAGTTCTTTTGTAGGCTTTATGTAATGTTTGTCTACCTCTCCCCAGTTTATAAGCATCTTTTCTTTGGCCCACCTCCTCTCTGCACTCTCTTTCCAAAGAATGAGTTTCATTTTAAGAGCTAAAGCGCCTCCAGGTTCTTTTAGCCTCCTCTTGAGAGCCATAAAGAAGCCGCTAGATGTGTTCTCAACCATAAAATACTCTTGTTTGTTTACATCATAGAAGACTAAATCACAGAGGGATTTTTTGTGGCTCGCGTTGTGCGGAATGTATTTCGCAGTCTACGAGTCTCGGGTTTTCTACTTTTGTTCACGGTTGGCGGACCTTTTATTTATGCTTCGTCGCTAATTAGGAAATCCTATTTTCTCAGAATTTTTGTCACAAAGGTTAGACGCAAGGCTTTTGTTTTTTTTGTCTACTTATGAACTTTTATCAAAACTTTTCATTAAAACGAGTGTAATAATGCCCGTCTAGAAGTTTAGACGTATCCTGTGTTTGCACTCAAGCATTCACGATGACTTAAACAACAAAAATGAACTGCAAGAACTGTGTAAGTTTGATTGGAGACGTATTTATAATGAAAAGGACGTTGAATTACATATTTTACCAGTTACGAGTAATTTTGTTAATATTTTAATATTGCAAAACTGGTCTAAAGTAAGACCTATAATAATCCGTGTATCAATATTCAATGTAGTACTTTGTTTTACTACAATACTGTTTTTCTACGCTTACTTTATACACATTACATTACTAAGGTAACATTCAGATCAGGTAAAAATTGATGATCAGATAGAATTAGAAAATAAGTGTAAGAATTAATATTACTATTTTCAAATTAGAAGTGAAACAAATTCAACTTTTGCTCAAATTTCTATCCGAATTCTTAAATTTTTCTTGAATTCAAATTCGGAATATTTTGGATATTTCTTGCATATAATTTTTATCATAACAAATTTAGGTAGAAAACATTAAAGTAGAGCTCAAAGAATAAGGATATTAAAAATTTTGATAATTTTAAGATTAGAAGAACGAAAAGCATAGCTATAAATACTTCTTCAGTTTTATAATTTATGGAATTAAAAAGTAATGTACTATAGAGAATTGAAGTCATTCAATTAATCAAAGAAGTCAAAGGAAAATGGAAAGAAAAATCTTGGGAATTACTATGAGAGACAGAATTCGAAATGAGGAGATACGGAAAAAGACTGGGATACTGGATGCAGTTACTCAAGCAGCAAGATTGAAATGGAGTTAGTGTGAGCCTATCATGAGGCAATAACCACAACGCTGGGATTACTCAATAACAGTATGGGACCCAAGAACGGGCTGCCGAAATCCGGATAGGCAGCTCAGAAGATGGAGTAATGTATCCAAGAGCCAGTTTGGAAACACATGGTCAAGGCAAGCGAGCGACAGAGACAGGTTGAAAGGCATATACCGAAGAGTTTGAGACAAAGAGAAAATAATGTAATCTGTTGGTTTCAAGTGTGTTTTTGTTTTGTTTGTGTAACATACTTAGTATGAAAATTTATTCAGAGTAGCGAATGGGCAAGACTTAGACAAATGGAAGACTGACAAAAGAGTTTGAGGCAAAGAGATAAATTTGCATTGTGTGTAAAATTATTTAATTATATGTAATTTCATTTTGAGTAAGTTTGTTTAATTTCATTTTGAGTAAGTTTGAGTAATTTATTTTTGTGTAATTTCTTTTTGTGTAATTTCTTTTTGTGTAATTTCTTTTTGTGTAATTTCTTTTTGTGCAATTTCTTTTTGTGCAATTTCTTTTTGTGCAATTTCTTTTTGTGCAATTTCTTTTTGTGCAATTTCATTTTGTGCAATTTCATTTTGTGAAATTTTGTGTAAAAGCAATTTCATATGATGTAAACGTGAAAGGCAACTTTTCACCCTGCTGAAGGAGGAGACCTTTGCCCTTAAAGGGATTTTGCATGCTCAATAAATAAATAAAATAATTTAATAATTATAAGGAATGTTAGAATAATTTCTCGATCCTATCCAAGATATTCCTAATCTTCCTTGGCAATTTTCGTTCGTTACCGCGCAAGTAAGGTATGCAAGGTAGCGATTGAGTCATACAGAAGGCGTATAAAGAGTAAAGATGGGCCAGACCAATACGTCAAATTGTTTTGTTATTTCGATAAAAACCCACTCCCAATTTACTTGCACGCTTGCCAAAGGATTAACAATTAGACCAGGAGTTCCCGACGGGGTCGATATGGACCCCTGGGACCGATGAAATTTTGAAGGGAGTCAATGATGATTAAGGTGCCCATTTTGGGTCAATAGCGGAATAAAAACCGGCGCCTTAACAAGAAAATTAAGATCCCATTGATTAAGTACCAAAAACATTAATGAACTAAATTAACTTTTTTACGATATAATGCAACAAAAGGTATGATAATAAAATACAAGTTTGTACCTCTCTTTCCATACCCGTCGTTCATCGTTGGGGATGATGATGCTTAGAAAATTAAAAAATTGTAACTCTACAATTACAACGATACTCTATTGCGCAAGATAGTACTCTCTGCAATACTCACGGGACTGATGTAATGGTCAGTTATTAAAAAACACGGGAGAATTTGTAACATTGCGTTTCAATGAAGATTAGAAACTTAGCTACTCAAAAGCGGAAGCGTCTTCGAGAGCTGAAATATCGAGATAATTACAATATCGGTGCACGAAATTAGCTTTAAGGCATTTACGTGCAATTCCTTGTGTCATGATTGTGGATGCTGTATATTGTCGAGAAACGTAAGGCAGTTGATGAAACGAACAATTCGTTTAAATAGGGTCGATAAAAGAAAAAGATTGGAAATTCGTGAACTAGATGAATCTCAAAACCTTCCCAACCATTCCGCTTATTCTAATTTTGTCCGTGACGAGCCAAAATAACTGAAGTGGTGAAATGTTTTCCTTCTCCAAACTGAAATAATTGAATCCAAAAGTTTCTCACTCATGGATCTGGAACTGTGAATTTTTGTCAAAAGCGTCCCTTACAAATGTTCCATTCATCCTCTGCGGTCGATAAACTCGGCTCTAAAGCAAGCATTCAGAAAGTTGGTAAATTTGGAAAGTTGCGAAAATATCAATGGCGACGCTTTATTTCTAACAAAATAACGTCCGGGTCGAATTAGTAAATAAACTTCCAGGAGATGATCCTTATCAGAACGATGAGAGCCACTTCGGGCGGACGTACTAGCTGAAGTTGCCTTCTTACCCCCTCTCAGCTTCGAAACAAGATAATGAAGCTAACTGCTGATAATGTATATCATTGTGCAGCTTGAGTATAAAATATTCGAAAGTTGCTTCTAGCTACGTACCGCGTACCGCCAGAATCAGAAAAACGAGTGATGAACGAGAGAAAAATGGTGCTTTAAAAAACTGGCATGTGGACGAGAAAGAACTTGGTAACAGAAGGAACAGTAAAAAGGAGGGAAGAAGTCAAAGACTTAATTGGCGGATAATCCAAATGGACAATGGAATTGGAAGTGTGTTTTAGCGAATTGGTTTGACAATTTTACGAGCATATGATACACAAAAGGTAAGATGCAAAAGCGTATCAAAAATAGAGCGTGAATAGATGACGCAACAAGTTTATTAATTCTACTTATAGTGAGATGTTTTTATTTCTACTTTTCTCGGATGTGAAAGACCTCACGTTTACTTTTATCAGCGTTTCCACTAGTACGCGGTTGCCTCTTATTTAGCTGATCCATCCTTCTCTATCCGCCCATAGTTGTCGTCCATTCTTCTTACACACATGGCTTCAATTATTCCTGAATTGCAGGTTTTATGAGGCCTTCCTCCTTTCATTCTTCCTAGAGGAGACCAATCGAGGACATTCTTGGGCCATCTTGAATCTGACATGCTTCTCAGATGACCATACCATTGCAGCATTTTACTTCCTAATCTGTCCACAACAGATTCCAAATGCTACATCCGTTTCCTGAACTCTTTAAGTTTCTAATTTTCTGCATTCTAGGAATTTGTCAGCTCCTTGGCAGTCCTCCATTTCTCCTGCACACATTTCTGCTTCTGACGTTTCGTTAGGGTCCAACTCTCTCCACCATCGGTTAGAATACATTCAATAATAGTCCTTACAACAATCTTTTTAGTTCTTGCGTGAATTTCTCGAGTCAATAATAGCTCATTCAACATTATTATGGCTCCTTTTGGCTGTTTAATGTAGTCATCAATATCCTTTCCACTATTTCCAGACTTTTGCAGGATTGCACCCAAGTACTGTTCAACAAGAAGAATTGTTCAACTAACTTAATCCTTCCTACTCATTGAACATCCAAGACAGTACCTTTTCCTCTTACTATTAGATACTCTGTTTTCTTCAAATTTAATTTAAGTCCACCCACACGTACATACATTGTACTATTTTTCGGGTTATATATTCCGCATCATCCCTATCTTGAGTCATTATTACCTAATAGTTTAACACCTAAGCGACCATAACCATTAGGCCGGTTGAAGAAGGATTCTTCCAAAAATACTTTAATTTTACCTCCCAACAAGCCAACGGTAGTGTTCACTCGTCCATTGCGGTCTGTTTGGTTTGAAGTTTCTGTGAAAATGGATGTCTACCTACGAGTTAGAATATACCAATAAAGTGGCTCAAGCGCCTCCATCTTTGCAGGAAATTAAAGCCATGGTTTTTTGTTGTTCTTGTTGGTTTATTGCAGTCAAAGCAGCACCTTCTGAAGAAATAGAGTATTCTAGTATTCCGTTTGGCGGTGGTTAAGGCCGGGTGAGCACGGTCCCCGCGTAATATAAATCCTCCCTCTTATTCACTGCTTCAGTACCAAAAACCAATCATTTAAGAACAAAATAACAATATGTAAGGAGAACAAATTGAGAAACTTAAAAAACACGTTGCTTCCTGCATCGGTTATTGTTATGAGAATGGAAGCTATTGAAATGTTATTGTACTTAGCATAAAATCTGAGAGTAAATGTTATTGCAATAAGAAGCAAATAAAAAGATTACAAATAAGGCGACAAACTTGGAAACTATCATATTTGTGATTTGATGACTTCTATTTTTACAGTTATCAGTCGAACATACTGAAGGCATTGTGAATATTATTATTATAACAAATAATATATTTTAAATATAGCTAAATGAAAAGATGACAATATATAAATAAAATCTGATACAAACAACACGTCAGTACAACCATGGCCGAATCTAGTAGAGTTAACTGAAGTTGGCCGTGGTACAAAATTTCAACACGCTACCATCTGGCATCTGCAAAAACGTGGCGGGCTCTACTTCGTCAAGCGTCCACCAAGAGCGCTAAAACCATAATGTCAGTCACTCTATGTAATATATTCTATTCTTCGATTAACTGGTGTCTCAAGGTCACGCACGAAAAAGGGGAGGGAAGGCAGACTCCAATAGGGAGCTGCATCGTCACTACAGCTTCCACTTTTACGTGCGTGACCTCTATCACTTTTTCGTGCGTGACTTTAAAACACCACACTTAAAAAAATCGAAGTATAGCTCGTTGAAGCCTTTGCAATGGAGTGCGTGCCACCAGCGTGAAAAAAGACCACGTCCAACCATCGACGCACACTGGTCCACGCACACTGCAATGCTGCAACGACGAGCCAATCTGTGATCAAAGCTGTGCGCTCCATGCTTACAAGACCTCTCTGGTTACATTGCGTGGTCCAGTACCCATCGTCGCTGCGTACCCATCGTCGCTGCGAGCTCCGCTGTTGACTAGTTCAACATATACATCTCTGTCGTAGCAGCATACAGTGTACGAAGCGAAATGTCTCGGTTAATCGAACACATTTCCCGGTCACCTATCACTCCGTCCCGTTCGCGCTCTCTCACCGATTGTAGGCCCTTTGACGTGGACAAGGCATACTCTCTCTTGTTTTCTCGTTTCCATTTCGTTTGACCGCTGTTCATTAATTGAGCTTCACGCAACATTGACCTTTCCGGTAACACGAGACAGGGGGCTTGCTGGGCTTATGTGTAAGCTATCTCTCTGCAATTTTACTCACTATTTCCTGGTACCGTTTTATATATGTTGAGATTTTGGGTTTATTCATTCTAATCGTTTGAAATATTTACACATTTGAATGTTACTGGAGATATTGTACGGAGTGGTTGGTTAATCTTGACTCGCTAATAAATTATTTCTCTTTATTATTAAAGTGAAAAACTTAATAGACCTTCCAGATATCCATATTATCCAAATTAAAACTTGATTTCATGACATCTATTGAATACAAAATTAAATAGTTAATAGTTTCATTTATGTTACCATTTTCAACAGGTTGAGGTGCTTGTGATTCTGCTTAAAATTCTGAAAGCGACTGCACATCGTATTTTTTTTACTTTCCCGTATACGTACGCATATACGAAGTATATACGTAGTATAGGGAAAGTTATGTAATGCTGCGGAAAATCAATTTCGAGATTTCAACGAAAATACAGGTTGTTGAGTCCCTTGATACCGAAAAAGTGTTTTTTTTTTTCAAAATTTCCGTCATTCCCTCTGTCTTTCTGTGAACAACCGTAGTGCCGAAATCATATGTACGATTTCTTCCAAACTGAATATTCCGCAGCCGATCTGGTTCCACTCGAGGCGCCGCGATTTTGAAAAATATTCTTCAAAATTTGGGAGTACTTTACATGAACCCCTCCGGACATTTTCAAAATTTTCTCAAAAGCGGCTCCCAATTTTTTCTTTAAATTTCTTGTTAGGATATAATAAAATACACTTATAGAGGTGGCATAGGTTCGATTTTCACGAATAACTGAATTTTTGAAAATTGCATCAGTTTGACTTTTTTTCGGCGGCGTCCTAGAACTACAAAATAAAATATAAAGATTTTTCCTCCAAATAAAATTTTTTTGTCCAAAGTGAGTTTTTTCATTAAGGTAATGTACATTTTTTTGAAGATTTTAGTAGTTTTTGCGCAATATTGCACGCAATATTTGCAATTTTCAAAAATTATAAAAACCAGATTTTCTCAAAAACGGCTCCAATTTTTTTCTTTAAACTTTGGATACGGATAGTGCTAAATGTACTCAGAGATAACATTAACATCATATTGTTCTATTCTCTTGTTTTTTCAAAAATTACAAAAATATAATTTTTGACTTGTCTCTCACGTCGTTAATATTTACATTTGCGACGATTTGTTTACATTCTTGTATTTATGAGTACATGTGCATTAAATAATGTCAGATAAAGTTTCTCGAAAACTCAACCGTTTTCTGTGAAAAGTAGCCCAAAATTCCGTATTTTCAGAAACGCTCAAACGCCATTTTCTCATTATTGGCCCCAAATTTTTTGTTCAAACTTTTCGAATGGATAGTGCTAATTGCACCCTTTAATATGCCATAATGTTTAGTTTGGGGTATTTTTTTTTTGCAAAAATTACACAAATGTAATTTTTTGAAAGACCTCTCACACCTTTAATATGCACATTACCAGCAATTTGTACACAGTATTTTATTAGTGAGTTAAGCTCCAAATGACTTCAAATGAAATGTTTCGAAAATTCAAAAATTTTCTGTGAAAAAGAGCATCAAATTTCACATTTTTAGTAGCACTTAAACGCCATTTTCTTAAAAACGGATCTAAATTTTTCAAAGAAAATTGCCATTCACTTCGTTAATATTTACATTTGTGGCGATTTGTTCACATTATTATATTTATGAGTACATGTCCTTTAAATAATCTTTTATGAAGTTTCTCGAAATCTACCGTTTTCTGTGAAAACTAGCTGAACATTGCGCAAATTTCAGAAACGCTCAAAGGCCATTTGCGCATAATTGGTTCCATAATGTAAATAAATATACTTCTCAATTTGGCATTCAGTGCCCACACAACTACTTGGAAATCTGTTTTACTCTTCTGCGGGTGAGGCGTTGCCCGCAGCGATCTGGGGTGCTCCAAGGTCACACTTTTGTGTCGATAATAGACCGCGGCCTCCTCCACCTCTTACTCATGCCTGCCTAACGAACAACGGAGAACTTACAACACTTAATATCATTTGCTAATAATTTTGTTCTAATTCTGAAAAGTTATTGTTTTAAGTAGTGTGAGTCATTGTAAGAAGTGTTTTGCAACAATTAGTATACAGATCTTTCAACACTTTACTGCCTGTCGAAGCGCGGATATTGCTGCCCTCCGTCGCAGCTGCTCCTGCGGCCTTTACTCTTACGACGCACCTCCGCTTTCAGCCTCTCTGCCGGCAGGGCGTCAATTGCCTCGGAAGGCAAGTAAGGTGACAAAACGGGCTTTCATGGCAGGCGCGGAAAGACGAGAGGGTCTAACACATGCGTGAATAATCTAAATACAATTATTGCAAATTTATGGAACCCTGAAAATGTTATGTCGATAGATGGTAAATAAATAAATAAATTTTGCGTTGAAATAATTTTTTTTACAATAATGGGGTCTACCAAAAATGTGTCTAAAATATCAGGTGCAACATAGTAAAGTCATCAAGTCACCAACCGGTAGCGGTGGCTCAAGGCTTCAACTGAGTCACTTCAATGCCTCTGACCGGGAGGTTTTAGGTTCGAGTCTCAACTGTGGCAGGATTTTCGACATTACCTTGATAGCTAGGTCGAGTTGTCGCCGCCTGGAGGAGAATTCTAGCGGGTGACTGCTCTGGTAGGTAGTTTTCCGTAGTTTTTTCGATCAACACCAGGCAAATACCGGAGCAGTGCCCTAATGGGCCGTGGACGTTCGCGAACTTTCCTTCTTATTCTTTGTCCTTTCGTACCCCTTACTTACACAAACACGCACTACACTATCACACAGGGGAGACCGGTCGGGAGTTTCGAGCTTGTCCCTCCTGGGGCTGTGTTCCACTCGTGGACGATATCTGGTTGGGGTCAACCCCGCTAGCCGACGGTAGGTCGGCACCGAATCTCACCATCCAGCGGGGGAAGTTCATCTTCACCCCCCGAGCCAAAAAACATGCACTATAATACGGGTCTTACCTTACTATAATAACGGGTCTTGATGCGCTCGGTATTACCAATTAATCAATGAAGCTCACCGTGTGTAAGTTTCTTTTTCAATTTTCTTCAAAATGCCGTTGATTTGTGATATCTATAGAGCTGACATCGGTTGAATCATTAATAACACAGTCACTTCAAACAAAAGGGACCAGCGGCTATGACCGTTGCCATGTACCTCAGAAAACAAACGCGCTAGAAATATGACCCCGGTTCATTGATGTCGCGTAACGTTCCAGGCACTGTCGGTACAGCGCTTTGTCCGCTGCCGGAGGCCAGGAGGTAACGGAAGGTCTTCACGCAAATCGTCTCTAAAACTCTGAATCTCATATTCCATAGATATCAAAATTTGTATTTGTGAGTTTTGCCTAGTGGTCTATTAGCTGTGACAATTTCGTGTCAATCCGAGTATCCACCATCGTGAGTGTTGGGTGAAGCGCCCATATTTTCCCCCGCATGTGAGGTAGTGAAACGCTTGTGTGTGTGCGTGTGTGATTGTGTGCGTGTATAAGAGTGAAGTGGAAATAATAATAATAATAATAATAATAATAATAATAATAATAAAAAGAAGAAAAAGAAGAAGAAGAAGAAGAAGAAGCTACCTCCACTAGCAGATCTGTACCGCCCTCGAAGTTCCGAACACATGCCCCAAGTGGTTCGAACACTCACCGAAATCGGTGACGTCTGTTGGATTGTGTACGATATTGTACGAACAACAAATTCAAACTGATCGCACGATAGCGGCAAACAAACCGGGTATAGTCATCCGGGATTTGGAGAAAAATTCGTGTTTACTTGTCGATGTTGCTGAACCTTGCGATCAAAACGTTACCAAGGAGGCAGAGAAACGTCTTAAATACAAGAGTTTGGAAATCGAGATCAGCCGAATGTGGGGCATAATAGCAGAGGTCGTCCCTATAATTATCGGAGCTCTGGTTTTTGTTCCGCAAAATCTGTGTAAGAACTTGTCTAAACTCCCAGGTAATTCAAAAGACTGGGAAGTGGATGAAATCGCTTTATTCTTTATAACAGCCCACATTTTGCGCAAAGTATTGTAGAGGCATCGACAGTCCCTAGATCTGCTCCTTAGATAGCTGGTTGCAACCTGGAGTAGATTTTATATTCAGCCGACACATAACATCTTTAGTCGTGATATAGAGGAATAATAATAATAATAATAATAATAATAATAGTAATACAGGATTTTGAAGACCCTGGAGATCTATCGATTTCATCCCAGACTCGTTGAGTTTTGCAAGGCCAGTATGAAGTCGTGGAGTATCAGGTTACTAATACACCGCGGAAAGAAAGCAGTAGAAACCAGAAGTATTCAGATTAACGGGGGTATTTTTCAAGGAGATTCACTATCCCCTCTGCTGTTTTGCATTAGTTTGATCCCACTATCGAGACAGTTGTCGCAAGCAGACTTTGGTTTTAAGCTCCATGGTGATGAAAGGCCAGTATCACATTTGTTTTACATGGACGATCTGAAAGTGTTTGCTAAGAATGAAGCGATTCTCTCCCAAATGCTGTCTGTCGTGAATGACTTTAGCAATGACAACTGCATGAAGTTTGGTCTTGACAAGTGTGCAAAAATCAATTTAAAAAGAGGGAATCTCACAACGTCTGAGAATATTGAAATTGATACGCACACTGGGATTCAAGATCTTGAGCCAGGTAAAACTTATAAATATCTGGGCATCGAAGAATGTGAAACCATCTCGAACGACAGAATGAAAGAGAGAATTCGTAGGGAGTATTATAGGAGAGTGAGACTGGTCCTGCAGTCCGCTCTGAATTCCAGGAATAAAATATCTGCAATAGGTAGTTTGTCGGTACCTGTAGCCCAGACCTGCACATCGTTTTGCATTTTCACTGACCTCAGGAGCTGCGTGCGGACAACTCGAGTGCAAATGAGAAAATCGATGAAGGGTGGGGATGAGACCCAATCTAGGAGTGGGGACCACCAATCAGAATGCGCAACTCGAAAGATAGCGCGTAAATTTAAAGAGCAATCGGCAAGAACATGACGGTCATATACAGTTCAAGTAATATTGTCTTTTGTATTATATTGCAAATGTTTGTTCTCGGTATATGACAGGGCGAAATATGAAACTACAACGAATTATACATATTAGATTTCAACACCAAGTATTATAATTGCTTGTAGGGCTTATAATGTAATTCGCTTTGCTACGATGTAATCACAAATTTAGTGTTATGCTAAACACAAAATTTTGATACTGAATTGTTTTTGTTTGATGATGACAGCAATAAACTATTTTTTATTAACTATGTTTAATTAAATAAGACGGTTCTCTCAAAGCAAAAACATATTGTTCTTAAAAAATCATGATTATTTTCTGTTCTAATTTCTGACAAGAGAGTAGAGTCGTGTACGAGATCGTATAAAAATATAAAGCCCTTTGTATTCTATTTAACAAATACCCATGATTATCTTATGATTGTCCGTCGCATATCGTCACAAAAGTTTGCTCGTTGATCTCTTTTACTCAGTTTCATAATAGGGAAAAATGGTCACACATGTTCAATTAAACATTACCCTTCTTGGAATTGCAACATATTCTATTTTATGTCAATCTTGTTGTGAGAGATTGCTCTCATGATTTTGTTCATTTTTCTATGATTTGGAGATTATAAAATTCCTGGTGAACAATCAATTATTAAATTGCAATTTTGTGTTAGATAGAATTAAATAATATTTTTTCTTATATATAAGCATATATTTTAAAGCTATTGCTTTAAAATATTGTTTAAGAGTCACAATGAGCATGTTATTTTCTTTAAAAAAATAGAAAATGAAAATACATACATTCGTGGATACAAGGGTGGATATACAGTAGTGCACAGAACGTAAACAGTGAATTATGACCCTGGTAACTTGAAATACTGTACATAATCCATTTAAACAAATGGGCATTTAATTTTGAAGAATGGATCATTATTAGACGCCCAGGCATTCAATCTACGCGGCGCGTCGTGCTACGTCAGACTTCTCCCCTCCCCGCAAAGCTTCCTACTCCCCACTACTTGCACTTTCGGCGCTGCCACGGGCAGAAAACCAGCTCGCAAGTGCAGAATGCCCGCGGGAGCAGGCGTTGTGCAGGTCTGCTGTAGCCGAATACAGTTTTAGACTAGTGGACTGCACTCAGCAAGAAATTCGCGCCATGGATCGAAAAACCAGAAAACTGCTAACAATGCATCATGTTGCCCACCCTCGAGCTGATATACATAGACTTTATGTGTCACGTAAGGAAAGAGGAAGAGGCCTCAGACAAATTGAGGCCTCCTGGCACAACGCAATAGTCGGGTTGAAGAAGTATGTAGTCAACCATCAAGATGACCCTCTAATGAGGCAGGTCATGAAATCTGACCGAAGAATGGGAAACAGAGGCATTGTAAGTGTAGCACGAAGCATTACGAAGAAAACTAGGCAAGACACATCGAATAACACAGACACTGGACTTCTGAGGCTGCTAAACATGAAGTGTGAGACACAAAAAATTTTAAAGAAATCATGGAGAGACAAACCACTCCACGGACAATACCTAAAAAGAATGGACAAGGTGCAGATCAATAAAGATCAATCATTTATGTGGCTTAAAAGGGGAAGGATGAAGCCAGAATCGGAAGCACTTGTAATAGCTGCCCAAGATCAGGCCTTGAGAACACGACATTATGATAAAGCGCTTCTCAAAATTTCCCAAGATGATAAATGCCGCATTTGTCAAGAACACGTAGAAACCATTGATCATATTGTCTCAGCTTGTCCAATCCTAGCAAAGACCGAATACCTGAAAAGACATGACAGGATGTGTAGCTACCTCCACTGGCAGATCTGTACCGCCCTCAAAGTTCCGAACACATGCCCCAAGTGGTACGAACACTCACCAAAACCGGTGACGTCTGTTGGATTGTGTACGATATTGTACGACCAACAATATCAAACTGATCGCACGATAGCGGCAAACAAATCGGATGTAATTATCCGGGATTTGGCGAAAAAATCGTGTTTACTTGTGGATGTTGCTGTACCTTGCGATCAAAACGTTACCAAGGAGGCAGCGAAACGTCTTAAATACAAGAGTTTGGAAATCGAGATCAGCCGAATGTGGGGCGTAAAAGCACAGGTCGTCCCGATAGTTATCGGAGCTCTGGGATTTGTTCCGCAAAATTTGAGTAAGAACTTGTCTAAACTCCCAGGTAATTCAAAAGACTGGGAAGTGCAAGAAATGGCTTTATTTGGAACAGCCCACATTTTGCGTAAAGTATTGTAGAGGCACTGATTGTCACCGAATCTGCTCCTTAGGTAGCTGGTTGCAACCTGTAGTAGATTTTATATTCAGCCGACACATAACATCTTTTGTCGTGACTTAGAGGAATAATAATAATAATAATAATAATAATAATAATAATAATAATAATAATAATAATAATAATAATGATAATTATTAGGAAAGATCGCCTCGATGCGTGTCGCGTTTACTAGAGAACTGTTCCGGCTTTGTTGTGTTACTGTTCAAAAAAACAACGTAAAATACCGAACAGAGTAGCCGACCGGAAGAATTTTCCAACAAGCAATGCCTGAATTCGCCCTACCTGTTTACCTAATGTCGAAATATCCGCCACTCGCGGGACTCGAATCCTAGGCCCTCTCGGTCAGAGTCGCTGCAGGGGCGACACTTTTCCCCCTGAGCTCACTCAGCTGGTCAAATCGATGGGTTGCGCTCTCTCTCTCTCTCCAGAAGTAAGATTACGAAAAAGGTCTTCTGATGCGTTACTTTCTGAGAGTTTTTGGCTCGATGAATTTCTTTGGGGTGACCCTGTGCTATTCGACGCAATACATCAGGGCGTGTCAAGCGCAAATTCCCCGAGGCGCGGGCTCTGCGGCGGGGACAGATCGCGGCCGGCGCGACGGCTGGGAGCGCATAATCGCGGGGCTAGTGGGGAGCGTGTTTGACTGAGCGGCGGGGGCCGGAGGGGCGATCGCCACGCCGCGGCGGTTGCGGTGGCGGCGGGGCCGGCGCCGACCCCGGGGGCTGGCGTGCGAGCCAGGCAGCTGACGCGCACGCGCGCACCGACGCCGAGGCACAGCGCGGCCGGACGGAAGGCCGGGTCGCCTCGCCCACACACCCCAAGCGCAAGTGGAGCCAATGAGTCGACAACAACTGCATGTTCGGAAATGATTCTGTAGACTTTATATATATATATATATATAAAGAGAGAGAGAGAAAGAGAGAGAGAGAGAGAAAATTCATCAGTTTTACGCTGGGAAAGCCGTTGAAATGATCCTATAATGCTGACAACTATTCATTAGTTTAATTAATTTAATCTTCCATATATTTGCAAACCTTTGCTATCAATGTTAATATTTATATTTATTTAATTATTTCGCCCTGCACGGCTCACCTCCTTCATTTATAATCAAATACTATAATAACATTACTTTTAATATTTTTTTACACATGTGTACCGACGTACAAATATCTTACCTTGTCACATGCAGACCGGCTGTACAGATCTGTACTTATCAGCGGTTTCTGGAAGTTCTAATTCTTTAAATAATTATTTAATTGATGGCAGTTAACTACAAATTATCGGCCTTGTTTTTAAATAATAAATAAAATATTTATTCATAATTCAAACATTAAGAATTCTTAATGAGCTCATTACATAGCTATTGTTTCGAAAATTATCCTTCCTGTACAAATTAACTTAACTGTTCCTGGCTTACTTAATATCATCGCACGCATTCGAAGACTTCTTGGCTGAATTCCGGTTGAATAATGTCCAATGTCTACCGTGTCTGCTCTTTTCGGTCACCGCGTTGATTCTTTTACGCTGCTTAACGTAATATTACCCGATATCAATAACTAATTTAAAAGATATCAACCGCAATTTTGCCAATTTATTTCCGATTCGTCGAATAATTTTTAAACTTATGCGTACGCGAAACTTCCCTGTATTTCACGTCAGGTGGACGCCTTACAGTGACACTTCCTCATATTCAAATCATTTTTCAAGGAATGAAAAAAACCGAGCGAAGAGGCTGAGTACGTAGCGCACTGAGTTCGCAGTCGGGAGGTCCGGGTTCGATCCCCTGGCCGGACCTCCTGACGGGGGGTTTTCGTGGTTTCACTCGGTCATAAAGCGAATGCTTGGATGGTTCAAAATGGCCACGATCATAATCATCATAATCATAATCATCATTCTTTCACCTCAAAATTTAATAATAATAATAATAATTATTATTATTATACAAATAATAATAATAATAATAATAATAATAATAATAATAATTACACGTAAGGAAGGAGGAAGAGGCCTGAGACAAATTGAAACCTCCAGGCACAATGCAATAACTGGGATGGGAAAGTATGTAGTCAGCCATCAAGATGACCCACTTATGAGGCAGGTCATGAAATCTGACCGAAGAATGGGAAACGGAGGCATTGTAAGTGTAGCAAGAAGCATTGCGAACAAGACTATGCAAGACACGCAGAATGACAGACACACTGAACTTCTCATGCTACTTAACTTGAAATTTGAGACACAAAAAATGTTAAAGAAATCGTGGAGAGACAAACCACTCCATGGACAATATTTGAAACGAATGGACAAGGTGCAGATCAATAAAGATGAATCATTTATGTGGCTTAAAAGGGGAAGAATGAAGTCAGAATCGGAAGCACTTGTAATAGCTGCCCAAGATCAGGCCTTGAGAACACGACATTATGATAAAGCGCTTCTCAAAATTTCCCAAGATGATAAATGCCGCATTTGTCAAGAACACGTAGAAACCATTGATCATATTGTCTCAGCTTGTCCAATCCTAGCAAAGACCGAATACCTGAAAAGAAATGACAGGGTGTGTAGCTACCTCCACTGGCAGATCTGTACCGCCCTCGAAGTTCCGAACACATGCCCCAAGTGGTACGAACACTCACCAAAACCGGTGACGTCTGTTGGATCGTGTACGATATTGTACGACCAACAAATTCAAACTGATCGCACGATAGCGGCAAACATACCGGATATAGTTATCCGGGATTTGGAGAACAAATCGTGTTTACCTATCGATGTTGCTGCACCTTGCGATCAAAACGTTGTTACCAAGGAGGCAGAGAAACGTCTTAAATACAAGAGTTTGGAAATCGAGATCGGCCGAATGTGGGGCGTAAAAGCACAGGTCGTCCCGATAGTTATCGGAGCTCTGGGATTTGTTCCGCTAAATTGGAGTTAGAACTTGTCTAAACTCCCAGGTAATTCAAAGGATTGGGAAGTGCAGGAAATTGCTTTATTTGGAACAGCCCACATTTTGCGCAAAGTATTGTAGAGGCACCGACCAGTGGCGCAGCGTGACCCGCGCGATTAGGAATGCTCAACAATAACGCCAACTGAACACATTATGATGTTTAATGTTCTCTAGAATCTATGTTATCAAAACAAATGTAACAATACTTCAGCAGATTTATGTCAGGAGAGTTCTTGAAAGCAAATTATGCAATGGCTCAGCTTTAATTTTCATGCGCGATTGGCAATGAGATCACTTGTGAATTTATACAGTTCTGACCAAATTATATTTAATATATTTTATGAAGAATGCATCTTCTTAGATATTAATTAAGAATTAGTAGGCAAACACTATTTCTCCTATTAAGTGCCCATGACCAAGCAGAGAATCTAAAGTGAGAAAGATAAATATTTCACTGGCAGTGTCAAGTGTACTCCGCTCTCGTGCACAAACGAGCAACTTGGTTATACACGTGCTTGATTTCTTGACCTCTATTAATAATATTATGGAATGATTCTTGAGATGAGGTCATTGATATAAAAACTTTTCAATCTGCCAACGTTTCGTCCTTTATTCAGCCTTCATCAGGGCACATATTTTCCGCATTTTTTCGGTTCCACCACAATCCACCCCCATCCTCTTTATTCACTTATAGCCTGTACCACACACATTCCTCCCGCCGCGCCATATTACACACACCACCCTCACCCTCCTGCTTATACACCTCTTGCTCATACGCCTCAGCCCTGCTCAGTCGTCGTACGCTCGGTCGTACGCTAGGGTCAGAAACTCGTGAATCTTTTGGAGAGGGGTGAGGTGGGGAGGGGGAACCTCACCGTCTGCGCATGCGTCATTGCCCTTCCCAATCTCTTGGCAGATGCTAGGACCATTTTAGCATCCAAGCAATCAGAGGCCAGCTTGTACCAACGCGCCGAATTCAATCACAGGAAACCACTTTAAAATTAACACAAAATGTGTTTCGCTCAATGAACCACTTGTAAGTTTATACAATATATCGATATTGTATCGACAATATACGATATATCGATACAATATTTGATTAATACTTGACGTGGGGATGCTCAGCATCTTAGCGTCCCCTGACGCTACGCCACTGGCACCGACAGTCCCTAGATCTGCTCCTTAGGTAGCTGGTTGCAACCTGGAGTTGATTTTATATTCAGCCGACTCATAACATCTTTAGTCGTGATGTAGTGGAATAATAATAATAATAATAATAATAATAATAATAATAATAATAATAATAATTCACACAGCCGGGACAAAGTTGCTCGCACGTATCCCCTGGGTAACGGTATATGAGCAACAGTGATACACCTACGTGATTGGCTATTATGAACATGCGAATCCCCCACGCGGAGGGAAACAGCATGTCTGTACTGGCCAGCGCATCACCAAATGAATAACATGACAAGGGTAGGCGTTGGCTAGTAAATAAGTATGTAAAGATTGAAAAATCTACGACTTTTTCCCTGTTCTAATAGCGTTCGTTGATGCATGTCCGTTTTAATATAATTGAGAAGAAGATGACATCAACATTATTCCATTTCTTACTATTACAATTCTGAACATAAAAATTATAATTTCATGCTAGCCCCCTCCCCTCCTACGTACGACGTTATGTCTATCACCCACCACCCACCACGTGTTCCATCTAATGAAAACCGCTGCATACAAAATTCGTTGTGGACGGTTCGGTGGTCAGCAGTTATACTAGTGGTGCTACAGAATGGTGCAGACTTTTTCGTATTAGTTTTCTTGTTCGTACAAGCAAGCTTAATTGTAAAGTATGCAAATACACATTGTATATAAAAGTCATTGTACATTTCATTTTGTATTTTATTTATTTTCTTATTCTATGTTTTATGTCATTTTAACAGTATATGGCGTATATGCCATCTCAAGAAGTACATATATCGCTAATCCTACCCAACGTTTAAAGAAAAATATTGCAGCCGTTTTTGAGAAAATCTTTCTTTTTTTCAATTTGCACATATTTCACGCAATAATGCGCGAAAACTACTGAAAGTTTTTAAAAAATTACATGACTTTAATGAAAGAATGAATTTCCAACAAATTTCATTTGAAGGAAAAATCTCTATCTTTAATTCTGTAGTTTTAGGAAGACAACGAAAAAATTAAAAATTTGCCATTTTCGCAATTTCAGAGTTAACACTGAAAATCGAACCTATGCCATATTTGCAAGTTATTTTACTCTACTCTAAACAGAAATGTAAAGAAAAAAATTGGAGCCGTTTTTGAGACAATTTTGAAAGTGTCCTGGGGTTTCATGTAAAGTATCGCGGCGCCTCGAGTGGAGACAGATCGACCGGGTAAAATCCATTTTGGAAAAAAAATAACGTATGGTTTACGCGCTAGTGGTGTACCCAGACCGACATGTACTTTCTCGCATTTAAGAAGGAACTTCTTAAGAAGAGAAAGGTATGTAGTGCTGCCCAAAAAACGGGGAATTTTTGACAGAGAAACTCTTATTACAGGGTCCTGGTAACGAAAAAGTAGATAAATCCAATTGCTAAGTTCACAAAAAAAATCTTTTAACACGTGTTGCAGCCAGAATCTATGTTTTATGGCTCCTTCATACCGAAAAATCAATTGAAGGAAAAACGTCTACTCTCCTGTCTGTCTGTCTGCCTGCCTGTCTCTGAACAACGCTAGCGGCTAAAACGCTCAGCTGATTTTCTCCAAAATTTATATTCTCCGATCGATCTGGCTGATGTCGTAGTCCCTTGAATTTGAAATCGATATTTTAATTTTTCGGGGTACTTTATATGAAGCTCATGGCGCCATTGTTTTTTAAATTTTGAAAATGTCCCAACAATTTTAATTGAATGTTGTTGTTGGATAGTCTAAAGGACGTTTAAGAGAATGGTGGAGATCTGTTAGTTAAAAATTGATGTTTCGAAAATTGAAAAAATTCAATTTTTTCGATGTCTTCCTACAACTACAGTTATGAAGATATAATTTTTTCTTAATGAAAGATTCACAAAACGCGGATTCCAAAAACACGTGATGGAGGTAAAAATATACATGTAGAAACAATATTTATCCACTTTGTTGGTATCGGAACACCCAAATAAGAATTTTTCTGTAGAAAAATCTCTTTTTCCAAGGGCACGAATAAAACTAAAATGTACGTGTCAAAGGGACATATACGCTGAAGGCCTTTAATTTTAATGTAACAGGCTACTCTACATTTTGCATATTCATCTTCGCGTGTTCAAAATTCTTGCAGTTCCACATCGTTTGATAAAACGAACAGTCGTATTACGAAACAAGTAAGGAAAATATCCATATGCACGATAAACCTTATTAGAATATGTACTACGTCTGTTTAAGCTTTCACGTTGATGAACTCCGTTAAAAAAAATTAAAACTAATGGTGCCACAACAGGACATAATTTCTTGTATTATTTATAACAGTTACAGTTACAGTGTAGATAATATTATAATATAGCAACATATAACCTACTGATACGAGTATTTCTGCCATCTGTTAGAACCGTGGGTCAGCATGTCAAGTGTGACAAACAGAATTTTCAATATTTGAAGTGTTCTGTTTTAGTAAAAATATTACTGTTACAATATTTATACGAGGGTGAGTCAACTGAAAACCGTTAAAAGTGTAATAAAAAATACAAATGTGGCATTAGTGTCCTGTAAGTTGATACGCATGTTTGCTTTAGTGTGCCAGATGTTTCCTAGGTGGCATCATTGGGAAGCAATACAAACTCAGTATGGTGACGCCTGTTTGTCACATAGCAAGTGTACGAATAGTGTTGGAAGTTCGCAAATGGTGTGACATCCGTGGCCAACGCTCCGCGACCAGGCCATGCACCTCGTGGTGTGATGCCAGAGACCATTGCAGCCGTTGAAGCAATCGTGATGGACAACCACCGAGTGACATTAGACGACATTGCAAAAGCTGTACACATTAGTCATGGTTTAGTACATTACATTGTGCATGATGTGCTCCAATTTTATAAGGTGTCTGCAAGATGGGTGCTCTGACAATTGACCTCAGAATTGAAACAGCGACGTGTCGATGCATGTGAAGAACTTTTGCGGCGCTTTGAACGTGACGGTGATGCCTTCCTTGGACGAATCGTCACCGGGGACGAAACATGGGTCTGACCTAAGATTTGAATGCCTCCCACATCCATCTTACTCGCCCGATCTCGTCTTGAGAGATTTCCACATATTTGGGCTCCTCAAAGAAGCAACGGGCGGTAAGAAGATCCATTCGGATGATGAGGTACGCCATGCGTTGCATGAGTGGTTGCGCCGTCTCCCAGAAACATTTTTTTCTACGAACATTCAGGCACTTCGGAAGCGCTGGCAGGCATGTATTGAGCGTGGGGGAGACTATTTCGGAAAGTGACAATATTGTGTGTACCATAAATAATATTTTAAAAAATTATTACAGTTTTATTTGACTCACCCTCGTAAATGTGTTTCATCCTCTTTGAGGCACTAGTTCAAAGAAACAAATTTACACACTTGGGATCTCAGCCTTCAAACAAGCAGAGTACGTATTCGCTGCTAACGCCTCACTTACCATATGAAATAGTTTCGTAATTACTAGCATGTATATAAAGACGGAAGGAACACGAACACGTCGGAGATTTCGAAAAACTACATGAGAGGCTATTGAAGCACTTGTGCACAAAACATGCATTAAATTTAATTTACCCGCACGTAAATATGAACAAGTGAAATTTTCGAAAAAAGTACAAATGTTTATACAAAAATACATATATCCAAAAATATTCAGAACAAAATCCCTTAGCTTTCACTTCATTAAATATAGGCGATAATTTTTTTCGTTAAGTTTTCGAAACTCAATAAATGAAGTTGATTTTGTGACCATGAAAATTGAAAATATAGGATAGAAAAGACCACCATGTTTTATTATAGACGGTCAAAGTAAATAATGATGCTATTACGTTTGGTCTAGTAGTGAGTAGTGAAGTTACACTACTTTTCTACGTCGCCGTATGCGACTAGAATCAGTTTCTATAGATAACCGGAAAATACCAATCTGCAGAAAAATAAAAATACAGTTGTACTCAAAATATCAAAGTTGACCCTCATCCACGTAATATATGGGGTCGATTTAGGCTCATTTTAGCACAGGTGTATTTTTACCTCGAAAATATTGGTATTTTATTCCAGGCACTTTTTGGTACTCTGCATATTTCTCGAGATATTTCGAATTCTTACTTGATGTGGGCCTCTCTTCTTACAGTTTCAGGAAATGGCCTGCTACAGTCAGAAGACATTTCTCTGCTGTGGAGCAGACAAAATGCGAAGCGCCCGCATTTCCTTTCGAGTTCGCTTTGATGTTCTAAAAGGAGTCTCCTCGTCTTGAAATGTATTATCTGGAGCTGTCCAAGCATTTCTTTATGAAGAGCATTGATTTATAAAACTTTCAAGGTAGATGTCATAAAATAAATGTCAGATAAATAACGGTATTTGAATTATTAGCATATTATGTGTGAAAATATAGAATTTTCGTTCAAATATTTTCGAATGGAGAAATATTGCTTGACTATTTGAAGAGGATAGACGAGTATCAGTAACTTCATTTATTCGTGGTAACGAAAGTTGATTTGTGTCATGTTGTGGTGTTTGTTATCGATCATTAATGTTTATTTTTATGTGTCGTGAGAGTTGTAATGATAATAAAATCATATTGCAAATATTTCAAATTTCGTATGCGGGTGTTATGCAAACAAAATAGTTTCAAACAATTTAAAAGACTGGGAAGATTTTCGAAAATATTTGAAAATGTAAAACTAGGTTTTGGGAGTAAACTGCTTTTTGTATCATTTTCGTGGAAACTGGACACATTCATCAGTTATATTAATGATTGATATAATTAATTATTCATTTCTTTAGATTGGACATCAATTACAAATATCCCCTATTATTACTAAATCTCGATTGGGGGCCTCTGTTTAAATTATTGTCCTTCCCTTATTTTTGAAATGTATTTGATGTAGACCCTGGGGTGAGGTAGATGTTATCCACTTTGTCACTGTCGCTTTGAGATGTATGTCTCTTTTTGCGTTTCGAGTGCCGGTGCTCTGCATCTACCCTCCTGACCTTAGGATCCAACTCTATCCATCCAGAAAGATCCTCATTTCTCACGTGAAATACGGTTTTAAAACCCGAAGCATGAACTTCGAAGGTTTGGACGAATGTGTTTCATAATCGATGCCGTCTTCAACACAGACTTATCATCGACCTGCAGCCTAAGAGTTGAAAGGTTGAATACATGTTTGAGATTGCGTTATATTTTGTGAATTGCAGTTTACGTCCTCCGTCCTTGGTGTCCAAAAAAATTAATCCAATCTACCGTGCTGGAAAAACAAAGAATAGAAAGTGAATGATTACACACGGCTACTTCTTGTTGTTGTTGTTGCTGTTCTAAAGTGCTATCTCTATCTCTGGGAAATTGTGTGATGTCAGGGTCACTCCATATTAAATCAACACAGTCATTTTACATCACCATCTCAGATTCAGATGAAATTTGACACATAGATAGTATAAATCAAGAATAAGAAAACTACATATTTTGAGTAAAATATTTCCACCCGTTTGTGAAATACAGTCATGTAAAATTTTACAAAATTGGGTTCTCGAAAATTTTTCAATTGATATTGAACCTCACCAAATTAAAATAGAGAGCTGGAACAGGTGTCATTTTTCAGTTTTCTTTATGGCCTTTTATATAATATACAACTCAATAGGGGTTACGTTCAAAATATATTTCAAATTTCAATTTAAAATTTTGATTTTGAGTTTTTTCAAAATGCTCATCTTCAAAAAAATTGAAAAAATTCTAAAATAAACCTTATATGTTTCCAAACAGATGGTGCAAGTTTAGAAATGGAACTGCAATGGGTTCATATGGTAATCTTTACTTAAAATGCACAATATTAACTTACTCTAAACTTACCAAATCAATAAACAAAGAAAACATTATCCTTGTCTTTTGGAATTGCTTTTTCCTGGGTGGTGAGTAACGATATTCTGTTCCCGCTTTCAGCAAAAGTTGGCGTATTCTTCACTTATTTTTAACATATAAAGCGACCTAAAATGTTCGTAGTACTTCAGTACTACTTCCTAACGTAGAAATACAGCATGCAATACGTTCCCAAACTAATAGAATGTACGATATTGAAGACACTTTTGCGAACGTAGAAGGTAACGCGGGGGTCTCTGGGCACCCCAAACAAAACAATAGCTTGCTCCACGGATAAAACTCACTACACTGGCAAACTGAGAGTACACTAAATATCATGATACAAAAAGAGAAATGTACTGAAGCAATGGTTAGGGTACCCAACATGGGTATCACAACAAGCGGGAAGAAAGGATCGTGGGGGTCCCACAGACCCCCGCGTTACCACTCCCGGGTTAACATAAATGGAAAATGAGAATTATTGGACCCCAGGAAGTAACATAGTGAATTCCGAACAGGTTGCAAACTTGACAGTAAAAAAGAAATCGAAACTTTTTCGTGGTACCTCGAAGTCTCAAAATCTAGTATCACTGCAATAATCATTATTGCGAATTCGCTTTCCCCTAAGAGTGGATATCTCAATATGGAGTACATTTACCAAAGACCGAAAACTGCTAGGAAGATTTACCTTTTGATACGATTTATTCTAGGTGTCATAGACAGTTCATATTAAAATAGCATGCCGTTTACAACACATCAATTACGCAGGTATTCATTGAAAAATTGATTTTGGTATTAATATTGTTAATTAACAAAATTAACCTTTGTAAATAAATCAACAAATTTTAATTCAATTACTCACATTTTTTCTTGAAAACATACAACAGAAGTGTGGAAACTGAAATGAAGAGTTATAGTGATTCTCATCTCTTATAATATTTGTAAATATTATTAATGTACTAATTACTTTAAATTGCTGTAGTTTTGCTGTAATTGCGAGAGTTAATATTTCGTATGCTAGTGACGTTTGGAACGGGTTCGCTAATTTTGAAGGATAAAATAAACTAATATTATAAATGAGTTTAACCTTCCGGCGGGCGCGCGACAGCACTCCGAGTTGCCTTTATATTTTTATTGGTCTACAATAGAGAACGGATATTTGACATGTCAGAGGGCTTCAGTATTCTCACTTCGCAACGTTCTAAACGAAACGCGAAAATTTTCGTTCCGTTGTCTTCTCCCTATATCCGTAAAGAATATTTTAAAATAAAAAAAATGCAGACTGCAGCACTCCGTGCTCTACCACACCCACTCATGTAAGTCTTTTTATAATAATAAAATGGAATACCAAACGAACATTTTACTTGATCAGATTGTTTGTTTATATGTATTTTCGATCACTGTAAGCAAAATCAAAGATGTTTAAAGTTGTTTTTCGTTGATTTTTTCCTATTTTTTGTAGCCTTACTTTTCTTTTTCGTTGCTGAAGGGCTAAAACAGACGAAGAGATCAGGCATCTTCTTGGGTTACTGGAAACGGCTGCATGAAAACCAGTTGATGCTATTCTAAAATTTAAGGACAGTAACTGTTTCATTTAATTAATTTGTCTATTTAATAACAATTTTCTAATTAATATTTTTATTTGTTATATTTTGTTTTATAAGATTTTCTGAAACAGTGTTTTTTATTATTTTATACATAAAAATAGGCACATTTCTGTGATATATAAAATGTATTAATATTAAAAATGAATAGTTGTGAGATTTTATTTTTCCTTCTTCAATTAAATAATAGACGTTTTGAGAGTGCAAAAGGCTGTTTTCTCGAGGCAGCTTACAGTGCTCCTACGCGCCCGCTTATGTGAATAAAATAGGCGCGCCCATCGGAAGGTTAATATGTTGTGCTTCGTATAACAAATATAAATTGACTATGAAAAAAGGTGAGATGAAATGAAATTTCAAATTTGAAACCTTGAGTTGTGAATATCTTGTATGTGGTGTTACAAGATGTTCGTTAATATTTGCGACCATTCATGTAATAATGAATTTCTTTTGACAAGTAATTTTAAAATAAATTTCGGAATATTACAAAAAATAATTGTTTTCAATGAAATTTCACGGTAGACCGTTATTAAAGTTGAAACTAGACGAAAATTGAGACATAAATCCGAAATTGAGTCGAACGGAAAAACACAGCCTTAATACCTGGAGCTTTTTGGGAATTTATTTTGTTTGCGAAGGAAAGTGCATTCCATCTCCTAACTTATAAACTAGGAAGAAACAATATTGTACGACATTAAAGTTTAAAATGACGGTATTAAAAAAATTGTAAGCTTCGAAATTTGAACTTTCAATTCTTATTCATTTTTATTTCAGGGTATTGCACATATATTTTAAAAGGTGCACATTAATTCCTGACGACAGTCGAGTTCGAGCAGCCGTGCTGTGCACGTCGGGCATCTCAGCTCTTATTTACAGTGGTTTTTCGGCGGCGCGATCTGACGGCGATAAGTGCCAAGTTCAAGTCCGCTGTAGCAGCTCAGTTTGTGGTGAGCCATCGTGCTATGAGGGCCGCCGCGCCCGAGTTATCTCGGTTTTCAAGTAGTGAAAGTGTTTAACTCTACCGGTCGCCCAGTTGTGATCGGCTTGTGCCCCGCGGGGCAACCGCCCCAAGCGGCGGAACACAGTTATAAGTGTATTTTTTAAGGGTAGTGTTTATTCAGTCTTTTGTCCCGATATCGTGCAGGAGTGCTCAGTGATCAATGAAAAGTAATACCGACCCCGCTACGGGGTCTATCATATCGCAAGCATTAAATGTGGTGAACAACCAGTATTGCGAAGCCCCACCAACGAGTTTAAACAGTTCAACTAATTACCAAGAATTCCAACCACCGACGTTAGAGGCAAAAATGTTCGCGATGGAACAAGAAATAGCAACTGCAAATCCAACTTCAAATTCAACAAGACCTTCAACATTCCCAACTTCCAAGTATATCCATGGAAGTATGAAATATTGCCAATGCGAGTGCTGAAGACTGTGCTCCCCCAATAAACGAGTAGCCCAATTCCAAAAGGAATCCACAAATGAAGAAGACTCCTGTAATGAAGTAGGTCAAACTTATGGTATTAATACTTCCAATAGATTTGAATCTTTACCTGAAATTGCTGATGAGGACGGTGATATTCAAACAGTTAGTATTAAAATCCCTCCAGTGAATATTTCCAAAAACCAAGACATTCTTAAAAATTTTAATAACTTTATATTAGATGTTACGCAGGTAGCCAAGAAAGATTTCAGCACTAAAGTGAAAAATGACCACATTTCGATATTCTTAAACAGTATTGATGATTTCAGAAATTACAGGAAATACTGTGATTTCAAAAGGATTCAATACTTTACGTACAGAGACCCTATCTTACTCAAATAATGAAATTAATAGTGAACTTTCAAAAACATATACAATAAATTCTGTCTACAGACTATATGGTAAAAAAGAGAAGAACACGAAATGTGTGCCATTGAGTTACCTGATACTGAACTCAACAGAGAAATTTTCAAGTTGGATAGATTTTTTAACAGCATTGTTAGAATTAAACCAAGAAACAAATTAAATCACCTCATTCAGAGTAAAAATTGTCAACAGTTAAATCATACTCAAGCCAATTGTACTCAGGAACCCAGATGTGTTAGGTGTATTGAGAAACACCATTAAGCCAAATCTAATAAACCAAATGTCTCACATCCTTAGTGTGTTAACTGTCACCAAGGTCATACCGCAAATTAGAGGATGTTCTTATTTCAAAACTAAAGTTACTACTAATAAAAATAGAGCATCTAATCATTTTAATCAAAATTTGAACCCAACAGCCCCCCTCTTACTATCAGTCACATTTTCAATCAGCTCCTATAAACAATGGCCTTGCTCTACCCCCTTCAATTGCAAGAGATGCAAGAAATTTCCCTGGACTACCCACTCCATCGAGGGAATCACAAACTTTTTTGAGAAATAATGTTTCATCTCGCCCATTTAACACATTCAATTCAAACCCTCTCATTACAAACATCATTACTCAGATAGTTAATTCAATAATTCCCCAAATTCAACAAATGCTGCAAAACATGTTACCTCGAATTCTATCTAATGGAAAATAAACCAAAAAATCATTTTAAACTGGAATGCGAACGGTTTATTAAGACAAATTAATGAATTCAAACATTTCCTACATGACAGAAAAATTGGCATATCGTGTGTAACAAAAACGCATCGTAATATTAACAATAAACTAAATATTCCTTGTTATATTACTTACAGAAAAGACAGATCCTCAATCCAAGCAAGTGGAGGAGTAGCAGTAATAATTAAAGGAAAATAATTCATTCTCATATCTTTATTCCTTCATCCAAAGACTCAGAAATGGTAGCAGTTAAAGCCAAACTCTCCATTGGAGATATAATAATCTCAGCATATAAACCCCCCAATAAACACCTTTCATTCAACATTTTAAAACATATATAATACAAACAACAAAATACTTTTGATTGGTGATTTAAATGCTAAGAATATAGCGTGGGGATGTCGAACCTCTTCTCCTCAAGCAAAAATACTGTTTAATTCAATCAGCAGTAATAACTAGAATATTCATGCCCCATGTCAACCCACTTATTACCCATATAGAGAGACAATCGATCCCGAAATACTGGATATTGTAATATCTAAAAACATAAACCTACCTATTAATCAACTCATAGTACCAGCGTTGAGTTCTGATCATGACCCAGTTTTAATTAGTTTCGATAAAATTCTCCCGTAATTTAAATTTTCAAATCGACTTATAACTGGTAAAATAAATTTGATCATATTCCAAGCTAATATCCTAAACTCAAATGAATATCCTCACAATCTACAAACAACAACTGACATAGACCTAGCTATTACTAATCTTCAAAATAACATAATTAATGCTTTTCATTCATCGATTAATAAACCAATTACACGCAAAAATATACGTGTTGCCCGTCCAGCCAAAATATATCTTAGAACTAATTACTCAAAAACATCGAGTTCGCAGGCAATGGCAAATATCACGTAACCCTTCAGCTAAGCGCACACTCAATATGCTAACGCGACAGGTTAAACATAAACTAGAAGAACTCAGATATTCACAATTCAAAAAATTTACTTCACAATTGCAACCAAACTCTGCTTCACTCTGGTCAACCATCAAAGTAATAACCAAAGATATAAAACATTTTACTTGTAAACCTTTAAAATCTAACAATATTCTAACAACTTCAGATATAGAAAAAACCGAATTACTAGGGAAACATTTTGAGAAGTCATTTCTTCCTTAAACGATAATTTTATCCAAAATATAACTCAAGAATTACCAAACCCCTTCTACACAGTGCCAGAACAAATAAAATCCATTCCTCCTTCTGAAATAATCTTTTTAATTTCAAAACTGAAAAATAAAAAATCCCCAGGTATTGATCAAATCCCTAATTTCGTTGTTAAAAAACTTCCAAAACCAATAGTTTGCTCTTTGACAGCCATCTATAATGTCTGCCTAAGATTAAACTACTTTCCCACCGAATGGAAAACTACCTTAATTCTGCCTATTCCTAAACGTAAAAAAAATTCAAAACTGGAAAATTTTAGACCCATTAGTCTACTACCAACACTTTCAAAAATATTCGAGAAAGCTATCTTAACTAGAATAAAGAAATTCATTTGTGATAACAATATTCTTCCCACGGCTCAAATGTGATTCCGTAACAATCACTCCACAACCCACCAACTTCTAAGACTTACTGATTACATAGCCACAAATTTTCAAAAATTCAAACATACCTTAGGTATATTTTAGACATAGAACAAGCTTTCAATAGAGTTTGGTATGATGGACCACTATTTAAAATGCGAAAGTTTGGATTCCCCAAGGATTAATTAAGAGCTTCCTTCTTAGTCGTAAATTTAAAGTGAAAATCAACATGGAACAATCATCAGGTCATTGCATATTGGCAGGCATCCCTCAAGGTTTCCCTCTAGCTTCTACGCTATTTAACATATTCATTTCAGATATACCTAACCAATTAAACTCGGAATTATCCTTATTTGCAGATGACACTTGAATATTCACGGCCCATAAAGACCTATTAATAGCACCAGACAACCTTCAAGAAGATCTAAATATCTTTACTAACTGGTTCAACAAATGGAAAATAAAAATTAAAGCATCCAAATGTCAAGCTTAAATCTTTTCACTAAGAAAAATATGAAAAATTAATGATCTAACACTAAACAATTCCCCTATTCCATGGCTGCTCCCTTCTGCTCCTGTGACGTATCTAGGACTACAAATATATCGCAGACTCACCTGGAAAAATCATATAAATTCAATAGCCAATCAAACATTTATTAAGACTTTGAAATTGTACCCTTTTGTCAACAAAAATCAAACACCAGCATTGAAACTGCAATATGCATTTTTAAATATATAATCAGACCCTCTCTAACATATGCTTGCCATATATTGGGGAGGTGTACCTAAATCCACATTTCATAAACTGGAAGTTATTCAAAATAGATTTCTACGCAGTGCACTAAAAGCTCCATGGTACATACGGAACAACCAAATTCTAAATGAACTCTCCATTGAACCCTTAAAGAAATGTATTTCCAAATTATCTTTAAGATTCTATTCATCCTTACCCTCCTGCCCCGCTACAACAATATATAAGCTTGGCAAAACTTCAAATCCTTTCCCCAGAATTAAAACTCGACCAAAGGTCATCTTCATCCTCCATAATTTGCAATAGTAATAGTCTAATTATTACTACAGACCATTTCTTCCCACACCAGAAACTCTTTGTTGTAAATATTCTTTGTTTTGTACTTTTACTATTTTTTATATTCAGTGTTAAATTTAACAAGCAGTTAACAAGAGGTCCCATCTTGGAAGACCCTCGAAAAATTATGTATAAGCTTATTGTAAATATTGTTAAAAATCTTTGTAAGGCAACAACTGCCAATCAAGGAGAATTATAATAATAAAAAAATTCCTGACGACAATCGATATCTCGTCACCGAATTCTTTTAAGGTTTCGATTTTAATAGAAGCAGTTGTATACTCTTTATTAAAACGTTCACCTCAATTTCGGTTCAATAAATTCATCAATCTCCACGATTCAGTTAATTTGCACAAAGTAGCTACTGGGCCGTTGTAGGAAGAAAGGTCACCGTCGCTATTTGTATGTCCGCAGCGCCACCAACTACTTCCTGGTGAGCCTATCGGCGGCCGACCTCCTGGTGACGCTCATTTGCATGCCGACTGCGGTGGGCAGCGCCGTCACGCGCCTCTGGCTGGCCGGAGAGGAGCTGTGCAAACTCACTGCGTACCTGCAAGGTGAGCAGCGCTGTCCGCCTGCGGGGCGTCAATTATTATTCTTTCCGGCGGCAGATGCGCTTTCTGGTCGAACCACAAAGCTGCATCGCGTTGCCTCATTTGTTATACACAATTTCAGCGTGATTTCTAGGTATTTTATTACTAGTTACGTATTGGAGATTGCATTTCCAGAGTTTGATGTATTTCAATTTTTCAAGTTTTCTAAAGGAATCGATGTATGACACACAATTTTTCAATAACAAGAAGATATTTTTACGATGTATTCAATTATATAAGATCACAAATTTTACTAAATTAAATTAAATTACATAGTAAAATTAAATTACATAGTAACTAGTTAAATGTGGCGTCGCCGACGCTGTCAACTGTTTTAAAAGTATATTCTCGTGATGAAAATTTCTTTCATACTTCATTTCTTTCATGCGTAGCTTTGTTCAAATAGTATGTTCTTAGAGTATCTTGGACTTATCGATGAATCGTCGTAGCTGTTAATGTTATACTCCCGTTCAAAACTTCCCAGCACTCAATGGCCTTGTATATTAACTCCATACGCGATATGAATTGGTAATATTGCAATTTCAACATTATAATCGCTATTAAAAATACGTAAAGAAAATATATAATAGTATGTATATAGTATGTAATAGTATGTATATGTATGTATATAATGTATCAAGGGCTTTAAGTAGAGGTTTTTGCCTCGAGGGCGACTTCCAAAACCGAGGGCCTCTGGCCCGAGAGGTTGGTAGTCGCCTGAGGGGCAAAAACATCTAGTAACGCCCATGGTGTATACAAAACTTTATGGTCTACTAGTTTGTTGCTGAATAAAACGAGAATTCGAAACATTTTATAATATGTCTTGCTGTTAAGTAAAAAGACGCATTGTAGTAGTCCTTTGTCAATATGACGTCAGATAAACAAATCAAAGTGTTTATCTAACTTCTATTGCATAATCGGTATTGGACTGATTTGTTCGTACAAAATGTATACTGTGAAAAGAATATTATGAAGTTCTTGCGTTCTCGCAAAAGCGAACAAAACTACGGACAGTGCTTTCCTTTAAAATTTCGAGAAATATATTGTGACGTCAGTCCGCCTCCGTTGTAGTGGTTCAGCGAACTTACCTGCCGGGCTAGTTCAGATGGCAGATAGGTGGGCTGAAAGAGAAAAGAAGGATGGTGGAGCGACATTACATTTGAAATAAATAAAATTGAATTAGGTCAGAAAAATTAAGATGTAATTAAAAAAGATAAATTGACCAAAATACTAATATTAGCAGATCTCGATCACGAGCTCGTGTTCCCCAAAATAAAATAACAAAGAATTTTAGAGTTATGATTTTACAATTACTTTGCGGACTCTCTTGCAGGCCTGAGCGCGGTCACGACCCGTTCTTTTCAATGACACCTTAATTAGAAATTTTAGCTCTGAAAGTTCTGAAATTCTTTCTTGCCACTAGGGCAAGGCTCAGGCTGGCTCTGGAAATACACATCACCCTCAGAGGTCGTTGCCTTCTTGTCAGCTGTTGGGCTGCCCGCCGGGCGCGGACTGGAGGGTGCGGGCGTAGACCTAGCCCGAGAAACAGGTACTTGGCGGCCTGGTTGGAAGCAACGTCTTGAAATTCTCATGATGAATGGCGCCGCCGAAACGAGTGGCGACGAAGCTCGGGGTCACGGTCGCGTGAATACAACGACGCCAGATTACGGTGACTCGAGGCCTTGGCCGAGAATGTTTTAAATACGAAAATTTTTGTCTTTTCGTTAAAAGCAAAGCACGGCTCGGAAAAGAATACTTCTGTCCCAATTGTAGGCGTGAACTTGTAAATAAATTCCGGGCGCCAGTGCCCATGGAAGAGATTCTCTTACAAAATGTTCGACTCGGAACCTGACAAAGTCCATTTAGGAAGAATGCTGAAGTGCGCCAACCCCCCTCCTTCCTGCTCGGAGCTCCGCACTAGCTCGAGTTCAAAAATCAAGTGTCACCAAACTCCTGGTGTTACGAAACAGGTATCGTTTTCCCATCCAAACTCGCCAAAAGATCCAGGAATTTTCCAGAAATCGAGAAATCTCATTTAAGATTGATCGGAACCTTCTACGCAGCACTAATTCCTTGTACAATCGTGGACGGCGATTCTCTTAGGTGCTGAGTGGAAATTTCCACTAACGCTCTCTCTCTAGCATTGTTTACAAAGCGCACGTGCAACTTCGAGCGGTCGGGCTACTGGGCGGGGTGGTAATTATTTATCGCAAAGCTATCGCGGACCTGCCACCCTGGGTGGTTCCCTCGCGTTCAGTGGGCGGGTTTGTCCCAGCGGGCGCGGGCGAGGTCGACGAAGGGCTGGGCGGACCCTGAAAGGTAGCGTAACGAATTTCGGCGGCGCCAGGCCGGCGGCGCGTCTGAATAGGGCGAGCTGGGCGCTTGCTTGAGACCACTTTGTAACTCGTCTCGTAAAAATAATCTAAAATTAAATCTATTTAATTGATTAATATACGGTATTGCTACAATATGAAACTGTTTATGGTGTATTTGAGTGTTACCAGTGTGAATAACAGTGTTAATTCCGCAGATCAAACGGTACTTTTAGGTTATTAACCTCTATTGCCAAAAGTTTTTTAGAATATGTCACAACACCAAAAAATTACATTTCGAGGACGTTAGCCGACGTGGCTTATATATCATGACTACTACTAGTACTGTTACTCAAGAATAATATAATTATGTCTTTAAAAAGGTGATACGTAACAGTGAAATGTGACTGATGACAATTATAAATTCACGTGAACATTCCAAAACTGAAATTTTCATATCAATGAACCAAAATAAGATTCATTACGATTATTTTACTTATTTGAGCATTATGTCATCAGTAAACGATTTCCTACTAGTAAACCATAAAGAAAATTATGGTGTCTTGAATTGAAAATAACCACTAAATAGTGGGTTTTAATCAACGCCACCTGCATAGATCTATTTAGGTGGCTTTGATTTAATTCCCGTCATACTCACAAAGATCGTACCGCCAAAATATAAAAAAACACGTTTTTGGACATTTCTTGGGATCTTACGGCAGGATCGGATGGGGAAAATCAGTTCCCCATCAGGAGACCCAGACGCGTTCAATGATGCATCATATGTCTCGATTGGTCCTTGGGATGTGGCCTAACCATGAGTGACGGAACCGAATTTCCCTAAACACTCGAAGAGTTTACTGAAATACTATATAGGGAAGGGATGATGAAACAATCATCCACGTGTAGTATAAAGTTATCATCGTCATCCCCATGGTCGAGAGATTGCTAAGACAGAAGTGCCGTAGTGATCTCCGACCGAGGGGTCGCGGGTTCGAGTTCCGTCTCAGGCATGGTTGCATGTGTTCGTCCTTTCATCCCCTATCATTATTATTTATTTATTATTTATTTACGTCAAAAACAGTTAAAAACTGCGTGTGACGAGCTATGGGGAGAAGTGAATCATCATATCGTTTCATCCTCATAACGTTAAATCCAATAGTGGTCGCTAATGACCTAGTAGTTAATGCGACCTTAAATAACAAAAAAGTTATTATTTCCTAAAAAATTCATTTTCTAAAACACATTTATTATTAAACGTTTAAATTGAAAAGAAAAGTGTGTTCTAAAATGATTTCAAATAAAGGTCACGTTACTTGGCCTAGCAATGTTCTTACATTTCATCCAGCAAGTGAAACTTTACTTTCCATCCAAATGTAATACAGTACTTTTATCTAGTGGTGTTCCAACAGCACATTCTTTCTTATATTGTTCGTAATGGTTACATAATATAATATTGCAACTTCTGTCCTACAAATAATTCAGCCTCTCTTGAAAAACTATCGACACCAACGAAATTGCGCGATATTCAAAGAAACACAAATTACGTTTTTGAAAATTCAAAGATTAAAAGGACGATGCATCCAATTCAAAGATTACTAGCAGGATGCATTCAGTTCAAAAATTACTGGCACGATTCATCCAATGTAATTCCATTACATTAAATTCAGCGTGCTCTATCTCTATAAAAAGTTGAAGAAATAAATTTGCAGACTTTCTTGTTATCATCTTACTCATATTTTTGGAAAATTGTCATATTTTGACTCAAAATTGTCAGGAAAATTCTGATTTTAAACCAATTGCACTTTACCTAATTTAATATTATAATTTTGAAGAATAAATTTCGTTAGCTTCAGTAGACCAAAAATAATAAAATCGTTAGCTTCAATAGATGTAAGAGTGGGGAAAATTTTGAACTTTGGCAATTAAAGAAAATTAAGATGTTTTGATGATAAAAGGACATATACCATTTTTGTCAATAGATATTGCTCTATTTCCAAGCAAAAATTTTAGGAAAACTATTTTAGTAATTTCTGAGATCCGTTTGAAAGACGAGGTTTTTCATAGAGACTTCATACCAAGTAGGGACCCCCAAAATATAAAAGACCAATTTCAAGAACTCCTTCAGTTCGATTGATTTGAAAATATCTATTTGGGAGAAAATTCTATGTACTGTTTAGACTTTAGTTTTGTGTAACAACAGACAGGCGGCATAAGACTAAACATCCGGACACGAGGACCCACCTATATATGTTTTTTTAACAATTGTTGTTTTAAACATTTGATATTGTAAAAAAACTTTATCCATTTGGTTAAGTAATGTCAAACATAATGCCATTATTATCAATTCCGTAATGATTTACTATACCGCCCTAGTGTGGTAATGAAGTACATTACCACACTAGGGCGGTAAAGTAGTAATGGCGTACTTCGCCACTTTTCTTTCGAAAATATTTTGGACGTCTTTGTCTCGTATCATACACTTTTCCACTTTAAAAACGCTATTAGTAACTTACTGTTATCAAGGTTTTCTTGGCTGTCCTATATGTAATACCGGACGCGCAGCACCGCGGTGTCACTGTCCTAAGGAAACCTGCGACATGACAGGCAAACGTGGGCCTCTCAGCCAACGACGCGACGTGTCAGTCGCGACGCGGCGTCACCCGCACAGCCAAGAAGACACGGACTCGAGCCGCGGAAGCTTACTTAAAGCTAAGTTTAAATTTGACATCAATGTTGTCATTAAGTGATATTGTACTCTTTAACATAGAGAAGTGAGATCAATGACTACTTGGTTTCTCCTTCTCTGACTTGCCAGAAATGAAAAAAAAAACAAAAACTTTTCCGATATGGAATGAACTATTTTTTCACACCAATCTTTAAAAATTAAATATTCACGCTCATATTCTTTCTTTATTTGTTGGGTAACAATCTTTCTAAGGCAGCAATGTCTGCTATTTCTATTTCCAAATCAGTACTATATTCATTCATGTCGAAAAGTATACACCGAGTGTGTTTCAATGGTTCTCCTTGTTGAAAACAGTGTCACCACTTATGGGAGAAAAAATATGAATCCTAGTTGAAGACGTAGAACGATATTTCACAATAAATTAACATTTTTTTACAAAATGGATAAAACGTTGTACGATATTCGTGTCGTAACTGATGACAATACTCATGTTGGTTACCAAAGTCGGCCTAACGGCCTCGTTTGGTAATTTTCCAATCTCGTATTGTAATTAGATGCTTTACGACACTTACATCGTAAATAACTATTATTTCCATCAAAAACTCGTCATTGACTTTTTGTAGCAGTATATAATATTCTTTATACTATATAATGTACTGTAAACTATTCTACGCTTTATATCGTTATATCGTTCTGTACTACGAATATACTAGTACAAGAAAAAATACGTAAACCATTGTGTTTTCTTCCAGGAATTCACAATGATGATTCCCAAAACATCACCAGAAGGATGCTTTTGAAATTGCTTTTTCAAAATCAGCTTTTTTCTTCTCGTCAGAAACAAACAGCGAACCAACGCGAGAGACTTGCTTTGAACTGCGGAGCCCCACAATGATTCTTGGAAGTGAACTGCTGCTTTGCGGATGTGTAGTGCGGGTCTTTCCCTATGATAATTAATGTAAAATGGTGTTGAAAAATGCGCGTATAATCCTGTGCTTGAATTTCAGCACACGCTAATGTTTTGTGATGTACTTTCTGAATGCGCAGTTCCGTGAAAATTCATTCAGAATATTTTGTCCCTTTTCTATTTGTTTGTTTTTTCTAGGAAGACCATTGAAACTTTTTTCGGAAATTATATCTCAGATTTCCGCCCATGCACCTGGAGAATCAAACAAGACACTCGAACTTTAATAATTTACATTTGTAAAATACAAAATCGATACACAGTTAGCCGCCAAATATTTGCAATGTGTAGCACACGTTATCTTGATAAAAATTATATTTTATTGAATAAGGGCGTGTGTTTTCCTTTGAAAAACAAGAAGATATTGAAACTAGCAGACAGACTCCTTTTTGGTGCATTTACAACAGAAGAACTGCACCAGACATTTCATCACTTCAACATATAACAAATACAAGTACCAAATTGGCAGTGTGAAACTGATTCTTTAATTTACTGCAATTTATGCGGACTGGAACTGAAGATCAGATGACGCTAAGAGATTTTAAACATGTGGGGAAACTTACTAGAGCGGCAAATATGCGTGAATTGTCCGACGTAATAAATCCTGTATGTCCGGACAAAACGCATTATACAAATATTACCGGTCTCGCTGACTTGCTTTCGCAGTCTGGATGAGCGCGCGCGCTTTTCAATAGCCTGTGAAATCTATATGTAGCTCTGTCATGGATCGAAACCGTCGTTACCGCTCACTCTCGGCTGATCTTGGCTGATCTCGGCAGTACCGCCCAAGCTGCTCCACGCGTACTTTGTTATTAGTTTCGGCGTGTTTCCCTTGTACGTGATTGTTCATGGTAACATTCGGTGTGCACAACTTAACTTCGGTAGTTCACATTTTTACTAGAAAGATACATGCATTTTTTACTCTGAAACAGTACATTCAAATAATATATATTTTATGAGATACAAGATGTTTGTATACTAAGTTATTGTTTCCTCCTGAACAAAACATTGTTTAAAAAAGTGCCTAATTATTTAGCTAATTTAAAATGTTGGTTTTAGCTTATGATACTATTTGCCAAAATAGGTTCTGCAAATTTTAACTCCATATCATAATGAGAAGCTGAGAAAATATTCCTTGTGTATTAAAAAATAGGCTTTTCGGAAAACGGCTTCATAATTAATTCATCGATAGAGACTTGCATCTTCGTTTGGGTCATTCGAATCCTCTTCATTTTCTAAATGTGTTTTCCTTTCGTAACCTCTGACCCGTGCACATGCCTCTCTTATTATCAGTTTTTCCTTCACGTCTTTTTTATTTTTTTTTTATTTTATGTCGCATCAACTACAAAGGTTATTAGCGACAGACACAATAATATTAATATATCTTTAATATGTACATTAATATGCGTATAATATTATGACACAAAATATGAATATTAATATCACATTATTAACCAATTTATACATTTTTCTTATAGTTCACTGTACAGACTAATGCCCTTCAAAAATTGAGAAACCAGGTGCATTGTTCTCTGTCCTTTAGCACACTTGACATGTAGTTATTGATACCATGTCTCAAACCTGGGGCACAGAAATAAATTATTAATTTACATAGAAACATTACAGACATTACACATAACGGTCATATCTAAACGTCTTGTAATTTAGTTTCACGTTTACGTTTAGACTTGCTGGGAAAGTTCAAGGAGAATATGGAAACGGAACTTGGGTTTTCGTAATCATATTATTTATTTACAATCGCCTCCACATTAGGCGTGCCACAGAATAATTCCTAACTTCCTTATTCTTTCATAACAAGCATGATTACTTGACGTAAAACCCTGAACCGTTTACAGAAATTTGTTAGGATCATGGGGTTGCGAAGCCGCCTATACAGAATACGGTATTTATCACTTATTGTGAGGTATTCGTACGTAGCTCGCTCCCATCCCAATTTCCCAAATAAATAAAAATAAAAATAAAATTTTTAAAGATCAAAGCCACCATCAATAGGTATTGATACTGTTTATTCATAACTATTCATTACTATTTATTCATAAAATGACTTGGCGTAGTTGCCGCCTCTCGCTGCTGGTATAACACATACAAAAATGTATACCCTTGGAAAAAACATGAAAAAGTTAGCACAAAACACAAATATTTACATTACATTCACACTTAACATTCAGAATACTCATTCACACAAGCGCGCATTTTCTTTTATCATAGCGATGCTACGTTTACTTTAATATAACGTATTCTTTCTTTTTCAAAAACATAACTTGGCCTTCTTATAAGTGTCTATTACGACAACAATAAAAATCACAATTATCCTTTCGGAGTCTTGATAAACTGGGCGCGAACCATAACCATTCCAGTCAGCTTCAATTATGTTCTCGACAGCACACCATAATTGTCAGTAATTTACTCCCGCGGAGACATGGACCTCCATAAGTCTCCTTCCATACGCACTAGTGAAATTCAACTCGACCAGACCTCGACGCATTCTCTACCCAGCTAAGTCTCAACACATTCTGTACAAGTTCCTTCTTTCATCCTCAAGAAAATTCGAAACAACAAACGCTGTCTCTTCCCGTCTTCTGTTGCATGTATTGTTCTATAAAGACAATTGTATTTTCTTCTTTATCCCAACTTGCGTTTACTCGCATTTCCTACATAAATTAATTATACAGTTTTTTCTAAAAGTCTCACATCTTTAAATGCTGCAAACTGTCCTTATTTTATCATTTTTATTTTAATTTACATCCTTACTTGCATAAGGTATTTGTTATGTCGCGCCTGGTCGCGGCGCACATAACTTTGGATGTGGCGCGCTAGCGCCAAGGCAGCGCGCCCTGGCGGGAGCCGGCGGCGGCAGCAACTAGCTGCAGCCATGGTTCGACGGGCTCGAGCCATGAAGCGAGTCTCGCCGCCGGACGCCGGCCCTTTAAAAGGAGCCCCGAGAGGCAGTCGTCAGTGGCAGAGTCAGCCGCCGAACGGAAGCCGTCATGGAGTAACGGCAAGCAGCAGCAGCAGCATGGAGCATCCAGCGGCAGACGCAGCACCCGGAGGGCATTGGTGATTGCCCGGGATGCAGGGAATAGGGCATTGGTGATTGCCCGGGATAAGTAGATAGGGCATTGGAGATTGCCCGTGAATGGCGTTAAGGCCGATTGTGATTGTAACAGAGGTATAAATAAACAATTGTTAAATGTGCGTGCAGAGTTTATTTTATGAACATAACAATATTTGCCATTCACTTGTCTTATGAAACCAAAGTAAAATTATTATAACTTCGTTACCAGTTTGTTCATGAACCTAACGCTCATCAGTATCTCGTAAGTCTAAATATTTTTATTTATCTCTTTCTGCTCAAATTTTACTAGTCTGACAATTGTGGCGTCATAAATATGCGCAAATGTTCTTATGCCTCTGCTAAAGCAATGTACCCATGAGGCAGCCTTCGAAGTACTGGGTAGGATGGAGACCCACAAATATACGAATAGTAAGAATAGATTCTCTATTACCAATAACCTCCAGGAGGCAACATAAAAGAAAAAGCTTGTATATGAAAAATTGTTAATCAGTGGGTCACAGGAAGACAGAAGAACATACGTGAGAGAAAGATCTGAAGTAAAATGAAAGTAAATTTAGCAAAGGATGAAATGTGGGTAAAGAAATGTGCTGTGTACACAGCCACGTTTGGAAGTGGCGCGCGCGCGCGCGGGCAGGCGCGCACTCTATTCTGAATCAACGGAGCAACAGAGTGACAGCCGCGCCAGCGAACCAGCGAGCCAGGAGCGCGAGTCTGCGCTCTAGGCGCCGGCAGCCTTATAACGGGCGGCCCGGCTCCTGGGCAGGCAGAGTGTAATAGCGGAGTAAGCCTCGCGACTAGACTGTGGTGATAGTGACTAATTACGTCGACGAAGTGCTGCAAGGGTAATCTTCAGGTGCTTTGGTGGACTGGCATCAGATTTGGTACATCTTCTGGCGTTTTGGTAAATACGGCTAAGACTCTGGACATTCCTGTTGGACTACGGGACATTTTACAGGCAAGAAAGCCCGATCTGTATTTTGGTAGTGTAATAAACTGAATAAATGAGACTGCCTCTTTTTCATATATTTCAAAATGTGAAAAAATTGGAGGTGTAATAGAAAGCAGTAGAGCATGAGAAGCCTGGCAAACGTTGGCATCTGCTCGCCAAATTGTACAGTAAAGAGGAAAAGTCTCAATTATTGATTAGAAATTATATTTCCAAGACTCTTGACAGAGAAAATAAGTGTTTTTGAAAATGTTACACGAGTTATTTGAAATGGCACAGAGACGGTACAAGAAGTAGAGAGAAAATGAACCACCCTTAAAAGAGATAAAAAAATCAAAAAGCTCCTGGCTCTGGAAGCGTTCCTGCTGAGTTGGTGAAACAAAGCCCAGTGGATTAAAGGAAATTTTGGAAAGCGTTTTCAATAAATGGTTTACCACGCTGTACACAATCGCACCCCGCACCATGTCATCACGTCTTAGAGCGGTTTGGCTTTCTACAATACAACGCGTCATTTGACGTTCGCTAGGATGCCTCCACACACGGATTCTCTGGTCATCGCCGTCCAAACAGAAGCTGGATTCTTCACTGAACTCGTTGCCAGTCTTGCGTCCGTCCAGGCTTCCCTGATAAGACACCTTTCCAACCTTTGCTTCTGTTGGCAAAACACTAAGAGGGGTCGACTTCCCGGCCTACGTGACCGTGATCTCACCGTTTAAAGCAGTGTTGTCAAGGTCGATGCAACGAGCAGGAGTCCGTGGCACGAATGCCACGACGAAATCGACCCTTCACGTAGTTCGTCACCCCGCCACGGGAGACAACGCCATCGCTATTGTAAAACGGCAGGGTTACTAATAGTTTCCTTTCCCGACGCTACTTGCACAGAGAAGCTCATGGCATGCTACGGAGCCACGACTCGTGCCACTGCCACCACTAGAAGACCTTGACATCACTGCTTTAAGGCGTCTGACGATAGCGCGAACGGTCACGGGATGTCTCATGGCGGGCCCTCCTGCGCGCTTAATGACCGCGTGATGAGCCAACCATTAACATTTGATTGATTAAATCAAATTTATGGCAAAATTCTGTATTATTATAAACTTTTCACCGCCATGTGGCTCGAAGCTCGAACGGAAAAATCTCCACTTTACGAATTGGAAAACATGTTGACACCTCTCTGGAGATCCGCCTTCCTTTCTAAAAACTTCCAGAAGATTTCCGCAATTACCATGACGATATATAAGGACCGCCCAAGCTGCTGAAGGCAGTTCAGACGGCAGCCACGCCAGGAGGCGGTTCCCTCGGGAGCCGCGCCGGAGGCAGTTCAGACGACAGCCACGCCAGAGGTAGTTCCGGCGAGAGCCACGCCGGAGGCCCACACTACACTACCACGAGAAGCCGAGCAGAAGAAGATGACATCAGCGACGAGCCCTACTCCGCCACCGCTTCTGAGAGAGCAATGGGTGAATGGTGGAACGATATGGTAAGAAGCCGCCGTCGTCGAACTCGACTCCCTGCCTCGTCTTCCTAAAGTGTTCTCATCTCTCTCCTTCCCCGTCTCTTCTCCATCTCTCTTTAGTAATTACATAATGCAGTAAATAAATATTATGTTTCGAACTCTTAGACATTTGGCTCACCAAGACCCCTTTCCCCTTTCAATTCACAACAACCACCGATAACAACCACATCATTTCCCATCACCCTTCCAGCACCTCACTGGGAATACGCTGTAACCGATCAGCTTCCGGAGAGGCGCAGGAGGGGACATCACAACCGAAAGCGACGTCAGGCGACAGCCTGTCAGACAGTCCTCCCGTCCTTCCTTTGTGTGGTCCGCCGGGGCTTCTAGACACTTCCCGTCGATGCCGCGCGCCTTCTTGTATCCACTTCTGCCAACAACGTGCCTTGGTAACAACTGCTGGATCCATGTGCTGCGCGATGCGACGATATGACCAACCGGCTTTACGGAGTCCCACGATTCTGTCTCCGTGGAATACATCCAGCTGCTGGCATTGCAGTGCCTGCTCCGCGCCACAGGTCGCCCTTTCATAGCCGGCCGGACGACCCGGTGCGCGCGCTATCTGAGGTCACGCGTGCGGACTGAATCAGTGACATGTCTTCGGATATGGAAACGACCCGCCAAGTTTGAAGCAATTCGCTTGTTTCCTTCTTGACGCAACTCTTTTTATGTCTAAGGGTGTGTGTGCCTGGCGCGACAGCCCGTTACAGCGTTCCGGCTTCCCTGATATGGGTTACGAGGTATGTTTGGTTAGACATCCCCACGCCCTATTCTCAACCTGAGAAGTGAGTTTTCTCATCGTCCCATAGAAACATGTTCTGGGACATTGCAAGGAAAACGCATACTTGCTCGACCTGGAATCGAAACCGGGACCGCGACACGGAAAGCGAGAACACTGACCTATGAGCTATCCGTGAGAGTCTAAGAGAGTATATGGGAGTGAAAATAAAAGTCTTGCCTGCATACATTCATGTTTGTTGATGGTCAAGTTGTTGCAGAGACAAGGGAGATGCCAGTTAAATGATAAGGAAACGGAAAGGAGAGTATGAGCTCTGTGGGTTTGAGGTCAATGTTGACACTGCAAAATACTTACCCACAGCGTCAGATATGGGGGATTTGGGCAAGAGAACATGATAACAGCTTGCCAAGAAATCAAATACCTTGGGGCTATTTCAACATAAAATCCAACTGAGAGACAGATTAGGAAAAGTGAATATATCAATAACGCAAGACTGTAAAGGAACTAAATGGAAAATGAAGTAGTGCTATAAAATAATTTATGAAGCTATTGTTGAAGGAACTGCCCTATATGGCAGCGAGACGTAGTGATGCAAAAAATGCAAATAAATTCAAGCTTTAGAAACGGATCCCCTTCGTAGAAGTTGCAGGACCTCCAAATTAGAACATATTCCAACTAAAGAAATAAAACAAAATTAATATAGGCAGAGATATAACTGATAATGGAATATAGACACACACACACACACACACACACACACACACACACACACATATATATATATATATATATATATATATATATATATATTGAAACGAGTCGTGGATAGACTCTGCACGAGATTTGTAAAAAAATAGAAAGAAGAAAGAAAGAAAGAAAGAATTATTAGTAAAAGGGGACAGGGACTCTTTCCCGGGAATGGGCTCCGGATTCAATTATTCTCATCAATGGAAACATAAGGGTAAACATGAATTTTTATTGATCGATTAATTACAAAAATTGGTGGTTCTTATTCCTAACAAAAACATCGTCTCTATCAATTTTCCTATTCTAAATAACCTCTTATTTATTGATTCTTTATTGTCCTGAAACTCCATTCATTTCTTATAATTTTCACAACTGTGGGGCCTCTACTAAAGATCACTGCTTCCTGTCATCTATTCACCCCCTCCCAACGTTCTCCCGCTTGCTCTTACCCATCGCACGTGCAGACCAGGGCCACGTCACTGCAGCTGCAGTCGGCCGACGAGGCGACGCCTCGCGCAGCGCCGGCGGTGCTCGGGACTTGTCGGATTGCTGGAAGCCGAAGCGGGAGGAGGGACCACTCGCTTTCAGATGCTCCGATGCCCGCCTTCGCCGCTCGCGGGCGATGCCAACATAACGCTTGCCGCCGCGATCCTGCCGCACACCGCCGCTACAACGGACTCGCCACGCGTCGCCCGCCTCTGCTTCTCAACTCGCTGTCCGTAATAACTCTTTCCGTCCACGCCTCGCAGCTGGATGTTTAATGCTGCCCAGCTCTGTTCACTCTATGTTCTCCTTGTGCTCGTCCACATGCTTTGCCTTGTCAACGCAGATTTTACCACTTTTCGCACTATCCAATGATTAATCTTCCCTCACTCCGATTAAGTCTTTGTTCCCACCTGATCACGAGGACACATGCACCAAACATTAACGGTTAACTGCCGCACAGACATCCACGTGCCACCGCTGCTCCGCGTTCGCCCACGTGACTGTCTTCATGTACTGATATTGTCCTTTCTTTACTACACCAACACAACCGTTTTAGCTCACTACATACCATTTCTCACCGCATTGTCCTTCCCGATGCCTTCCATCCTCGATGGTCCCAGATTTGACCACTATTCGTCCTTTTCCTTCCACCTCTCACGTAACGTCCTTTTCATTACTCAGCCATAGCTCCACTCCGACCTGTCTTGTGGTTCCCTCGCGCTTCGGTTCTCCTCTCTGACTCGACTCCGGCACCCTACTCCGTCGGCGCGCCCGCCGCTACCGCGCAATTCAAACGTTCTTCATTCTCAGAAGCGGATTGTTATCATTGTTGTAATGATAACAATTCGTTTCAATATATATATATATATATATATATATATATATAACAGAATATACGAAACTGCTGTGGTATGGACACTGAATAAAAGCTCCATTCTTTTCTATCAAGTAAGGTTTTTCCAGAAATAGTATTTGAGTACGTTGGTAAAGAATAAATAAAAGTTGTTATAGAAACAAACATTCATTTGCGAATGAAAATGAAATAGATCGCACGCAAAATTTTATATGCAGAAAACACTCAGAGAATTCACTAACTTTATAATTGGTGGTACCGTTTTCGTTTCTCATCAAAGCTCGGTTTGCCACTTCTCCTTTTGTATGACACTTGTGCTGTTTCTCTGTGTTGCATGTTGCAGTACACGCAATCATATTCACGTACCATCCACCCTGGTATCTGCGTTCCATTTCTTTGACATCTTGATGAAATCATTCAACCTGTTATTCGCTAACAATACCGTCATTTTCGGTAAAGTAGACAAAATGAGAATGTAGTAAATTAACCTTCAGGCGCATTAAACAACCCATATCTTTGAATTTCATTTGTATGTCCATTATGGGCTTCAAATTACTGTGCTTGTAGTTTCCAAGAAATTTCTGCTCATCTTTGAATGCTGTCTAAGCCTCTTTCCGAAAATATTCCGTTCTTTTTCAAATACTTCATCTTTAAAGTGTTTCCGAATATTTGGACCCATGAAAACACCTTTTTCCTTTAGCTTCTAAGAGTCCCGAAAATTTGCTGCGCAAGTATTGAAAACACACTCTTTCTAGTAGCAAGGCCTTCACAAATTGTTTCAGTAGTTCGAGTTTTATATGAAGTGGTGGAAGGAGGACTTTTCTTCGATCAACCAAACTTTCTCGTAAAATGTTTACACTTTTAGGTTCTAAATTTATCCCAGACGACCACTGTTCTTGATCCAGTGCAGATCTCTGCTATTTCATAAACACAAGAAGCAGGAGAAGTTAGTGTAGCCTGCCTGCTGCCCAGGAAGCATGGTTATTAATTTTAGATCGCCGCATATCAATCAACCGTGATCATTGTATTTCAGTTTGGAGAGGATTAATGCAAACTTCTTATGCCTTTCTTTCATATGCTCAGAACGTCCCATAGGTGCTAAAGCGTACTTTTGCCATTGTGAAGAAGTGCTACTTTGAGACTTCTTTCTGATGAGTCGATAAAGGGCTTCCACTCTTTCATGTCACACTGTACTTTTAACTCATCAAACAATTTATTGATATCAGTGGAGTAAACGAAATTATTTTCTTATGAAAAATAACGTATAAAATGTCTGTGTCTAAACCATGAGAAATAGCTACCAGGAACCAATAAACTATCTTCTTTTAATTGATAATCCAAACGTTCTGCTGAAATTTTAGAAAAATGTAAGTCTCTAACCAAGTCTGATAGCTGTGAAAATAGTTGGGGATCTGCACCGTCTGTAACTACGAATTCTTCGTCAACTTTTTGGATTCGTTGTCAGTGTCATCAGGTACATTTTTTAATTTATCTAGGGGTGATGGTACAGGAATATCTGGCCGATGAGGTGCGGGGCATCTTGCTGACTGAACATTTCGGTAAACTATCTTTCCTATATTTTAGATTGTACCCAACCATGAACATAAGTTACATCCAGTACTGTAACGGTTCATAAACCCTTACTCAATTAATATAGGTAATAATTGATTTTATTTCGAGCAGATAGTAGAAGTGAAATGGCAGGGACAAGAATATGTTAAAGATTCAGGCTCCCCAAAATATATTATAATATTATTTCTTGATAAAATTGTAATTGATAAAACTATAATATTACTTCTTTCTTCTCCTTAAATTGATAATTACTTTCTTCTCCTCAACCTGGGCGAGTCAGACGTAGTTGTGCTTATAAAATCAAGTAAATAAACATATTTCTTTTGGCACAATAACCGCCAAATCCACAGGACTAGCTTATTCCGTGATTTCCCGAAATATCAATTGCGTTTGACGTGCACACCTCCATCTTCGTATTAATAACGGGTCTATCTGTTTACTTACGAATTGCAAGTTTTTACCTATTAATTTAACTGTACAATTTCATCACAGTGTTCCTTTACAGTACAGATTAATGTATTTTATGTGGGTTCGCGAAGTCGTCCCTATACAGGTAAAGAAATAATATCATAGTTTATTTTGGGGAGCCTGAATCTCTTAGATATTCTTTTCCCTGGATTATGGCTACATTTTAATTTCTTTTGTAAATAATAAACAATTTATATGCTGCTGGAGTGTTTGTTTCCGCAATGCAAATTTCTGCATAGAAAGTATTTTTTGAAAGCAACTTTTGAGCTCTTATTGCAGCTCTTTCATTGAAATATCCAAGGATTTTACTAAATAAAATATACTTAAATTGTCTTAAGAGCTTAATTTCGGCGTTAAGTTTCGGCGTTTCCTCCCTGGACACCTGTATATCCGCCGGGCCGCGCGTGCTGACTCAGCGCTCTCCCATTGACAGCGCTGGCGAGGCACCACTAAGGGAGTTCAACAAAAATGAGACCTGCATCTTTCTCTCATGAATCCTTTACGCCAGTGGTGTCAAGGTCTTATGGTGACAAGGTCAAAGTCGTACTAGTGACAGTGGCACGCCTCGCGGCACCGTCCCATGCCACGAGCTTCTCTGCGTCCCTAGCGTCGGGAGAAGAAATATTAGTTACCCCGCCGTTTTACAATAGTGATGGCGTTCCACTTGTGGCATCGACCTTGACAACACTGCTTTACGCTATCCGATGGCAATGTTTAATAAAAAATGGATCCATTTTTGAGAAAATATTGAGACTTGAAAAAAGTACCCCCGAAATAAAAATATCCGTTTCAAACTTAGCGGGATTTGAGTACATTTAAATCGATCGTATAATATCAGTTTTGGACACGGCTGAACGATTTAGGCGGTAGCTTGGACCACACACGGACAGACAGACTTTGGCGTCAATCGATTTTTCGGTATGAAGGACTTACAAAACATGGACCTTGACTACACAAATGTTAGAGGAAGTCATTTGCTACAGTGCGACCATTTTATTAGTGTGCCGCGAAAGTGGAAAATTCTGCTCGGCTGGCGGGCCCTCACTCGCCGGGGAAAGCTGCCCTGAACTCCCCTGCAAACCCTACGGTCGGGAGATTTTCAAGACCTCGCCCTGCAAAACGCGTGCTTTCCAGTCTTGTTAAATAGTCTGTAGCTCGCTCAAAGTTCGCTCTCAAACAGAAAGTGTGTATGTATGACACAAACGTAAAATGTGTCAAACCGTTATGTGCATCGTTTCCCGGAGCCTCTCTTCCAAATATTGACAGATGGTCAATGGTATTTACGACAGATGGTATTTACGGTCATTTTCAACAGGAGTTCGCAACCACACACGCTGCTTCAGTTTCCTTAAGGGTCTACATGCCGTTTATGGTGAATTATCACACGTGGTTTGTGGCATGCACGCTCTCTTGATCCGACTCCTTGTGATTTTTTCTTTGAAGATTCCTGAAAGATGGCGTATGTGCGATAAATCCCTATACGGAAGAATTACGGTACAAAATACGTCAACATATCTCAGCGATTCCACAGGGCATTCTTTATTGAGTGAACCAGACCTTATTCAGATATCAAGAATGCATCAGAGCCGCGGTAAGTATTTCCAGCATCTATTGTAACGCGAGTACAATTTAAACTTTCCGGTAGCGGAAAACCACCTTGCGTCTTCGGCAATCCTTCCGACCGCCCTGTCGTGATTTCCCCGGCATCCGTGCCTTCGTTCCCCGAGGCCAAATACCCGCGCGACCGGCACATTCATAAAATGGTCGCTCTGTATAATTATATAGGAACAAGATTTGTTCACTTTTTCGTTACCAGGACCCAGCAATAAGAGTTTTTCTGTCGAAAATTCACCGTCCTGTCGAAAGTTCACCAGTAGTCGCGGCGACATTGTAGAACGCGCCCAAGCTCATTGAGTTACGACGAACTGTAATATTTGTCAAAAATGACCTACTTAACGGAGGGAACATATTTTCATGCAATATTGATATTTATAATTAACACACACGCCGTAAAAATCGTGTGCATCAAGTCAGTATCAACAGCTCAGTACAAGAAATCAACATACAATACATGTACGTTACTTTACAATGCATTGCCTGATGACATAAAACAATTAAAATCGGTACAAAAATTTAAGTTAAAAGTAAAATCTTTTCTTCTGCAAAACTGTTTCTATACAATTGGAAACTATACTGATCGTGAAAAAGAAAAATAATGTTTATTGTAACAAAACAAAGGTATATAATGAATTAGTTTATGTTTGCATTGTATACATTTTTAAAAAATATTTAATACACCTGTAACAAATAATGTACTTCAGCTTCCGGGTCAATGACCCCCATCTCGATCAGGTTTTTGTCCAGTTTCCCTGATCCATTGAGCCAATGCTGAGATGGCCCCTGGTTTGGTTCTGGACGTAAATGTAGCTTCACTGTGCGCACGTTTTGTTGAGCACTCCTTTTGCTTGTAGTTCATTTACCGTTGAAATTGATTTTCTATAACCCGGGAACAAACATTTTTCAAATATTTTTATTTTTCTAAAATATTTATTTTCTAAATTCATTTTTTCGTTGTTTTTTTTTTAATTCTGGCCCTCAAGAAAATGTGTGCAGATAAATCTTTCCCCACACGTCATATACAGTTTTTACTGTTTTTGACAGATAAATAAATAAATAAACGCAACCGCGTGCTCCGGCACCCGCTTCCTGCTGTACTTGGGCGCGGCAATTGCCGCCTGAGCGCGCTGTCGCTCAGCTGCCGGCGCTAGAAGAAACGCCGGTGTATGCCACAGCCTGACATCATTTTATGAGGAGAAAACCAAATTAATATTTTCTATTTCAGAGTGACGTTTTCTTAAGAAAATTCCAACGATGAACATTGTAGTATTTACGTCCAGAGTGAACAGAGACCACTCTAATACAAGTGCAAGAATATACGGACAAAAGAGGTCTACGTCGTCGAGCACGGTAGAGAAAATGCTTCGTTGTGCTTCGGTAGCTTCACATTTAATAATAAAAAGAAACTGAAATGAGTTGTTGCGATGAAATATATATCCTAGGCTTAGGCATTTTATGTTCTTGATAAAATCCTAGATATATAGTTGTAATATGTGTTTTCATGCAGCAATATACATTATTTACATTCCCAATCATATCCAACATAAGTCATTAATAAAACATCGGAGAAACAGGGTTCTACATTAGGAGTTCAGATCCATCATTGAGGTGGATCTGAAAAATTACTGAAAAAGATTCAACGATATCCTGACATTCGAACACACAATTAAAATAATGAGAAATAAGTACATTTTGTAATGGCATAACGTGGCTCTTGTATAGGCTGTAGTAATGCTATGCTTGAAGTCGGAAATGTTTTTTGTGTTCTTGCAAATAAATACGCTAATTGGCACCAAAACATCGTACCAACAGAACAACAAAGAAAGTCCGCAGCCCTAGCAGCGGACATTAAAGTAGCTGTAGCGGTCTTTTGGGTTTAGATTTGAGCACTATTCTTAAATTGTTGAATTGATGGCCCATTGCTACAGATCTGAATCCAACGGAATTATTCGGAACATAATTTATACTTAATCCGCGTAGTAAAAGTTCACGACCTTTCCTTGATAGTTGAAAGTATTGTTACATGTTTTAACAATATGCAGTAGAAGTTAAATAATTTTATATTATGGACGATGATAACTATTAAAAGTTAAATCTCTATATGGCAGATGGCATACAGAATTCACCTAACGCCATATTGTACGTAGTAGCGCAGTTCTACCGCAAACGAGCAGTCCACGAATAAAGCCACGATTGAACTTTCATGATATGCTGTAATAATTCCCGTGTCTATTCTAATTTCTCCTCAGCTTAAAATCTGATAGTCACCATCGTCACCTTCAGTATTCTAGTTTTCTTATAATTTTTTACTTCCTCGACTTACTTTGTAAGATGAGAATGTATTGTAATCGTGCTCCTGAAAATTGCGAATTTTCGACATAAAATCTCTTATTGGTAACGAAAAATTGAATAAAACGTGTTCCTGAATAATTATAGTAAATCACTTCCTCTAACATTTGTGTGGCCAGAATCCATGTTTTGTGAGTCCTTCATACCGAAAAATCGATTGACGGCAAAGTCCGTTCGACGGTATGTAGTCCGCGCTAGCGCCTAAACCATTCAGCCGATTTTCTCCAAAATTGATATTCTGCGATCGATTTAAATGTACTCAAAGACCTCAGTTTCAAACGGATATTTTTATTTCGGGGTGTCCTTTTTTTGCAGTTTCTACATTTTCTCAAAATGGGTCTATTTTTACTTCTACTATTATTCTATTATTATATTTCCCTTCTACTATTAGGAAACTGAATAATGAAGAAAATGTCAAAAAATGTACCTTGGGTGACGAGAGATGGCAGCTGGCAACTGTATGTGGCAAGTCCGAATAGCTAGAGGAGACTAAAGGATTTAGAAAACTGATACGGGAAAGTCTGTGCCATTCTGTAGCACTACTAGTTTTTATTGAACATTGTCCTGGACAGGTTTGGACAGAATTTAAATACTTGTTTTTGAAATACGTATTTGAAATACATTTTTATTTGAAAAACTGCATTTTTTAGGTTTTTAGATACGTATTTTGGATGTTTTTAAATACATAAAGTAGGTGTATTTTAAAAAAGAAATACTTGCAATACGTCAAATCCAGACGAAGAAGAAGACAAATATTTTCTGGGCTGGTAGGTCGCGGTCCAGTTGGCATTGAAGGGCCCAACGTTTTGGCCATGACTACGATGGACATCTTCAGTGGCAATGCAGTTGCAAGGTTGCAGTAGCCATCCAATTGCAATGCAGTTACAATGGCTTCAGTTGCCACTGATGATGTCCTCTGTAGACGTGGACGAAACGTTTGGCCCTTCAATGCCAACAGAACCTCGGCCTACCAGTCCCGAAAATATTTCCCACCTTGACTCTGGCCGTGGAAGCGTACGATGCTATGTGAAGAAGAAGATCGTTTAGAACGAAGATAGTTTCTTTCTGTTTAATTCCGCTAATGAATGCACCTCATTGGAACAAAAAAATCTCCTTTCAGCTGTTAAATTTGGGTTCTCTTCATTTTTAAATAATAAAATCTAAATAATTAAAAATCCTGGAACGTTATCCGCCAATAAAAAAGCGCTTATTCGTTATAACACTAGTTTGTGATGATTCACGCCAGTTGAATGACTCTTTTCTTTTGCGGGTTTTATACATTCGCCAACTAGGGTCTGATGACTTGTTTAAAAATTAGTCATTTTAAAAGGAAATTCCATTTCTTTGTGTTAGGCATATTTTCTATATCATTTTATATTTGAAAATGCTTATACATATAGTTTCAATACATTACAATTATTGTTCAGAAATTTGTATGACTGTCAATTACTAATTTACTGTAATTGACAATTACAATATATTGTTGCAATAATTATTTAACAGAGTTGTGTTAGTTACACCACTTATAATTCAAGAATAACTGAACCAATTTTAATTACCTCTGCTTTGTTGAATTCATCTCCGTCCCGAATAACAGAATAACTAATAAAATATCGAAAAATGGCACTACATGGCGCTGAAGAATAAAAAACTAGATATTCATGCAAACGCAGCCCGCAACACACTTCGAATCTATAGAGTTAAATAACTCCTAAAAGAAGCGTTATAGGGCCTTAAAAACTATAATTTTGAGGCCGACGGCCTCACAGAAACATTTCTCACTCCCTACTGTATGGGATGAGATGTTTTTGAACATTCTATTACATTCTTCCTGGTCCGGCCCCACCTACTCAAAGACGTGCAGAATCTAAGTAAATAAAAAAAGCCAGGTTAATTAAACCATGGTGCTAGAGCACAAGATGGCGCTTCAGTTAAATGCAATTCCCAATTCACGTGAGCTACATTGTTGCTGGCCGTTGCCGTGTGCCGTGGAGTGAGGTCGAGGAGAACACGAGGAGCAGGCAGCGCCAAGTTGATGAGAGGAGAGGGAAAAAGAGACAGGGACAAAGAGAAAGGGAAAATAGAAGGAAAAAGAGAGAGGGAAAGAGAGAGAGAGAAAATAGAGAGAGGGGGAAATAAAGAGGGGGACTTAGAGGGAGAAATGGAGAGAGGAGGAAATACAGAGAGAGAGAGAGAGAGAGAGAGAGAGAGAGGAATGAGAAAGCGGAAAAAGAGAATCAGAGAGGGGGAAGAAGAGACAGAGGGGAAGAATAGATACAGAGGGTAAGAAATGACACAGAGTGGAGAAGAGACACGGAGGGGGAGAAGAGACATGGAGGGAGAGAAGAGACACGGAGGGAGAGAAGAGACACGGAGGGAGAGAAGAGACTCGGAGGGAGAGAAGAGACTCGGAGGGAGAGAAGAGACTCGGAGGGAGAGAAGAGACTCGGAGGGAGAGAAGAGACTCGGAGGGAGAGAAGAGACTCGGAGGGAGAGAAGAGACTCGGAGGGAGAGAAGAGACTCGGAGGGGGAAAGAGACTCGGAGGGGGGAAAGAGACTCGGAGGGGGGAAAGAGACACAGAGAGGGGGAAAGAGACACAGAGAGGGAGAAAAGAGACATAGAGAGGGAGAAAAGAGACATAGAGAGGGGGAAAAGAGACATAGAGAGGGAGAAAAGAGACAGAGGGAGAAAAGACACACAGAAGGAGAAAAGAGACACAGAGGGAAAAGAGAGGCACAGAGGGAGAAAAGAGACAAAGAGGGACAAGAGAGACAGGTGGAAGAGAAAGAGAAATGAGAGAAGGGAAAAGGACAGAGGGGGAACGAGAGAGGAGAAAAGAGTGTGGGGGAAAGAGCGGGGGTGCGGAATATTTCCTCAATTATGTCTTCTGCGGCAGCACGCGCCGGGTACCAGCTAGAGGAAAAATAGAGAAGGAAATAGAGAAAGAGAGGGAAATCGTGAAACAGAAGGAAAATAGAGAGAGGGGGAATGGCGGGGGAAATAGAGAGAGGGGAAAATGGAGAAAAACGGAAATAGAGAGAGGGGAAATGGAGAAAAAACGGAAATAGAGGGAACTGAGAGCGGGATAAGAGAGTCAGTGAGTGAGGAAGAAGAGACAGAAGGAAAGAAGACACGCGGAATGGGAGAAAAGAGACACAGAGGGAGAAAAGAGACACAGAAAGTGAAAAGAGAGACAGATGGAAAATAGAGAGAGGGGGAAATGAGAGAAGAGGAAAAAGGCAGATGGGGAGGGAGAGAGGGAAAAAAGAGAGGAAAGGAGAGGGGAAGAGGAATATTTCCTCAATTATTTTTTCCGCGGCAGCAACGCGCCGGGTACCAGCTAGTTATTTTATATTTACAGTACTTTGTGTATTTGAAGTATTTTAAATACGAATGTATTTAGCACATCAAGTCCTAATGTATTTTGTGTATGTGTTTAAATACTTATATTTTATAAAGTATTTTCCCGAAGTACTTAAATACTAAATTTAAAGTATTTTGCCCAATCCTCGTCCTCGAATAGCGTAAAGGATTCATAAGAGAATGGCGCAGGTCTCATTTTCGTTGACCTCCCTGAATTTTTGAAAATTGCAAATTTATAAATAATGCGACAAAGTGTATGCTGTTGTTATTGCACCCTAGTTGTAAACAAGGGAGGACACCAAGAGTTGTCTCAGCGTTTTGTGCCGAAACAACTCTTGGTGAAATTCAACATAATTCAACGAAACATAACACAACTAAACACACGAAACGCTAACTAATGATTGATTGCGTCTCAATGCTTGGTTTGTAAACTTCTCAGTAATTGTTGAAACATCTGTACTATAATGAAGCTGTGCTATGTGATGTCATGGTGCTAAAAGCAGCAGCCATATATTAAGAGAATAGGAGACAATGGGGAATTTTCCAAAATCATTTAACAAAGTGAAAGTATTGGAAAGTGATGGTTAAGTCATCAATTATTCAAATCAAATAATAGATTATACGAATCAAAGAATGGACCGGGAAGCATACGCCTAAGCGAGAATAAGAATTGCTGTATTTTAAGGTAGTTTCTTTTTTGCGTTCATATAACCAGAGTTACTTTTAACCCAGAGGAAGGTTGGTCTAGGTTTAGAGCGTTCAAATTTAAAGATTGTTGCGAAATATTTGAATAATAAAAACTCAACAAGGACACTATTTTTTAGATATGATTGTCTGCTTGCTTAGATTAAATTTAAAGTGTACTTGTTTTCTTAAGAATCACTAAGAATAAATTTTTAAACTAATAATTTAACTGTTTTCCTCACAATATGATAAGTCTGAATATTTTACATAGCTGTAGGAACTGTATTGTTACGTAATTTTGCCTTAGAGGTTCATTATCTAGAAGTTCGTTGCATTAAATACGCATTAAAATCTTGACATATTAATTTTGGGAAAGTTGCGATGCTTGAACTGCTTCAGATGCATACGCTATTTCAAAACTGTAGTATCTTTTAATATCTGATTTAAAATTATAACCTATACTTCTACACTAATATATAAAGACAGAACTGCACTGACTTACAACGCGATAATCTCTGAATCTGCTGAACCATTACCGATGAAACTTTTGTACTAGCTTCCTTTAAAGGTCTGGAGTACTATAGGCTATGATTTACAATCACAAACCTTAACATATTCACAAAATAATTACTTTTCTGGACTTTTTCCACCTAACATTACATCATAGATTCAAGAGTGCATCAATATCAATAGTTAAGCTGCGCGCCACCAGAGGATGACTTCTGAGGTCTACCAGGTTCATTAATGCACAGAATTGCATATACCTGTATTATAGATGAAGACTATTGATTTTACCGTCAATTGTTTAATGCGAAATGTTTATGTTTAAAAATGATTCTGTTTTTCTTCATTCTATTCATAAAAGTAACTTGGATATTGATTTTAATTGCGTGTAGGCGTGAATGTATTAAGTGTACAAGAGAGAAGTATACTTTTTCATGTATGAAATGTTTGGAAAACGACATTTTGCTGACGGATGATTAATATTGTCGTAAAAAGGTATATACGATTGCATCCAAGGATTCTACATGAAATTGTTTTGGTTTGGTTGTTGTACTTTAAGTATGATTATTGCGTATTTGCGAGTTTAACGCGTGAAACGAAAGTTATAGTGAATGATTTGAGTTAGGTTGAAACTGTGACGGATGCATTTTTGTAGGGAATTATTGTAGTGATGTATTTTTGTAAGGAATGTATGATCTCGCATTTTTGGAGATATTATGATTATCTAAGTGGTTAATGGCACCTTTCCGTCAGACACTATTTATCAAGGACACTAAAACGCGTAGTCCAATTCAATTAAAAGCACTTTATATTTCAATTGCCCCGACGTGGGAACAAATATCAATTTCAAACTTCTCTTTATAAATACGGGAGAAGAAAAAACATGAAAAAAACGAGTATTACAATGTGGCAACTGATTGAAAGTACGGTAATAATACATAACATTTCACAAAAACAGTATGTGAGTGAATTTTATTTTTTTGTTTAGATTTTATTACTATTTTTAATTTTAAAGGGAGTTAAGTCGGAAGGCGAGAACCCCAGTTTCAAAAATATGAACTTTTTAGTGAGAAAGTGACTGAGAAGAACAAGAGTATTTCCAGTTGGCAACAAGGCAGAGAGAGATTGGGCAAGATTGAGCGGGGATACAATTGAATAGATACAAGAAGGCTCCGCGGCAGGGCGGGAATAGATGGAAAGCCTCTTCCTGTCTAATAAATTATTGTAATAAATACCCCAGCAACGCGGGGTACTTTGGCTAGTAATATTTATAAAACGTATCAAATAATTTAAGCTAAAATACAATGCTTCATCATTTTTAGAAGAAATGTCAGGGCCTTTTTCACAAGATTGTTAGATTTTGTATTATGCTAAATGTAGTCTTTCATGTAACATAACATGCACTGCAGTCTTACAACCACAATTTGTGACCGTTTTTGTTACAATTATACATGTTTTGAGCCGAGCAGCATGATTTGCTTTTGGGGCCGTTTCTTAGATATCGATTTTTGTGGCAGACAGCGGCTGCATCGAGGTGTTGAGGGGAGACCTCCTGCGTGAGGTCGAAGGCCAGCAACCATCCGACACCGCGTCTCGTCTCCCTTCGCTGTTCAGCGACGCGAGTACACCGCATATCGATTGCGCCCATGAAACCGGGCGAACGTCAGAAAAAGATGGCTCGGCGCAGAGATAGTGAAATGAACGACGCTGCCAAGGACAGCCGAGCTCTTCGTCGCCGTGAGAAACGGGAGTAAAGAAGAGAACCACGAGGGCGCCAAGAGAGTGGGTCGCCAACAAGGGAAAGAATTGACAGGAGGAGGAGGAGATAAGTCAGTCGCCTGTTGCCATGGCAACGGACTCTGAAAGCGCGATATCCTTGCCTGAAAACTAATCGTGAGATTATGGGACGATCGGGCTAAAATTCCTTTATGCTCGACAATTGAATGAGATTTCAGACTGAGATGAAGATTTACGAAGAGTGAGAAGACGTACTGCGGGAATTTTCGTCTGTATGGAATGCTGTGCCAGTGATTTAAAAGCTCGTGCAATAAAATCCAGACGTTTTATCAGAACTTAGAGGAAATTTATGTTCAAGACTGCAATAAATAATCTGCAACATATTTCAGTTTATGTTTGAATCAATTTTTGAATTACCGAATGTATTTGTTTCTAGCAAGGAGTGATGCGAATAACAATTTTATACAGAGTCCACCAACTAGGGGCCAATCACGTAACTTCTAAACGGTTCACAATATTGAAGTGCTGTTTTCACTCATGAATGCGGGATCGTGGGGCAAGTAGACAGTACTAGTATAGAGATTGTATGTAACATTTTTTGTTTTCGAAAAATTGAATCATCTGATTTTTTAAATGTAACTATATATTTTTCTTGATAGTAATGGATATATCATAAAAAAATGAGTACAATGATGTATCATATATTAGTATTTTGATAGTAATGTGAGTATAAAAGTAGAGTTTCTGACATGTGATTTTAAATAATATTTATTCAGAATTTTTCAAATTTTTCTTTTTCACAATTTCTATTTCCTGTAGTCCTCGCCTCCTTGCCTTTGGGTAGGTGACAGCTCTATCCACCATTGCCACATTGCCACCTAAATTACAGCTCTATCCACCATTGCCACACCGCTCAGTCTCCCATTTTCCCGTAACAGTATCGGCAAGCTTCCCCAAAGGCGACAGTTGCATGGGCTGCTAGTTTAGGAAATATTATCCGTTCAATTTAAAATCAAATTACACAAAACTCTAATTTTATGCTCAAATTACTATCAAAATACTAACATATGATACATTGTATTGTTATTTTTATGATCTATTCATCGCTAATGAGAAAAATAGAGTTCCATTTAAAAAGCAAAAGATAATTCAATTTCTCGAAAACTAAAAATATTTCAAACAATATCTCTAAAGCATATTATTTGACCAATGATTCCTCATTGTTGAGCGAAAATTGCATTTCGATGTTGCGTCCCGTTTTGAAGTTACGGGGGCGGCCCCTAGCTGGTACATAGTCAAGAACATTTAAATAATTTTCTTTCTCCATTTAGAATAAAGGAAGTAAAAGGAAATGTACGTGCAATAACTATCATTACGCTTTTCGTGGCGGACGAAAAGGCAGGATAACGAATGTTGATTGCGTCACCGGATCGTCGACAACGTTCATTGCTCAAGTGTTTCTATTAAGGGTAAATGGAATCATTTTGCTGTCAAAAAATTGTTTTTTGGCATTTTATTTTTCATAAATCTCCATAACTTTTTCTTTAAATTGGCTTTTGAAATATGTTGATATAAAAAATTAAAAAATATTTGTAAGAATGATATGTGAAGTCCTCCTTTCATTGGGCTAGGTGCTGGCTCCAATATTTTTAGATAGTGTTACATATTGCAGCGCATAAATATTGGAGGACTTAGACATGCAGAAAGTAAATTTAAAACTTTGTGTAGTGAAGTAACCAACCTAAAAAAAAGTCTCAAAAAGCAGTAGTTATTAGAAAATGATTATTCTGATAAGGCAAGTTATCAAGCTGGCTTGTTCTGGAGGTTGCATCTTTAAAGCCTATTTCCCGAAAGTTGATATTTTTCGTACTAAATTGCCCTGTTCTCAGCTCATATTTGTAGTAAGAAACTGAAATTTTAAGGTATTAAAAAGGTCTTCTACATTTACTGAAACAATTTTTTCCTAATTACCTTAGTACTATCCATTCTGCAAAACCTTATTTACTAGAAAACGTGGTAAAAATAATTGCATTATGAGAAAATAGTTTTATCTACAAAGAAAGAAAATATTTTTCAAAACCGTTGTTTCGGTGTTTTTAGAAGTGACACATCAGCAACCTATAAAAATTTCATAATCCTATCTTCAAGAGATTCTGAGATTTAGACTAAAACATTTAATGTTGGCAGGACAGGGCATTCCATATCCCCTTAAATGCCTTAAACGGTTTATTTATTCCACATCAGTGGATGAGGTAACTGAACCGTGAGTACAAAATTGTTTGGAATGCTCTTCTGTGACGAAACCTGAATAAACTAGTGTGAAAGGTCGGCACGCTGAAACGTTTTCTCCTCTTAATGTTATTACTGAACAATTACACAGATGTTACAAAATGTTCACAACACCATTTAAATCTCTACAATTCAATGCAAATATGCAGAATACATCCAAGTGACAAGAATCAATGTGGTTTAAAAATGGCTTGGAAAATTGGGACGTATCTACAAATTTCGGGCAACAAGGATGCACGCCGAAAATTAGATAATACGAGTATGTGTGGGATGTGTATGTAGAAAGGTTAGAAAAGTTCTCCATAGTAACTACACGGAAAACAGAAAGCCCAAAAAATATTGTTTCAGATCCTTCAGTATTTAGTATTTAAGACTCAATTAGGGAAGTTTTCACATTGTGGAACAATGAAATCACTATTCACTGAGACCCAGAGTTCAACTTTTTGAAAGCGTAATGGAAATGTTTCATATTTGCCAACATCTTTACATGTAAGGTGTAGATATATTTGGCAACGAAACCTGCTGTCTACTTTACCTTGAAAACGTAATGCGTCACATAATTATAGTCACTGCCAACTTGCCAACTTTTTTGTGGGAGGACACATGTCCAGACGATTGCTAGACATTGTGTTTACATTCAATGAAAAAACTTTATATATACATATATATATATATATATATATATATATATATATATAAAATTACTCTTCAAACTTAAGGAAACTTACTGTATTAGCCTCTTTAACAACAATCTTACACGTCGACGGCGGACCGCGGTACTAGCAACATCGTATGCTCCGTTCGCGTGTGCTTTCGACAGTGTTTCTAATACCTTATTGTGTGAACATATAAACAAAACTGTGATATAGTCTCTCATTCAAGTGTATTCTGTGTGTGGCCTCTACTCGAAAGAGTGGCAACTAACGTCAATATGGATACACTGAACAACAAGGAAAACATAACCTCGAACGCCCAACGACAACAACATGGATCAAACTTAAAATCGTATGCTGGAGCTGCGACAATGGACATTTTCCCGTCAAAGGACCAAGCAATTATTATAGAAGCCCACGAAGGACTTACAATAAAAGATTATGTGAGTAAATTATCAACTTTTATCAATCCAAGTGATATTAGATTTGTGTCGCGCATAGCGAATAATAGGATTTGTGTGTTCTTAAGTTCCAAGAAAATTGCTAACTACCTAACAGACAACCATCAAACTTTCACTATTAATGACATTGAAGTGAGTGTTAGACCCCTATTAAGTAAACATGTAAGAGTTATAATATCCAATGTCTGCCCAGTTATCCCACATGAAGTGATAAAAAATGCTCTTCAACAATCGAATATTCAGATTTCTTCTAACATTACATTTATCAGAGCAGGTCTACCTGAACCAGGTATGTCTCATATTATGAGTTTCAGGCGACAAGTTTTTGTTCATCCAGATGAAGTACATAAATTGCCACAGTCACTTCTAATCCCATATGAAGATACAACATATAGACTATTTTTCACAACAGATAATATCACCTGTTTCAAATGCAAAAATGAAGGTCATATTGCCAGCAAGTGCCCAATTAATAGCATTAGCCTTTCACCAATTATAAATAGAGCAACAGATAACAATAATGAGAATATTTTGTTAGAGATTCCCCCTGCTGAAGAAACAGGTGATAATCCATCTGGCTCGACTGCTATGGATTATACAAACTTCCCTCCCATCAAAAGAAGCCTTCCATCTGAATCATCCTCTACACCTGAGAATATATCAACTAGTGATGTAAAATGTAAAGACAAAGGCTGTAAACCTTCAAAGAAAAAGCGAGCAAAAAATGAAAAAGAAGAACCTGCCTCTCAAGACAATTTAGTTAACAAGTCAATAGAAGATCTTCTACTCCCAACCAAAACCTATATTGACTCCAACCAAGACAAACTTCCTCTCTCATACACCCAATTCAAATCATTCCTTGAAAACTCTTTTGGAGCACCTGACCCCATTCCTATAATGAAAGATTATTCAACTGATTTTAATGCAACAATTGGTATGCTGAAAGAAACATACAAACTACTGAATGAAAGATCTATAAAGGGAAGATTTACAAGAGTTATCAAAAAATTAGAAAAAAGTATTCCCAGCAGGGAGTCCTCAGACTCAGAATTCAGTTTAGACAGTACCTAAATACTGTAAGTACTTATTCAGATCATTCAATAGAATTTAAATCAAGCTGATACAAATGAAAGTTTAATATAATACAAAGAAGAAGTTATGTTAGTTCTGCAATGGAATCTAAATGGTTTTTACAGCAGGTTAGAAAACTTACAATATTTATGCAAACTACATAGCCCTGATATAATCTGTATTCAAGAAACAAACTTTAAAGGAAAAACACATGGGAATATAAATGGATATAACTGTGCCTTTAAAAATAGAAGCAACCCTGAATATGCATGTGGTGGTGTGGCAATATATTCCAAAAAATCTATTCCCACTGAAACTCTAAAAATTCAAACTGACATGGAATTTGTGGCAATTAAAATTAATTCAACTAACCCCATATTTATCGGAAATGTTTATATTCCTAATAGATACCCACTACAAGAAATTGAAATACATGATATTATAAACCAAATAAAAGAGCCTTTTATAATTCTTGGGGACTTTAACTGCCATCACTCTTTATGGGGATCATACAAAATTGATAAAAGAGGCAGACTATTGGAAAAAGTAATTGACGACCATGACAGCATCATCCTCAACTCTGGTCATCCCACACATATTAATATCAGTAACAGTAGACTAAGTGCGATTGATCTTTCAATAACTTCTCCCACAATAGCACAGAAATGTAACTGGAATGTAATGGATTTCCCCTATGATAGTGATCACTTTCCAATACTCATTGATATCCATGAACCAAATGTATCCATTAGTCATGAATGGTGCAACCCAATCCCTAATTATAAGAATATTAATTGGCTGGACTATCAAAAAAAAATTGATGAGCACCTCAATGAAGAAGATATTTTCAAGGAGGATAATAATATTGACCAGATAGTAAAATCATTCTGTAATATTATATCCAATGCTGCTAACTCAATAACACAAACGCATCATGGCCCTTTTAAGTTCAAAAGCGTTCCCTGGTGGAATACTGAATGCAAAGTCGCTATTAGGAACGCTAAACAAGCATTTAACCGGTATAAAAAAAGAAGAGATGATGATAGTCGAATTAACTACAAGAGAACTAGAGCTATTGCCCGCAGAACTGTAAAAATAAGCAAAGCCAGATCATGGACTGAATATATTTCCTCAATCAACAGCCAATCAAACCCAACTGAGAGTTGGAAAAAAATCAAATCCATACGTGGTATGAAGACGAATAGCACTATACATTTCTTGCGTTGCAATGACCAGATAATAAGCGACCCCAAAATTATTGCTGAGGAATTTGCCGAAACCTTCATGAAAAATTCTAGCACTGCCAATTACCAAACGGATTTCATCACATATAAAGAAAAAGCTGAAAGTGAATCAAATATGACACCTATTGATGACATCAACTATGACAATGACATAAATTCCCCAATTTCCATGCACGAACTACAAGAAGTTTTAAAAAAGGTTAACAACTCAGCTCCTGGCCCTGACAATATTCCAAACTGCTTAATTAAAAATCTCCCAACGAGTGGTATTAACATTTTATTAAAAATATATAACCATATATGGCTAAATAATGTATTTCCTCAACTCTGGAAAACTGCCACTGTGATTCCGATTCCCAAGCTTGGCAAAGACCAGTCAAATAGCTATAATTACCGACCAATCTCACTGACTTGCAACCTATGCAAAATATTAGAAAAAATCATTAACAAAAGAATAAGGTGGTTCCTCGAATCTCAACATTTAATAAAAGACAACCAATTTGGATTCAGAACTGGTCACTCCACCACCTCTCATCTTATCAGCACGACAACGATAATCCAAGAAGCCTTTCTTCACGGACAGCATGTTATCTTAGTAAATCTAGACATCGAAAAAGCATACGATATGGTATGGACACACCGTGTAGCTGCTAAATTACTTAGTATTGGTATCAAGGGCAATATGTTTCAGTTCCTTACTAACTTTATTAGCAACAGAAGTATTCAAGTACGTATAAGTAATAATTTCTCGACAATTAAGAAACTTAACAATGGGCTACCGCAAGGTTCAGTGCTCAGTGTGACTCTATTTTTAATTGCTGTAAATGACGCTGATGATGATATTGTAAACCCAGTTGTCGTGCGGAAATACGCCGATGATATGATATTATTATGCAAAGGAAGGAACTTCGATTCAACCAATGAATTAATGCAAACTGCTGTAAACTCTATTTACAAATGGTCAATGAAAACTGGTTTCAAATTCTCGACAGATAAATCTGAATGTATGGTTTTTTCTAAAAAATTAAGCCCTTTCTGCCCGAAATTATTCCTGGGCAACAAAGCCATTAAGACGGTCACACATACAAAAATCTTGGGCCTGATATTTGACCATAGGCTCACATGGCAAGAACATGTTTCTAAAACATACGCTGAATGCAAAAATCGACTTAACGTCCTGAAGTGTCTTAATCACAACAACTGGGGATCAGACAAAAATACCTTACTACTTACGTACAAAGCATTAGTAAGAAGTAAAATAGATTACGGATCTATTGTCTACAATTCAGCGTGCAATTCAACTCTCAAGAAACTGGACACCCTGCACAACTGTGGACTCAGAATAAGCACTGGTTGCTTTCACACAAGCCCAACTGGTAGTATTCTCATCGAAGCGGCTGAAACCAACCTGGCATTTCGAAGACAAACCCTGTCAATCAAATATGCAATTAAAGCGAAAACATCCCTAAACAAGATAATACGTAATGATGTATCTCCTGCAATTAGAAGTGGAAATCCACAGTGTTCTACACCCTTCTATAATAAAGTGGCTGCCCTATTCAGCTCCCTCAACATATCGAGGCTCCCAATAGAAAGTCAAAGAATTCCCGCTGTAAACCCCTGGATCATCAACACCATTGAAGTTGACAAATCTCTGGTTGAAGTTCAGCATAACAACCTTGACACAGACGAATGGAAACTCAAATATCGCGAAACCTATGATAAATACAAAAATAACTACAATATCTTCATTGACGGACGCAGTAATTCAACATTCTCTGAGGCCATAGTGAAGGATCCCAAATCTTTGGCGAAATTCCGGTTTATGAACATTGCTAGCCAAAAAAACATGTTCAACCATGCAATTCTGGAAGCACTTAAAAAGATAATCCAAAACCGTTCCGATGCCACTATCATCACTAATAAAATTCCAAAAGGTATCTTCAAAATATATGATGAGACACAATCCAAAACGACGGCTCGAATTAAAGAACTACTTCACATGATTAAACTCCAAGGCTTATCAGTAATTTTTCTTCTTTTACCTAATCAACTGTATTCAATTATTACGACCGAAATACATAACAATGAAACTAATACAAAGATAGTAATTGATCTCCAAGGAAACAATGTAGGACCTAACCCGGGATATTCCAAGCAAGACGTCATAAGATTCATACGTAGGAAGATGATCCAGCAATGGGAACCGATATGGCGATGTTATAAAATTAGTAATACCCACAAATCAATCGATTTATTCATATCACTCAACTCCGACCCCAAGATGACTAGACGCGAACAAGTTTTAATAACGCGAATCAGAACTGGTCATTCTAAAATTACACACAGGTACTTGCTGGAGAATACTTCACCACCACTATGTGATATTTGTCAAGTAAGACTATCCGTCGAACATATTATTACGTCTTGTCGCAAATATGAAAATATAAGAACTATGTATTTTAATCCAAATGAAATAGATAAAATCCTGTACTCTGTCCCCTTTCAGAACCAGATTATTAAATTTTGCAAAACCACAAATGTCATGCTTGAAATATAATATTATGATAAGCCCGCTCGTATCTCTCGAGCTGATGTGTCATGACCCTACCCCGATGATATTGTATGATTATGTTACGAGCTTGGTAGATAATAATATTATGTTATGATCTATATGTTAAGATGCTTTTGTTAATGTAATGATATGTAACCCTCGAAAAGATATGTTATGAACCTGTCCAGATAATACTGTATGTCAATGGTATGTAAGATAAATAATATGTGATACTGTATTATGTTATGACCTATACAATACGATACTTATGTTAATGTAATGATGAAGTCATAATTGTCTGTAAACACCTGTTATAAAAAAATGTAGTCGCTAATAACCTCAGTCGTTGATGCGACTAAAAATAAAGAGAAAAAAAAAAAAAAAATCTTACATCACATATTTTCTAGAAGAGAAACAGTTAATTGCTTTCAATAGATCGATTGCAACTCGCACAATGAAGTAATGAACAAATGAATGAACAGATCTTTCATTCTATTAATTTTATGATTTTATGAAAAATTTAGAGTTTGTTCTATACAACCGGTCAATAGTATAACCTTTCAATTAAAGCAATAATCATGAAATTTTGTTACGTGGAAAGCTCTAACATTTTCTACACAAAAAACGTGTATTTTTTAAATGTAAAATGTTTTGGGATTTTCTAAGTGTCAGAGGTTTTAATGAAAATAGGAATTATATCGTAATTAGAATTACATTTTCTTATTTATGAGAAAAACATTTCGAGAAAAAAGTTTCAGAAGTTTTCCAAATAATGTTGAAAATATCACAAGGGCATCGAGTGAACCTCACTCAAAAATTAAAATATATTAATGATCTCTGGTACGGCATAACTAGATCTTACTCCTGACAGGTTTAAACAAGTTTTATCTCATAAACTTCTAATATAATAGAAGTATTCGTGACACATACATGCATGACTCATTATACATGCACATCAATTTTCGGATACAGGATTGTATATACCTCCTCTCTACCTTGCCACTATTAACTATCTTTGGAGCAGCGCTGTTAGACCTTAATCCTAGCCTCCGGGCAAAGTTGCGCTGACCAAGCACCATAAACATGGATTTTTCTAGTGATATTCGAGTTCGAGTGATATTGAAGTTATTCCCATACTTATCGTTCCTTCAAGACGATAGTAGTGCGAGGGAAAGTAAAAATTCAATTGCCCAAAGCACACTGAAATTCTATGTCATTACTAAAGACCGGATTCCCGTGCAATTGCATCTTTTGTTTGCTAACTAGTGGTGCTACAGAATGGCACAGACTTTCCCGTATTAGTTTTCTATTTCCTTGGGTCTTCGCTAGCTATTCGGAATTGCCACAAACTTTCTTGCCAGCTGTCATCTATCACCGCCAAAAGTACATTTTTCTGTAATTTTCTTAATTTTTCGGTTTCCTATTGGTAGAACGGAAACACATTTTAATTTTAGAATATTAAAGAACACAAAAACCCAGTCTTAAATGGCAATTTTCTTTTAAAAATAATGTGCGGTTTAAGAGAAAATGGCGTTCTAGCGCTACTAAAAATACGAAATTTGAAGCTCATTTTCACAGAAAATGTTTGAGTTTTCATAATACTTTATTTGAAGTTATTTGAAGCAATTACACTCACAAATATAATAATGTTTACAAATTGCGGGTAATGTGCATATTAAAGATGTGAGAGAACTTTCAAAGAAATTACAATTATGTAATTTTTGAAAAACAAAAAAAACTCAAAATAAATTTTACGCTATACTAAAGAGTGTAATTAGCACTATCCGTTACAAAAGTTTCAAGAAAAAATTTGCAGCCATATAAGAGAAAATGGCGTTTGAGCGTTTCTGAAAATGCGAAATTTTGAGCTACTTTTAACAGAAAAAGGTTGTGTTTTCGAGAAACTTTACTTGACATTATTTAAAGCGCATGTACTCGTAAATATAATAATGTGAAAAAATCGCCGCTAATGTAAATATTGTCGAAGTGAGAAACATGTAAAAAAAATTTACATTTTGTAATTTTTATAAAAATCAACCTATAGAGAAATATGACTTTTTGTGTCATCTGATAGAGTACATTTACCACTATCCCTACAAAAAGTTTAAAGAAAACATTTGGAGCGGTTTTTGAGAAAATCTTGTTTTTGTATTTTTTTAAAATTGCACACATTGCATGCAATATTGCACGAAAACCACTAAAATTTTGAAAAACATTTACATGACCTTTATGAAAGAACTCAATATGCAGAACAAATGTTATTTGAAGAAAAAAATCTCTATCTTCAATTTTGTAGTTGGAGAATGATGCCAAAAAAATTCAAACTTTCACAATTTTCGAAAATTCAGTGTTATCCGTGAAAATCGGACCTATGCCATGTTAATAAGTGTATTTTACTTTATTCATACAAGTAATTTAAAGAAAAAATCCCCGGGGAGCTTCATATAAAGTACCCCTAAATTTTGAAGAATCTTTTTCAAAATCTTAAAGCTTTGACTAGAACCAGGCCGACACTGCTAGCGCCTAAAGCATACGTATGATTTCTTCCAAAATGGATATTAACATTATAAAGGATTTGCATACACAATTTTTTGTATAATAGTATTATGATTTAAGGAAGCGAAATTAATTTGGATGTTAAGTTGTAATTCGTACTTGTAGTAGTTTTCGAATTCATGTTATGACGTCATGAATGCTACCTATGCAAATAATATGTTTACAAATGGCAATTAGTTTGAAAGTCACGATTCAAAATAGTTACGTAATTCTGATTTTGTAGAGCTCCGAGTACATATTAAAGAAGTCAAGAACTTCAAATAATTTGTGCAAGGATTTCCGGAATCAGAGATTATTGTGAGTACTGTGAGTTTTTCGTTTATTTCATTCAATAATTAATTATAGTTATTTAGTTTGTTTCTTTCGTGCATTTTCTGGAATAGACTGTTGCATGTAATTTTTTTCTATAACAGTCATTAATAATTTCAAAGTTCATTATAAATATTTCAACAGCTGGGTTTCATTGTAATATTTTCAATTTTATTTCTTCAAGTAATTTTATTAAGAAAGATGACATTGCAGGAGGAAACGTTTTCTCACACGGTTAAAATGCACATTTCCAGCCATTTGTAATCACTATTGAATTTGTGAGTATAAGTGCTTTGAATGACTTCAAATGACGTTTTTCAAAAACTCAAAACTTTTTGGGTAATTTTGCCAGAAAATTGCAAATGTTGGGATTTTACAGGACAAATTTTCATGATTGATAATTTATTGCTTAAAATATAAGTTTTATATTATCAAGTTGTTTTAATGTATCTTTTTAATTTTTTTTATTTAAGAAAAAGTTTTAATGACATAACCCAGTAATGCATTCCCGTGGTCTGTGAAATCGTGTAATATGTATTAATTCCGCATTTTGTTGCCCTGTGAACTGAGCGTCTATACATTTCATGATGCCTATTTTCTCATTAAAATTTCCGACAGTGAGCTACTGCAGCACGGATATACAATGTTACCACGAAGTAGGTCCGCGGCCCTTGGTGTTGGCCGCTCTGCCAAAGTTGTGTTCGGGGTCTACCTTCCCAATCGGATCATAAATCTGTTGTGTCAGTCTTCACTGAACTTACCAACACGGAGACTGCATGCGCGAGTCACACTTGACCTTATGTTCGGACGCGAAGCTTGGTGGCAAGCGCACTGCGTTTCAAATTCATCAAAATTCTCGAAACAGATTATGCCTTGGGAAATCAAGAGAGAATAAACGCAGTTTTTGAACGCTTTTAGCTGCGTGCACACGTACGCCAGAGTGATGCTCGGTACACAGAAAAATGTAAATGTAGAAGGAACGTTTCCTATCTGAATCATAGATTGATAGAAGATATAATATTTTCTCAGAAAATAATTTGGAAATATACATAATTGTGCCTGGCGGCTTAGCTCATTGGTCAGCGTGCTCGTTTTCCATGACACGACCCGGGTTGAATTCCCGGTCGGGGGTTTTCCCTGGAATGTCCGAGTACACCAGAAATTGGTTGCTACTGGTACTGGTTGCTATGTGACGATGAGAAAACACTTCTCAGGTTGAGAAGACCAGAATACGGCGTAGGGATGTCATTGTGCTAACCATACGTACCCCCGTAACCCATGCCGGAACGCTGCTGGAAGGCCATGGCCAGTACGCGGGCTGTCGCGCCAAGTACAAACGTAATTGTAAATTTTAATGAAAACAATTAAGAACATTTCTTCAACTTCATTATTTTTGATTTCTGAACATTTATTTGTATTTTTCATTTTTTGTATTTACTTTTTGTATTTTTATGCTAAATTTAATTTTTTGTCTGCATAATATTTAAAATGTCAAATATGGTTTGATTAAACAATATGTACAACCTTATAATAAAAACACAGAAATCATAATATTTCAATCGCCCTAAATATCATTTCCCAAATATAAAATAACTGGAGTTTTAGGCCATATAACACCGATTTGCGATAACACCGATTTGCGAAGGTTTGATCTTTTTATTGCATGATTTTGCACGTTATGGTGTTTTTATTGCACGTTTTAGAGAGTTTTACTGCACGAAAATCCGGTCTTTAGTCATAACATTTCAATAGTTATTATAAAACGAAATATACGAAACTTTCCCATAATCCTAATTTCTTAGCACATCAGCTCTTAAACATCTGACTCTTTCATTTCCATTAACAAAGAAAACTTTACATTCTTATCTCGTAACTTTATTATTAGTTTCTCGCCTACATAGTGAAGAGAAAATATTGAAAACCTGCAGCACAAAAGTGAAGACATTTTGACAGAAAAATTCGTTTTGCGTCCCTGATACCGACAAAGCGGATATTTCTTGTTATTATATATAGTTATTTGTGTATATATTTCATTCCTTAATACGCTGTGAGTCTGCCTCAAAGTTTGGGCTCCTTGATACTGAAAAATTGGTTTGTGGCAAAGGGCCCGATTAATCTATGCGGGGGTCCGGAGCGGTGTTCATGTGAGGACCTTTACAATGGTTGATACCTGGGTTTCACCAACCAGATATCTTCTACTGGCAGAGCACTGCCCGCCTCAGCCAATCTCTAAGCTCGCGACCGGTCTCCCGGCATGTGTGGTAGTGCTGGGCAAGGAAAGGGAAGGAAAGATCGCGTGCGGTCCGGGTCCGTTTGTTAGGGTACTGCTCCGGCATTCGCTTGTAATTGATCGGAGAAACCACAAAATAATACCGATCGGAGCAGACAGTCGCTAGAACGCTCCTCCAGACAGACGTCACTCTGGGCCGCGGAAGATTACTTTTCCCGCGTAGATTCAGGGAGTTCTAGCTCTGCATGCTATGGCACGTTCACATGTCCAGGAAGTACCATCGATTGATAAAAGTAATCTCAAATTCGGTTGATTTTTCTTCTAAAAAGCCTCGTACGTAATTTAATTAATGTTTTGTGGATGCATCAAAATCGATAACTCCTTCCTTGGTTACAAAATTTTGACGTTTCATTCCTTGTGAGGTGTGAAGTTCGTATGAGTGCCAACATTACACCCGCATTTGTTTATTAACAAAGGCAGTTTTGTAATTTCGGCAGCATCGAGAGATCCTGATAATTTCTTCAGTGGTTTTCCCTTTTGAATGTCTATCTGTTTTAACCTTCTATACGTTTTTCAGTATTATGAACACGAATTTACATGACTTTTTGAGGTGCATTCAAGATCAAACAGCTCGTAAACATTCCTGTGTTTCCGCAATATTCTGTTTGTGCAAATTTCGTCCGCACTTCATCAAACAGTTTGTGAATCTTCTCTTGTTTGCGTAACACTGATACGCCTGTTTGTGCAATTCTCGTCCAAACACGGCTCAATTTGTCGTATCCTGTATTTCGTATTGATTGTTATTCACCAACCGCAATACCAACGTAAATATAAGTGAATGCATGAAAGAATTCTCTATTCTTTAAGTTTATGAAACGTTTTAAATCTTCTACACCAAATATTGTAAATGCTGCAAATTCAAATACGTACTGAAAAGATACTTGTATTCTCGATAGACACTTTTTCGGCGAAAACTACAGTCACGCTTGCCGCAAATTGCCTGGAAAATATGAAAGTATAAAGCAGGTAAGTTCACATGAATAGCAAGTAAAAATCATTTTATCTTTCTTAGAAAATATATCTTTTAAATGTATTGATCTGATGGTATTCATTAATTTAAAAGAGGGGGACACAGAATTCATTTTCAGTGAAAAAATAGTGTCCTGGTATTTTATTTTTTATAAATCTTCATAATTTTCTCTCTAAATTGGCGGTTGAATTATTTTTTAGTTGCTTATATTTGAATACCTCCTCTTATTGGGCTTAGGTGCTGTCTCCAATAATTTTAGATGCTGAGACACAATGTAGCGCGTAAATACTGAAAGACTTAGACATGCAGAATAGTTATTTATGTACCAAAGGCGTTAAGTAGATGTTTTTGCCCCGAGGGCGACTTCCAATCCTGAGGGCCTACGGCCCGAGGGGTTGGAAGTCGCCTGAGGGACAAACACATCTAGTAACGCCCGTGGTGCATACAAAACTTTATGGTTTAGTAGTTCGTTGCTGAATAAAACGAGAATTCGAAACATTTTATATTACTTGCGTCTAAAGTGAAAAGACGCATTGTAATAGTAATTTACCAATATGACGTCAGATAAAACAGAGTGAATATCTAATTACTATTGCATAATCGCTATTGGACTGATTTGTTCGCACAAAATGAAAGAATATTATGAAGTTCCTGCGGAAATTCTCGCAAAAGCTAACAAAACTACGGACAGTTGTTTCCATTAAAATCTCGAGAAATATATGAAACTCTTTGTGGTGTATTTGAGAGTTACCAGTGTGAATAACAGTGTGTCCTGGTGAAACGGTACTTTTAGGTTATGAGCCTCTACTGCCAAAAGTTATTTAGAATATGTCATAACACCAAAAAATAACATTTCGAGGATGTTAGCCGATGTGCCTTTTATACCTCATTACTACTACTAGTACTGCTACTCAAAAATAATGTAATTTTCTCTAAAAAGGTCAGTCGCGGCTCGTGGTTTTATAAATGGGGAAGGCTACAAACGCATTGCATTACATTACAGTGCATTGCATTACCTGCATTGTATTTCTATTAATAATAAGCTTGATACAGACGATTGAGAACGACGCGAAATACCGTGAGATGTTCCATCCTGGGGCCAGTTTCACAACGGTTGCAAGTTACTAGTACTAGTAATCACAAGCACTCTTAGTTCTGTTTCACAAAGATTTTACCGGGCAAGATCTCATGCGTCAAGAAAGAAAAACTAGAGTCCCTAGATACAGAGAGTAGCGCATTCAATTGTTGCGCCAATCCCGCCATTTTTTGTCCAGTTGTCAGGAGAATTGGAACTGCGTGGTATTCTGTATGTTGAGAACCGCAAATCTATCCCAAATCAGTATTAATAATCCTAAACATCTTCCTAAACTCAACAATTGTTTTCACTTCTGTTCAACTTCTGCATTTTGCTTGATGGGGCTATCGGGTGAGAGGATATTAAATGGCGGCTGTTGCGTTGCTCTATGTATCTAGGGACTCTAAGAAAACCCCAAGTATAGCGCTCCTACCGCATGCTGGGAAAACTAGTTGAAGCGCAATGCTACTCGCGGAGCTGCACAGTAATGCTATCTGGTGAGCCCGCCGTTCTTCAGACCCTAGGCTCCACCGAAGGCTGTCTCGCCGCAGCCTTCGTCCGCTGGTAAGCGTCTGCAGTGAATGCATGACGTCACGCCTCCTCGTTTTATACAGACCTTATGGGAGAATAAAGTGGGAGCCTAACGCTTCTCTCTTCCCTGTCAACAGCTTTAAATGCGTTACGGACGGCCGTTAACGAACCGACAAAGAAAAATATTGATATGATTGTAACATAATACAACTCAGAATTCCATTATTAATTAATAAATACATTTGCAAACATTTTTAAATTTCTTTTGGACGGCGATTTCTCTAGGAGAGGCTCCGTCTTACAGTCTTCAATGACGAGCCACGCATGAAAAAGGTGATACGTAACAGTGAAACGTGAGTGATTGTAGACAATTATAAATTCACGGGAACATTCCAAAATTGAAATGTTCATGTCAGTTCAGTAAAATAAGTTTCTAACGAGTTATTTTACTTATTTGAACGTTATGCCATTTATTTATTGTATTTGCTCGCATCTTAAATTTTTAAAATCGAATTCAAAAGAATGTATGTGTTGTGTTGGTAATAGAGCGGGCCGTAAAGAATTCAAAAGGCCCGAGGGCATAACGAATCAGAAGGCCCGCGAGGTTAAGTATACCATTACGTGATTTGTTTCAAGTCGGTAAACATGGAGCAAAGAACTAGTACACCATAATGTAAAGTAAATACTTTGTTGTGAAGCTAACGAAGATGAAAAATATCTTTAAAAGGAAGTAGATATTGCAAAATGTTTATTCTGATGAGGCAAGTTATCAAGCTGGCGTGTTCGGAGGTTTGCATGTTGAAAGCCCATTTTCCGAAAGTTGATATTTTTGATAGTAAATTGACTTTTTCTTAGCTTACTCTTAGCTAATTCTTATGGGTAGTTGGAATCTGCAATTGTACGGAGTTGATCATACATTTCTGCTACGTTTACTGAAGTAATAGTTTTACTGATTGCCTTGTTATTAATAAGTCAGCAAAACTTTATTTACTAGAAGACGCAGTAAAACAATTGCATTATAAGAAAATATATTTATATACGAAAATAGTGCACATTTTTTCAAACATTTTACTTCAGTGTTGTAATGAGTGATATGTCTGTAATCTATAAAAATTTCTTAAGCCAAACTTTAATACCTTCTGACAAAAGGAATCAAACATTTAACATTGCCAGGATAAGGAATTCCGTGTCACCTTAGTGATGTTTTGAAACGTTCTGGGAATTATTCTTTCTCTTGATGTGTATATTGTAATATTATAATTGTAAGATAAGCAAATAAATAAATTAACAAAGGATGGCAAAAGAGGCTACTTGGCAATCGGATTCCTACACAGGCGGCGTAGTAGCTTCCATAAGTCCTTGCTTTATGTCACGCGGCCTTCAAGACCTAACGAACTTCCTATAGAAGTTACAGTATAACCAGCGCAATGATAGTGGAACAATGATCTTAAATTTTGTTTCGACAGTAATATTTTCATAGTTCATTTGTTGTCGTTTATAATATTGTGAGGGAAAGATTTTACAGCTCTCTATTTTTCAGCAGAAACATTCAACCAAGCTCTTGATTTTCGTGTGTCAGTTCAAAAGTGTTGGAATTATCTCATCAATACGATATTGATTTTTTGCCTTAAAATCAGCCTTTATATTTCTTTTGAGCTATAACTCAGCACATGTGAAGATTAACGTCTTTTAGTGCTGTTCCAAAGATGATTAAGATTCGTGCAGGTGAAGAGAAGATATGCGCAATTTTGTACCCGAAAATCGGGATGGGATTGATGGTTGGATGGACGGATGGAACTGTGTACCACGTCTGACGCTGTCAGATTATACGATTTTGAGCTGAAAGTTGGATTGCTTCAGGAGTAAGTTTTAGTTGTTCCATTCCAGAAACAATTAAGATATTTTGTTTACGGGTACTTTAAATGAAGCAAGAGGATGCGAAACATAATTGTTTATTGTAATGGAAAACGTGCGATTGTATATGCAGCTGTGAATTATATTGAATAATTAATCTGAGATTCCTACACAGCCAAACTTGTAAAATATCGCTGAGGCCCTACATGGTCGAGGGCTTAAGTTAAAGATTAATAAAGCTGCAGCATGAAATTGTTTACAATGAAAGGCATGGGCTGTACTTTCCGTAATCCATGTTAATTGAAAGGCTATGCAGTTATTCGGTCTGAAAACAAATTGACAAGAAGGAATTGTGTGAGTTCTAGAGAGAAAGTCGTTAAGTTTGATAAGGACTAATTTCTGAAATATTTTACTGATGGTAGGTGCAAGGCTAATTGGTCTGTAACGAGAAAGGGTATTAGTGTATTCATTATATTCAATACATTCATGATCAATAATTGCTTCCAATTAACTGGTAAATAGCTTAATTTTAGATCGCTTTCAGAGTAGTTACTAGCGTACCCGTGCTAGAACTCTCGCATGTTAAACCCCACCCTTTCCCTAGCCATTTGTCTATCCTTTCCATTAAGAAGGAAAGTTGTAAATAAATTATTTGTTTAAAAAATGTATAAATGAAAGTTCTAATGTAGTTACAAAGTATCAAACAAAAAATAACAATGCAACGGATGTTGGAAACAAATTTTCAATAAAGGTTTTTTCAGCATTGTAGAGAGATGTTCTTGGAACAATTCATACTTCTTTAAAAACATTTGAAACTATTATTCAATCTTCCTTGAGAGTTAGCTTTTCGGTTTCCTTATAGTAACAAAAATAATACAAAAGGTTTTTACTCTTGAGAAAGCCAAGTAACTTAGTGCGAAAATACCGGATCGGGCAAGTACAACCCTACTATTTGCAATATTATGTAACTTTCCTTGATATGTTATGAGGAACAGAGGGGGTGTTGGAAAGTGAGGTTACCAGCTTGCTGGAGTGCAAAAATTGAAAAATTATTTATATACTAAAAAGTATTGGATTATTTTCTGCGTTCTTACGTTCCTGAAGAAAATCAATTCCGAGCCGAAAAATAATCAAACTAACCTTTTCATCTACGAGTACTAAATACCATTTGTTACCATTAGAAACAATTTAGTAGTCTTAGACTTCACAACGGTATAACCAACACCCCCTGGATATAGAAAGACTCCACACTGATTTGTGACGTCATCAAAGGTAGTCCGACCGGACAGCTGCGCAGATTGCAGTTATACTAGAAACCCTTACTTCGTTTGCAATTACTATTCTTGAAATCTATTACAAAAGATATGTTCATATTTAATGCTCACATCGGTGAAATTTTATACTATATTTGTTTCAAGAATCCATAAGAAATTCGTGTGAATGCATTTACCTTCAAGTTCTTTAGAGTGATCTCAAGAACATATTTTTCAGATACTTTACACCCCCCAAGCATTTAACATTATTACAAGGAATACAGTGAAAACATAATAAAGTAGTAAGTTATATATAAATCATAATGTATGTTCAAAAAGTCCAGTCACATTTATTAATACATTAATACTTATACAATATTATCAAATTATAAATTATCCAGTCAACTTTCTTAATTATCCAGATTTTTCAACTTTCTTTCAGCAATTTTACAAAATATTTGGTCTTTGATCTTCTTGCACTATTTTAAAAAATGTATTCATTGCTGTCAACATCTTAATTATGTGTTCTAAATGATGTTCACTAGGACAAATACCAAGAAAAAGCACGCATTCATTTGCAAGCTTTTCATGCTGAAAAAGCAATCTGTAACCACTTTGGTACAAGCTACCACATCCACAGCCACTATATGCTGGGCATTTCAACTTCTACATCAATCTAATCTCTCAATTAAAATAAAATTTTGTCATGTGATGAAATTGAAAATAAAAGACAGCAACGTACTGTATAATTAAGATGGAGCTAAAATTGTTTTTATGTACAAGAATTAGTTATATTTTTGCAATAAAAAATTGAAATAACTTTTATTTTCTGTTAACTTCTTTACTACATGGAGTGTATTAAATTCCTGATAAATTTTCAGACACAAAGTCATCTTCAGTAAAACATTTTTCTAATCAAAAACATATCCAACATAATCTTAAATTAATATTGTTAATATTTCTTGGAAATCTTGATTTCTTAATTTCGTCACAAGAGCATTTTTCTGTATAAACTAAAATTCAAAGCACTATCTACAACTTTCGAAAGAGAAATCATTGGATGAAGATTCCACAATAGTTTCAAGGAAACACGATCATCACTTTGTTTAACAATTGCCCAAACTGGAAACACTGTCACTTTCCTCAATTTTTCCAATGTAATACTAGAAAACTGTTAATTATAAATGCTGCGAAACCACACGCAACATCGACAGCTACTGGTTGAGAGTTCTTCAGCTTTCTTTTCTTTTCTGCTGGAGTTTCTCGCCTTGTTTGCGGGAAAAGTAGGTAGGGCAGTCAAGAAATACGGTAGATCCCCACAATTTTTTTAATTGAGAGGCATTCAATTTAGAAAATGATATTTCACCAGTCGTATTGCACATAACTGTTTCTCACAGTATATCATTCCCACAATATCATATCAAAGTGGCAATGGCAAACCTGAAAATATTGCAAAAAATTAGAACATGTTTAATACTAGTAAATAATTAACAGGAAAAACATTTAAAAATCAAGAAAATAATTAGCAAAGTACAAAAATAATACAACTATCGGATATAGCAAGGACGGATTAAAAATAAATTTGAACGGATTTAGGATCTTAATTATGTTCTGCTATAATGTGTAACCTAAAAATATTTGAAATTATTTAACTGTTCGTTTCTGCAAGCCTTATTATTTGAACTGTGCAATATTTTAAGAGTAAAATTCACTGTAAAAACTTGAGTTCAAACTTGGTCTAATAGAAAATAAGTATTACTCGTTTTTGGAGCATGTTGCAAAATATTCTAAAAGGTTTACACAAGGAAATGACTACGAATAAAATGAATACTTAACTCACAGTATATGTTCTTGAAGGGTTGAAATTCCATCCATGAACAGCAGGTCATTTTCGAGGCATTTCAGTATTCTTTGAGAAACCAAATGAACCCTACATGGGCTTTAGACCCTTGTAAGCGCAGCGCACGGCAGTTTAGTACAGCGCTAAATGCGCTGTATGCTTATATGGCTTTTTGGAAGAAACATCACTGATATGCTACCACCAATACTTAAAATGAATACTGAATATCTTCACTGATTAGAAAAATCTTCACAGCTTTCAAATGACAACACACTGTTGCTATCAAAATAACTGACCATGAGGAAATCACGTTATTGACTAGGACTACCCTGGGCGCCATGACACTACGTCACAAGCTCAGTGTGGAGGCTTTCTTTATTCAGGGGGTGTTGGTATAACCAACACCGCCTAGAATACAAGGCCTGCCGACTCCCTGAGAGTTTGTGCGTGACGTCACGACGAGAAGGCCATGATTCATTATCACATACTATAGTGCGGTAGTGTTGTTTCGGGGCCTGTACTTAATGTTTTTAGTTATTTAATGGTAAAATATACTTAAACCGTGTGTGTGTGTGTGTGTGTGTAGGGATATAAGTGCAGAAATTATGCCTAGTTGTTTGCCGGGGTGCCAGGCAAATTATAAGAATGGACCTCGGTTGGGTATTTTTTCGTTTCCAAAGGACGTCAGTTAAAAAGAAAATCGATGAGAGCAATATGTATAAATGATTTTATACCCACAACATACATAAAGGTAAGCTACAATCTATCTTTAAAATATGTATTTCTTATCTTCGATTATATTATTCATAGATTACTTAACTTGGTGATACATACTAGATTTCTATACCTAACCACCTTTTTGTCCAATTCTCTCTGGAACTGGATTCTTTAGTTTGTTGGCAATATCTTGTTTTCTATTCCATGTGTAGGTTTGTGAACTACATTTTAACGAACGTGATGTTGAAAGAAGTAGTTCAGCCTACGATGAGAAAACATGGAAGCAAATTAATGCCCCATTGTCATGCCCCAGGCTTGTTGATGGTGAGTTAAATAATATATTATTTGGGAACTATATATGACTTCAGAAGGAGAATAATGTAATTCAGAAGGAGATCTTAGTCTTTATGCAATTATTCTTAACAGTAAAGTTCATAAGTACCTTGTGCATTAAAGGGTTGATTATTGTAAAGTTCTGAAGAGTTGAAAGGACAGCTGTTCTTCTTGCTTAGAGTTTGTTTTGTGTAGTCATGATTTTTGTGGGGATCGTATGCAAATTTAGTGATTTTAGGTGTCTGGCGACTTCAGAATTTGCTTCACTTGAGACAATAGAATGATTTTTTAGGTTTTCAGAGAGTTCTTGTACAAAAAGTATGTAAATGGTAATTTAACATTCTACAATGTAGGTTTGAGATAACAAAGTTAATTATTATTTCTAGGTGCTGAACCGTCTGTAATGCCTGGAATACCAAAGTATTTGTCATGGCCTTCGACATCTGCTCGAGAAAACTCGGATATGCGACGTATGCGATTGGAGAACGAGTCTTTAAGAAATGTCATCGAGGAAAGCATCGTTTCCTTTGAGACACATAATGAGAAGAATTCGTTTCAATACTATGAAGTATTGAAGTCCAAAGTGTGTGACATAAGTTTACCTGCAGATTGGACGGTATTGCTGAAAGAAAATTATGTAAATTTTGTTAGTGAAAGGAAACTGTCAGCCAAGAATGTTTTGTGCTATTAGTGTTAGTGAAGAATTTATATTATCTGCTTTCAATGAGGATGCTGAAATACACTCGCTTCCATCTGGAAAACTACCAAGGAAGATCAATAAGATACACGACTTGTAAAATATTGTTAGTGAAATCAGTGGAGCTTTCTGCAATAATTGTCGCAATTTCTCCATAAAACATGTTATCGACTTGATCACACATTTTCTTGATCATTTGGAAACAGTAATACCAGAGATCCACAGACATTGGATTTATGAAAGAACAAATATTATTACTTCCACAAATATGACTATTGTAAACAATATTTAATTGCAGAAAAGTCTGGTAGATATGATATGTTGATTAATTCAAATAACAGAGGTAGTCTGTTTTACCCTCATAAAGATGTTGTTTGTTGTACGTCTTATTTGTACATTATTGTGCAAAAATTAATTTCAAAAGAAATAGAAAATGAATTGTTGATGGTATCAAATTATAAGAATGTAGTAGTTTCTTTAGGAGTAATGAATATTCCAAACAATCTCTTTCAAGATCATAACATTGAACACCATAACGTTAAGGACATTATTCAAAACATTATGTATGTAACTGCCAACCTACTTTTAAATAATTATTCAAAAAGAAAAACTGACCATTTAAAACGAAAAACAATGTCAGAATGTAAAAGACGCAAGCAAAAATAGTGTTGCAACATAAGACATGAGCTGTAATAAAGTGTATTAAAATCGATACATAAGTTTAAATGCTAAGTTTGTGACGTTAAATAAATAAATAAATGTGTTTATTTTTTGACCTTTCATTTAGCCATATGCTTCAAGTTTAAATGAACTAAAAACAGAAAGAATTCTAAATGCCCCGGGAAACGATGCAATATTTACAGCGGCGCTATTGCCGAGCGGCCACCGCGGCCGGCGATTTTCGGCCTTCCTATGTGACGTCACGGAATACGTCGGCAGGCCTTGTATTCCAGGCGGTGTTGGTATAACTCGACCAAGCGAAGAATGAAGGCTGTGATTGCGGTGCGTCGTGGAACTAACAGTGAAAACACGGATCTGTACAGTCAGTTTAGCTAACAAAAGTCGCCAAGAGCGTGAAGCGAGTTCAGAGACTGCTTCTACGGAGTCACCATGGCCTCCTTCGTAGAGGTTGTGAATCAGCTGATAAAGTATAACTTCAGAGACAGATCATGCAAGATTTGCACTGACTGTTTTATTTTTGTCCCTTTAAGTTTCTTTTTTTTTACTTTTCACCGTTGTAGTACAAGACTATAATAAAAAGTTGTATTTATATTGAATTTTTAATATTTATTCATTGAATTTAAACATTTTGTATTCTCCTTCATTCATCTCTTTTTCCAAGGCTTTAGACGGTTTGTTAGGAATGCAATAAGTACCAAAACATTAACTTTGTCATAAGTATCTATAATATTCTTGATTATGGTTGTAGTTACTTCTTACATAAAAAAGAATTTTATTTGGTATATATTCTGAGAAACTACTAAGTAAAATAAACTAAGTGAAAATAAACGATTTATATGAATGTTACTGATCATCGAAATAATTAGTTTCAAAATTTTGAATCGTTTTGCAGAGAAAAGTATACTTTTATTTCTTCCAATATAAGGTGCAGATATGTCCAAATACAGTTAAAATATTAATTGGGAACATACTAGATTTCCAACGAAATAAATCGCGCTTTCTTTCGCAATAGTTTGCACGATCCCATTTCAGTTTTGAATTGAGTATCCTTATATCTCCGTCTTTGTCGTTTCGGTTGTAAACACAGACGGTGGCGCGCTCCTGTAAACATCATTCTAAACTTGGTCGAGCTGTACATGGAAATGTTGCTCAAACGATGTTTGCATATTCAATATCTTAACGAACCGGCACCTTGAGTTCAATATTAAACGGTGTATTATTTACAATATGAGTTTGCAGCTGGGCGTAGATATGCATACTTCCAGTTACCGTCAACATTTAAATTCTGCGTTTGGACTGCGATCGTTGGCAGTAGTTGTCAAGTGAGTTGCTCTATCCTTTCTATAATTTTAAATTTAGTTGCTTTTTTAAATTAATTCACGTAGTATTGTAGGCTAGCGCGTTTTGATTTTTGTTTTTCATTTATTTCAAGCTATTTTACTTTAGATAATTTGAAAAGTTTGTTCTTCGGGTTGTGTTATAGCACAAGGCACAAATTTTCCCCTACTACCTCCGCGTCCCCTTGCGAGAACTCTCGCATGTTAGACCCCACACTCGTCCTTATTCTTCTATTTCCATTCTAAGAGGTAAAGTAGTCAACGAAACGTGTTTATTTGTTTAAAAATATTTAAAGGCAATGTACTAACACAATATCAAATAAAAAACAATGCAATTGACGCTTAAAAGAAATTTTCAATAAAGATTTCTTCTGTATCATGGAGAATTTTCTTGGAACAATTCACAACACTTATTTGAAGACATTTGAAGTAATTATTCAATATCCTTTGACTGTTAGCTTTTAGCTTTTCGTGATAGTCACCAAAAATATTAGCTTTTTATTTTTCAGAAAGTTACGTGTCTGAACCCGCTGACTTGAAAATCTCATCGAATCACTGCTGATAACGAAAATACTGGTACAGGTAAAACACAGTCTTCACTCTTTAGAATACACCCACATCCCTCCACAATTAGGTACACAGCACTTATAGACCACGGCAAAACTTTAATTGAATAGTTTCACTGTAAGCATAAGAAACACTCTTCGTAAGTATCAAGCAACTATAATAGTACTTCTAGTTGTTGCAGGAGAGCAAATCTTGAATTAATGATTATGTAAATAAACCTCTGCACAAACCACGGTGTATACAAAAATCTTACGATACAATATTGAGGAATCTAAGCCTTCTAAGAGTGTCATCACAAAAATGGCTACCAGCAACAAGGGCTGAAATATTTAGGTGGCATTGGTTGTAATGAAGCGCCAAACCGAAAATTTAATTAAAATTCCAAGAATGTCTTATCTTGTAGAATGTGGTGTGAAAAACGTTTTTTAAGCCTTTTGCCTCAAAATTTTAATTTTTAAGACCCTAAAACGCTTTATTTAGGATTTATTCCACGATATAGCCTCAAGCGGATTGCATTTGACATGACGATTTAGATGCATTTTTTTAAACAAATCCTTCATATTTTAAAGTCAAAGTGTAATTCATCATGTCTCTGTGAAATTCTCTTTCTTTAGATATCTCAATTATAAAGATTGATTGCGTGTGAGAGCCGCAAAGAAAAGGTATACTACTGAAATAATATAGGAGAGGATGCCGCGATTTGATAGATGTTTGAGACCTGTAATATTGACTCAATTCCTGTCGACTTCTTGATTTTGACTTTCCTATATAAGTTACGTACGTATGTATATAATATGTGGATTAATATAGTTAATGTATAGAAAATGATGTAACGTTGCAGAAAATCGATTTCGAGATTTTAACGCAAAACAGAATTTGGGGTCCCCTGACACCGAAAAAGTGTTTTGTTAAAACTTAAGCCCCTCCGTCTGTCTTCTGTGAACTACACTTGCCCCTAATCTATGCGTAGGATATTTTCCAACATGAATACTCCCCGCTCAGGTTTCACTCAAAGTTCTGCGATTATGAACAACATTCTTTAATTTTGGGGTGGTAATTTACATGGAGGTACTCGCTCTTGGTCAGCGTGCTTGCTTTCAACTACGCGGCCCCGGGTTCGATTCCCGGTCGAGGTAAGACAATAGTGTGCGCTTTCCTTGCTGTGTGACGATGAGAAAATACACATCTCAAGTTGAGAAGACCGGAATACGGCGTGGGTCTACATGTTAACCATACGTACCCTCTCATCTCATGGTTGCAAGGCGGGGACGTCGCCGGTATGCCTGAGCCCCTTCACGGGCTGACGCGCCAAGTACATACATACATACATAAAATTTACATGAAACCTCTGAGAGGTTTCAAAACTTTTTTTAAAATGTTTCGAAATGTTTTCTTTATATTTCTTGTAAGAATAGAGTGAAAGGTGGCATTAGTCTGTTTTTCACTGTTATATCTGAATTTTCAAAAATTGGAAAATTTTGAAATTTTTTCGGCATGTCCCTTCAACAACAAAATTAAAGAAGCACATTTTTCCTTCAAATGAAATTTGTTGTCCATAATTAGTTCTTTGATTAACCTTATGTACATTTTTTGGCAGTTTTAGCAGTTTTCGCGGAATATTGCGTAAAATATGTGCAATATTAAAATTTAGCAAAAATAAGAACGGCTCAATTTTTTTCTTCAACTTTTGCTAGGGATAGTTCTAAATGTACTGTATAAGATGACATAACAGTCATTTTGCTCTATTCTTGATTTGTTTTTCGTATTTCTTCTTGACATCTTTCACGTCGTTAATAGTTATATTATGGGCAATTTGTATACATTATTTAATTTGTCAAAACAAGTGCTTCAAATGAAATCTTATAAAATTTCTCAAAAACTCAAAAGTTTCCTGTGAAAATGAGTTCAAAATTCTGCATTTTCAGAATCATTCCATTTTCTTTTTCAAACTTTTTGTAGGGATAGTGCTCAATGTACTGTTTCAGATGACATAATTATAAATAACATTTTGTATTTCGTTTGTGTATTTAAACGTTTTACGATTTTTTAAAATATCTCTCACCCCATTATACACATTTCTAGCGATTTACATACATTATTCTACGCTTCAAATTGCTTCCAATGAATGTTTTTCGAAAACTCAAAAGTTTTCTGCGAAATAGAGCATCAAATTTTGTATTTATAGTAAGGCTTCAAAGACATTTTCTTAAAAACGGTTCCAAATTTGTCAACGAAATGTTCCATATAGAACGAGGTTTTACTCTTCTATAATATTTTTAAAGAAATATTTCGGCACTTTGGGTGGCGATAGACAACAGCTGGCAAGAGGAAGTTGTAAGACCAAAAAGCTACCCTAGACCAAAGAAATTAGAAAACTAACTAGAACGAGAAAGTTTGTACCATTCTGTATCGCCACTAGCTTATTGATTCAGTCATTTTGGGTGGAGATAGAAAATTAATAAGTACGTTCGCAGAGTAATATGGTCTGTTAAGAAAATCTGTTATTTTGTTATTGAAGGACAAGAAATTGGATTAGCAATCAAATTATTTGCGAAGAAGTCAGACAGCAACATTACTTTTTGTTGTGTGATAGTAATCGTTATACAGTTGTGTGAAAACGGGGGAATTGTACGACTAGATGATGTTTTGTCTAAATTAGATAAGATGAATTGGAATTTTTTGAAATTTAATCGTTCCAGTGATGCATGCATTTTAAGAGAGAGGCGATTAAGTGTTTAAGATAAGATAGTCTACATTCTTGCCAACAGCGCAACTCGCTTTGATTGAATTCGTCTTGCAACTCGTTTTGAAAGAATACATACTTTCCGCGAGATGAAAGTATGTATTCTTTAATAAATCGCATACGCTAATTGCGAAAATGAAATCAGAAATACTCCGTCATTACCAATGTTTCTGTAAAAGATACGCCAAATGTACAATTTTCGAGAAACTTGGAACATAGTAACAATACAGGAGCAATCTGTAGTTGATTTATATACAGATCATGTAACAAAAATTGTATTAAATTGTTTAATTGTTCGTATTACAAAGCAAAATGAAAACAGTACGAGAAAGCTTTGGTGACCACGTATGATAACATTTTTGTGGCCATCTTCCCTTACATCAGGGTTACCAGACATTTTTTCCCCAGCGGAGGACATTTCAATAAAAAGGAGGACCTTTTACATATTTATAGTCCACGATGTATAGACAATATACTCGACAATTCCAAACCATTAATAGTCTTTAAAAATAATATTAATATTATATAAAAATATAGGTGTATATATAATATTAATTATGTTATAATTATGACCATCTGTTAAATGTATTGGATTATAATATCTATTGATAATAATCAATTTCAAATAAAATGTTTTATTAATAGGCATTACGTTTGACAGACGGATTTGAAATTGTTTGTAATCAATATATATTTTACCCCAATAATATTAATTAAATTAATATTAGACTTTGCTTGCAGAAAGATACCAACTTTATTGTTACATTGTACAAGTAACATTTTTATTGCTCGAATAATATTTATCATTTGATAAATTTGAAATTTTTTTCAACAAATCTGGTTTAGAAATTATATATTTACAGAACTGCAAGCAATTTAAATGCTTCAAATTATATTTCACAGTTATGATTCCTTCTATTGACTCAACAAGCAGTTTTTTTCTCTCATCAGTCCACTGTGAATTAATTAAAGAAAACACTCTTTCAACACTGTAATTTGAACCGGAAAATTGCGAAATAAAATTGGCAAATCTTTAAAAGTTCAGAAAAACTGTCTAATGTTTGTGTGTTCTCAAAGAAATTCACCCATTGCGCATGCACCAACTTCTCAAAATATTCATTTTGTCCACAAAGAAATGCTTTCAAGCACTGATACTGGTCAAAGAATTTGCAGTCATCAATGGTGACATCTCTCTCCTGTAAATAATCTAGACTAGGTAAAATCTTTTCAAAGTCAGGTCATTGACTTTCTTCTTCTTAAAAATGTAGATATTCAAAATATGACGTCCCTTTTATGAATTAAATTACTTAATTATTTTGTCAGAATTATTTTCAATTCTACAAGAAAAAAAAGGAGGACATTTCATATAAATTTAAAAAAGGAGGGAGGACAGGCGGACAGTTTTAAAAAAGGAGGACATGTCCTCCAAAAAGAGGACAGATGGCAACCCTGCCTTACATTGTCTTTCCGTGGCAGCAAAATCTTGGTGAAATCGCTCACCATGTTCGTCACTCACGTCTCGAAGATTAGGTGGGAAGAAATCCAAATGGGAATGAAAGAAATGTAATTTCAGAGACATTTTGCACTCGATAGTCTTGTAACAGTCTAGCATGTGTTCCGTCAGTTCCCTGTAATTCCCAGACATTACGTTTCGCAAGAAATTGTCGCATTCATCTGTCAATGCAAGCCATGCTACCTTCTCAGTATCTGCCAGCAACTATTCAGAGATAATATCTTTTATCAAGTGACGGAGCTAAGGCCAATTGAAAATTCCTTCTTTAATTTCTGCGTTACTAATCGCAGGAAATTTAGATAAAAAAGACTGAAAGCCGTGGCCATCTTAGTCCATTGTTTTCAGAAAATTCTTCATAAATTTCAGTTTCTGATGGAGTGGTGGTAACAACACACTTTGCCAATAAGCGATTCAGGCGACACATTTTTTATCACCAGGATAGAAAATCTATCTCAATGACCACTCTTTCACTAACTAATTGTCTTTCCTTGACCTACTATCCCAGTGACACAAGACACAGCAATATTTTGTGTAACCAGTCTGCATTCTTAGAAGAATTCCCAGAACATTGAGATCACCACAGATTTTTCATTTGTAATTCGAATAGCCTGAATACTTCAGAAGTAGCGTTATGTTCTCGCAAATATCCTTTAACTGAACGGAATGGGCTTCTGGTATCGAAGGTTTATCGTTTCTCTTATGTAAGAGAATAGCTTTGAGACTACTCTTTGAGGAATCTATAAACAGGCACCATTCTTCCAGATTGTGAATCATCTCAAATTTTGTAAGTAGCCCATTTATGTCTCTACAATATACCAAACTCTCTGTCATTGAGAAAAAATTAGAAAGTCCAAGCTATCGTTGACACAATGTACGAGTGTTTGTTTGTATGTGATACATGTGTTTGTTTGTAACAGGTTATTCGTGTTCTCTTGAAGACGAGACCCAAGTAATTCTGCTTGGCTCTTTGAAAGATTTATATCTCTTACAATAGCGTTAAATTCGGCCTGCGACAAGGGGTGTGATTGCAGCCATGCTGCAAACGGCGTGTAATGAAGATCTTCATGATCTTCGTGATCTGTTGATTTGTCGCTACCATGGTCTGTTTCATTTTCCAGAGTCCATCCCGTTGGTGGTCTTGGAACTGGCAGAGGATTTGAATGCAAAAATGGGCGCATTGCAGATTCCAAATTTAGATAAGAAACTGTGTGTTTTGATTTACTTGAGATTCCTCGTACTTTCGTTAAGTAAAAGTGTCAATAAGTAATATAGTTTCTATGTTCACTCCACAACTCTGGTACGGCAAATGGCATAGATGGGTGAGTTCCAAGCAACCAGCCTCAAATAGCGAGAGTAACGTGAGCAACAGTTCTGTTGTACCCAATACTTATTATTATCTACCTTTGATTCCAAATGCAATTCGTAAGCCTTTTTGACGCGAGTCTGACAGGCAATTTTTGGAGTGGGTTGAGTAGGGTTGGAGGGAAAATGATTAGTGTTAAATAAAATAAGTCCAGGACAGTGGTCATAATTCGATTCAATTAAGATGTTTGGTGAATTGGCGCACTGAATTGTTTACTTACCACAATGCCTAGACTGTCTGGGGTAATGTCCTAGTTAAATAGGCAGTGAATAAGCTGGAGGGGTCTGCTAGGTTATAATTCGAATGCGTAACAAAATGTACGAAATTTTGCATTCGACGTATTTACTCTACAGCCTCAGGCTTGGTGATTATGAGCATTGACGTCTCCAATTGCTCGTGTTGGGTTAGAATGGTGATGAGACTTTAAAGACGTTGTGGATTTATCTGTACATCCGGTGATTTATATATTGCAGTAATGATAAGGAGTTGAGAATACCTTTCATTTAAAACTATGTTTTTCTAGGCATGGGGTGATTGACTGAGGCTATTGATAATGGGGAATCTTCTTTTTAATAATTATCACTCCTCTCGCTGCCTTTGCAAAACGACGGTCGGATATGTAAACATTTTATCCTGAAATACGGAAACACGTTTTGTGAGTTAAGTGGGTTTCAGTTATAATTGCCACGTTAATATTGTGTTCAGAAAATAGAAATTTCAAAGTATATTTTTAGAAGGCATGCCATTGGCATTACAACTTAATGAAGTTAAATTTTTGAACTCATTGATATCCTTGTGTAATGTAGGGAGGTCTAGGAGAATTGAAAGAGGGTTGAGCTGCTAATTGAAGGATTGGATGAATTACTGGTATGTTAGGAAGAGCAGGTAGTGAGATAATACACGGGCCTTGGAGTGACGGCAAAGAGGCAGTTGTTGAGTGCAATCGATGCAGATTACGTGCACCAAGGTTTACAAAATTTGGATGTGAAGGAGAATGGTGCTAATGCTGCGGTATGGGTGGAGTTACTACTTGTATGGGAGTGTGGTTTGTGGCTGCGTTGGAATATGAAAAATTGGGAGACCTTTTACGTGAAAAACCTTTTTTGCCGGTAAGAAAATACGGACAGTTCTTATCCGATGTCAGCTGTTTACCGTTACAGTATCTGCATTTTCGACATTTTTGGCTACGTGAAAGTTCCTTGTATCATGAATTTCTTCACAGACAGGGTTGCCAGATTGGGAAATTTTGTCCCCAAAATGGGGATTTTTTTTTGTTGTAGGGCAAGAATGTGGAACACAAATGAACGGAGAAGTGTTTGAGGATTTTTTTTTGGAAATTTTATTCATCCGGGGTCGAGATAGAAACATTATTCTCTCAATTATTACAAATAAAAAGAAACGATACACGTTATTCGCTCTCTCATTGTTATGTATCTAAATTTTAAAAAATGAGGAAGCATAAAGAAGATACAGGGCTTCGAGTATCTCAAAGGACGATGATTGGTTTATTTGAATTTAAAGAAAACAGCCAATGCAAACGTCAAGGACAGCTCATGTCGTTGTGTCATGTCGCACGCGTTATCTGTATGTGCATAAATTCGGAGGTTTGCAGAGAAAGTGGGAAACTTGGGGAATATTTTTCGTTTCTTTGGAGTGGTTATTTGGGGATATTTCGTACTAGTGGTGGGGAAAGAGATCGCAACATATCTGGCAACCCTGTCCTCAGATTACACAAATTAATTTCACTTTGCTGTAGTTCCTTGTTTGCCCTGTCTTGAGATCGCTTTCAACGAACTACAGTGTTAGTTTTCTTTCGAATTTCAACAGAAATAATTAAATTGAATAATTTGACCATCTTGAACAGGTTTTCGAGTCCGTTTGGGTCTTTAACCACTACAGCACACAGGCGCATTGGAGACCTACACAGACGGTTAAGACGAGAAACCTCCAAAACATTGCCTTCGGCGGATAGTAATTTTGCACTGATTTCTTGTAATGCTTAATCCGTAGAAATATTACAAAACATTTAACCATGCCTTACTGATCACGATAACTTTCTATTCTCATCAGGGGATGCTGTAGAGTATTTGAAGAGCTATTTAGTTCAGTTGTAAAGTTATTACTAACAAGCTGGTACCTGGCGCTTCGCTGCCGCAGAAGAAATAATTGTGAAAATATTCCTCTTCCCTCTCTTTCTTTCCCCACTCTCTCTTTCCCTCCCTCTCTTTCCCTCTCTCTTTCCCTCTCTCTCTCCTCCTCTCTCTTTTTCCTCATCTCTTTCCCCCTCTCTCCCCATACTTTGTCTTTTTCCCTTTCTGTTTTTCCCGCTCCTCTCAGCAATTTCGCCGCCCGCTCCACCTCTCCTCGATTTCGCCTAATGGATGGATTCGATCTAATGGAGTTACGATAATTGTACAATGCCTATGTTCTTCCCGTTAGTGAAAATAATGTTGGCAAAGGTTTATTGCAATCGGATGAAGCAGCGCATTAAGTACGAACCAACAAACATTGATTTTTAAATATTCGATTTTTTTCTGATTTCATTAAGATATTGTTTACAATTGTGAACATACACAAAAATTGGTGACTTTGGTTCTGGTCAGCAGGAAGTATGCGTCGACGAGCTATATCAACGTGACGCCAAGCTCTTGAAAGTACTTTGTAATTATGAAATGGGATGCATTACATTTTTTAACTAAGATAGACAAAGAGTATTCCTTTCTCATACTTCCATGCAACATACATGTACACTAAATATAAAACATTTCAATTATATTTTAATAAACATATTCATCTCTACGTTCATAATTTTTTCTTTGCGAATTGGTAAACCTCCCTCATTTCGTCAGTCTTTGATAGTAAATACTGGATGGAACAATGTTTTGAAGGATTTCGATTTTCTGAACCGAGAACATGTAGAACTTTTGTAACTTTTCTACAGTTTTTCCTTTAGTTTGATGTGCTCACAAGAGTTCTGTTAGTTCAAATTTTCAGATAGTTTTATTTGTGAATGACTGACTGTCGAACTTTTTGAGTTGTTAAAAGTCGTGAAGTCAAGATGTGCTTGCAAATCCCTTTTGTGGATTTGATTTTAACAGGTTTGAGGAAGATTGACACACCATTTCCGTGAATGTGAGGAGTAATAAATCAATTTCCAATCTCACATTGGCAACTAAAGCGGCATTGGTAATTTCAAAATTAAATATTTAAAAATCACTCTTTAATTTCATTAAATCAGTCCTCGTATATTTCATTAAATATTACCTCGTTTAAATAACAAAAATTTTTTTATCTCTTTTTGAACATTGTATAAGTAACCTCATTTAATTGTTTCAATATTCACGCTAAAAGTAACTTAAACTTGCTATTGGCGATCAAGGCGAAGTTGCAGGTTTAATCTACAAAGAAAGAAAAATAATTTTTTAAAAGTTAAACAAATGATACCACTTGAAAAAACTAAACATCGCCTATTGAAAACAGAGCTCTTTCTGTTTCGCTCAGTACAAATCGCCCTTCTTGTAAGAAGAATGTTGATCGAATTTCATTTTATAAAATTTGATATCTCTTAAAAAAATTATCTGAGTCAGTTTTGAATAATTTATTTTCTTCTGCAAGAAGAGTTACTTTACTTTCAGGATGAGAGAAATTTTTTCTTCTGTGACATGGACTGGTAGCTGCTATTGTGCATTATATGTATGTTACTCCTTTAATTATGCCACTTACTTCCTTTTCTGTGAAAACTAGCTCAAAGTTCCGCATGTTCAGGCCATTTTCACATGAAAAAATTTCACGCCATTTTCTCATAAATGGTTAAAAAAAATCCTTCAAACTTTTCGATCGGATAGTACTAATTTCCCTCTTTAATTTGACGTAAAGTTCATTTTGAGGATATTTTTGTTGTTTTTTCAAAAATTACACATATGGAATTTTTTAAAGGATCTCTCACATCTTTAATATTCACATTACCAACAATTTGTAAACATTATTATATTTGTGAGTGTAAGTGCTTCAAATAACTGCAAATAAAGTATTTTCAAAACGCAAAAATTTTCTGTGAAAATGAGCTTCAAATTTCGCATTTTTTGTAGCGCTAAAACACAATTTTCTTTAAAACGGCACAATTTTTAAAAGAAAATTGCCATTTAGGGCTAGGTTTTTGTGTTCTTTAATGTTATAAAGTTGATATTTTCGTTCTACTAATAGAAAACCGATAAATTAAGAAAATGACAAAAAAAAGTTCTTTTGGAGGCGATAGATGGTAGCTGGCAAGAAAGAGTATGTGGCAATTCCGAATAGCTAGGGAAGAGGAAATAGAAAACTAATACGGGAAAGTCTGTGCCATTCTGTAGCACCACTAGTTTCAAATTACGTATCTAAACAACCATTATACGCCTTTGTAGTACGTCTAGATTTTCTGTGCGTGCCGTGAAATATTTACAAATGCGAAATTTTAATGTCATATACTCGGAAATGTAAATTGTGGATTTATGAATACCAGATGTGTTATGAAGAATAAAATTTTATTAAAAGTGTACAAAACACTTGTTAAGAAACTCATTTTGCATATCAAATTTAACAGAAAATGTCGTGTAAAGTCGTTGCCAAATCAAAAGGCTTAATGTATATTTGAAATGTACAAATGTTCTTTTTTTTCATTTTAAGTACTTCTCATACTTCAGAGTTGGACTTACTTTTTTTAATTGCATGAGTATTAGAAGCAACACGCGTTCCGGCATAAAGTGGGATAAAGTGTAATTTAATCATTTCTAACAGATGAGAAGTGCAATTCTAATTGTCAGATGTTTGCGTTCGCACTTGTTTGCGGCAATGGCGCTTGGTGGAGGCGCCCTCACCCGGGGTGAAGGCGGAGGGCGAGAGCGATAGGTGGGTGCAGATGAGGGAGGTGAAGGTGGGGGCAAAGACGATGTTAGGCCGCGGGTGAGGGCACAGGGCGACGTCGCAAGATGAAGTCAAGAACGAATATCCGGGTGAAGGGGGCAGGCGGTAGCGAAGGGAAGGCGAAGGCAAAGGCGCGGGCGAAGGTGAGAGAGATCGCGAGGGCGTGAGCGAGGGCGAAAGCGAGGACAAAGACGAGGCCGAATGCGAAGGCAAAGGTGAGGACGGGGAGGTAGGTAGAGGAGAAGATAGGGCGAGCGCGAGGCAGGGCGCGAGTGAGGGCACAGGGCCACCGCACAGGCCCAAGGCGAGGACGAGGACAAAGATCCGGGCAAAGTGAGGGCAGGCATGATGGCAAAGGCGAAGGTGAGGGCTCATGCGGGGGCGGGGGCGGGGCGGAAGGACTGATGGTGGGTGGCTGCTGCCCGCAGGCGTGTCGGTGGGCGCCAGCGTGTTCACCCTGGCGGCCATGAGCGTGGACCGCTGCCTGGCCGTGCGGCAGCCGCTGGCAGCGCGGCGAGCAGCCAGCCGCCGCACCGCGCTTTTTGTGAGTACCCGCGCCCGCACATTGCTTTGCTTGCTGCTTGCTCGCTCGCTCGCTCGCTCGCCCGCCCGCGCACTTGCTTTTTGTGAGTCCTTTGCCTGCAGCTCTTCGCGTCCACCTCTTTCCTTCTGACTCCTTCACTCGGAACCTGTCGTGTTTTTAGAAAGAGTGTTCCCTCTTTGTAATTGTGCAGCAATATCATTCATCTCTTCCTCTTTTCTTCATCGTACTTAACTCTTCGTAAACCTCTTCGTTTCCCGCATTCGTTCTTTCTTTTTTTGTTCTCCTTGCCATTTTTCTCTCGTCGAGCCCTTCCATTCATTCATTTTTCTTCTTCTAAATTCCTTTTCGCATTTCTCTCCTTTTTATCTGTCTCTACTTTCTTATCATCAGGAAAACACGAAAGGTCCATTTTCAGAAGAGAATTTCATTGTTTGAATCCTTGCTCCCGTCGGGATTTTCCGTTCAGTTGCTTGAGAGTCTATCGTGGACTGGAGATTCCGCTGGCCGTCGCAAAGTTTGCGCGAAAGCTGCTTGCATTTCCCGGAAGCCTTTCTGTAGATATTCTAGCTATATTGGGTTAAATTCTTGCATTTTAGTCCTCAGTTTTTCGGTATTGACACGCATTCAGAAGCGAGGCATTTGTCTCAGCACATTTTTCTGAGTATAGAAGAAAATATGTATGCTTCAGTTCGGGGAGTTACTTACAATACACTTATACAAAATTGTCTTATATGATAGGGTGATTATTTCTTCTTTCATGGGGCGATTATTTTTTGTTCAAGGTCACTAATCCCGTATGTGAAGTCCATTTTATACACACCCTACATAATAAAAATTAAGACAAAAATAAAAAAACAGTCGAATTGTGTAAATTGGGTGCTTTTTTTGTGTTAATTTTTCAGTGTCATCCTCTAGAACTTGCGATTCTGCGCCGACCTACACGTCGACTTGTGGGGGTTTACCTCCTCCAGGAATCTCCCCCAGAGAGCAACACCTTGTCTGGGACAGACTCTAAGCTCCCAGTTGATCTCCTGGGATGGTAGGTAGCGTATGTAAGGGGAGAGGTGTGCACAAGAATGAGGGAGGAAAAAAGTGCGCAGTCCGTGTCCCGTTTGGTAAGGTATTGCTGCCTGATTGGAATTGGAGTAACCAGGGAAAGCCGATAAGTATAGCCAACCGGTAGAATTTTTGTCCAGATAACGGGTGAATTCAAACTAGATATTTACCTACTGGAGAAAATCATCCATGATCGGGATTCGAATCCTAGGACCTCACGGGCAGAGTAAAGGTAGAACAATAAATACGAACTTGTGAGCTTTACATTGCATCTTTACATTAAACTTTTTTGTATGAACAATTTTACGTAGTTGCAATATTATCACTATTATATTTTCAGCAGTACCATAATCAAATTGTCGCGCACTTGTGTTAGTGCATTGCATTCTATTTGGAGGATGATACAATGGAAAACTTGATTGTTAGTGCTACGATTACTAGAAACATTCCGGGAAATACATGTGCTTGATTTCAATATGATTTCTAGTTATACAAGTTTCAATTACAGAGAATGTTCTCGTTTTTGAACTCGCCTCTCTATGTGAATGTAGACATAATAGCTTTGTACAAGCATTTCCATAGACTATGACTGTCACCGTTTCCACGAATTAACTTTATGAAGTACGCAATTAGTAGGAAGGTAAACGACAAACATCAACAAATTAAATTCTTAATTTAATCATCTTACATATTGTGAATTTATATTACTATAAAATATAGTAAATATCTCGTTTCTCATCTCATTTTGATAGTATGTAATGTTTCTTTGAGACTCATAATTAGGTGTATTACAATGAGTAAATATTGCTATTATTTCTTGACTTGTTAGAAAACATGTGTATATTATTTTCTAAACAAACTCCTCAACTCGTTTATGTGTTACGGGTCATTATCTAGAATATTGGGTTTACCTTTTGTTATTACAAAAAGAAAAATACACTCCCGGAAACAGGAAAATATCAGTCACTCAATAATGTAAGGCGAGTGTGTTGGGGTGTACGGCGCACAGTGGGCTGAAACGGGCTGAAACACGCGCATTGGGTTTCAAGAGTAATTATTTTAAAATTATGCGTCCAAAATGTTGTTGTACGCTACAGATCTTTAATATAAAATATAAAATAACTAAATTTTGTAAACAATTGCAAATTACAGATGGCGCCACCCTGATTTTTAATAACGATTTTCATGCTGTATTGGCGGAGATTAGAAAAATACACAAGCACGACAGGAATAGACAGAAAGAAAATATAGTAAAGGAATGTGTACCATTGGGTTGTAGAGGATGCTAATTTCGAATTTGCTATCAAAATAGTCAAATTCAAAATGTATAATCCAAAATGGTGACTATTTTTGAAATTGGAATTCAGTTTTGCCAAAAATAAGTATACCATTTGAATTGTTGGGAACTTGACTGCAAATTTGATCTCAGATTGTAAAATTCAAAATGATGGCTCAAAATGGCGGTGCTAATTTTAGGAATTCAATTCAGTTTTACCTAAACTACATATTGTAGGGTTTGTGAGGGCGTTGATTGCGAATTGTTGTAAAAATTGTGAAATATTGAATATTAAAATTTGAAAAGTCATCGAATTTCCCGAAATTACGCATTTTGGGGCTTTTGGAGGAGTTATGTATTTTATGTCAAAAGAAAGAAAATTAAGATTCAAATGGTAATTACAACACGTTCAAGTACTTTTAAAGACATTTATTATGTTTAAATACATGTTCAGTGAAATTTGAATTATTAATAAAAATCGTAATCGTAATTAAAAAGGTTTTTATCATCTTCCTACAACTTCCGACAGGCAGAGAGTCCGACAGGCAGAGAGACCGACAGACAGAGAGACCGACAGACAGAGAGACCGACAGACAGAGAGACCGACAGACAGAGAGACCGACAGACAGAGAGACCGACAGACAGAGAGACCGACAGACAGAGAGACCGACAGACAGAGAGACCGACAGACAGAGAGACCGACAGACAGAGAGACCGACAGACAGAGAGACCGACAGACAGAGAGACCGACAGACAGAGAGACCGACAGACAGAGAGACCGACAGACAGAGAGACAGGCAGATAGGGAGACAGACAGGCAGAGAAATGAAGTCGTAGGATTCCGCGGCCGGAGTCATGTGGATGATCTTGGCTGTCCGGGTGACGCCGCATTCCAGCCCTGAGGAAGACCACGACAAGATGGTCGAAACGTCGGCAACACAGCCTTCGACGCGGCGTCACTGGACAGCCAAGATCATCCAGACAGGCAGAGAGACAGACAGGGAGACGGACAGGGAGACGGACACGTTTTGAAACAAGTGGTGTTACAAAAGACCATTGTGAAAAATACCATGATCAATGAGAAAAATACAGCCAACAGACTATAGTAGACAGTACATTTGCAGACAAACGGTGAGTGGAGAAATTCAACGGTCCAAAGCGGTATTCAGTTTGCTCTAGTATTGGAGAAGTTTATTACATGACTGCACGCTCGATTCACTTAATGAGCAGTCAGTGCAATCTAATATTTTCCTGCTTTTATCAAACGCGTTCATTCTAATTTTGCTGACATTGTTGGAAGTATAGTTTTTGTTTGATAACGTTATTTGCAAGAGTAATGAAATACCATACTACTACTTGAACTCCGAAAATTGATTCTAATACGCAAAATGTTTGCTCCCGCTACCATTCTAACCCAGGTACTTCGGCTTAGTAAGCTACGATCATAACCCCTTTATCGAACTGAGATGTCACAACAACTCTACCAAGGTTTGATCAAAATAAAAGTTGAGCATGCACAATTTTAAAAAAGGTTTAAGGTTTTGAAAAAATTATCTCTTAATCTTGAGTTTGAATTTGAGTAAAAAGTATCTAGTGGTGTTAAAGAATAACGCAGAATTTTTCGTAGACGTTAGTTTCCTACTCTTTTTCGTCTGGGCTAGCTTATTTATTTCGCCTCTCCCAATCGCTACCTATCAGCACCCTGAAGACCAACCTCGGCCATTCGCTTTTTCTACCGTTCATCTTCGGACAGTTCCTCTGAAGAGCACTTTCGCGTTCCCCGAACATCGTATAGGTTTACCTCGGCCCTACACCTTTACATATTTGTCAATGGTATCCCTGAGCACCAATCTCGTGCTGTATGATTTTCTCAGTGTAGAGATACAGTTCGTCAATTCTACACACATCACCCACAGTTTCACACACTCTCTATCTGTCTGTCTCTCTGTCAGTCCGTCTAGCTGCCGAACCATTTGTGAACGGCGCCACCGCCTACACCCGCAGTTCTCATTCAAATTCAACATGTCGCGAAGTGGTGCTACAACAGCACTTACTTTCCCGTATTAGAGGAAACAGCTACGTAGTACTGAATTGTTGCACTTTATGTGCTACTAACATCTTAGCTTACAACTCACTGTTTCCATTGCAATGTTGTCAAAACTATGTGAATTCTACAATTGCACAAAAATAGAATACAAAAGTTTTGTAAACCTGTATTGGAAAAAGAAGCCTGATACCCTGGACAATACAGAAATGCATTCTACTGGGCAATGATTAGAGAAGAGTATTTTAAAAACATGCAACAAATTCTCTACTCACTACAAATGGTACAGCATTTGGTGCGAAAACTAAATATTTTCATGCAAATACCAACATAAATTAGACAATTATAACTCCTTTTCAAACAGCTCCATCAGGTCACAACAATCACACGTAAGTCACAGATATTCGCGAGCACAAAGTGAATTCCATTGTTGCAGACCCTGCATTGTTGCTATTATGAGAGCTATAAACTCTTTTTACTTATTTCAAAATAAACAATTTCTAAAATATTATTGTGTAAGTGTATAACAAAAGTTCGAATGTAAGAAACGAAGAAAGAAATAATATACAAAATTACACATTATATTGTACGACGCGCGTGTTACTTCCAAAACTGGCACATACGTGTTCAATTCTATACCTCCAAAAAAAATTACTGAAAGAAGATAAATAGAGAAGGGGAACATTGAGGAATAAGTGTCCCGAGATTTGCGGCATGGGCGTCATTTCTGCAATGCTATTGCAAGAAATGAAAGGAACGATTAAACATGGCAATAATCAGTTACCATACTTCTGATTCCTTTCCGTTTTAAATTTCTCATTTTCAAATAATCACTTGCACTCATATAGAGGGAGGCTTCATAATAATGCAGAGCAATCTCTCCTATTTTTATTTGCAATATACTATAATTTATTTTTAATCGTGCAACCACTTTGAAGCGTCCATATATATATATATATATATATATATATATATATATATATATATATATATATATATATATAACAAAATGGTGTTAGTTACACCATTTAATATCTCAAGATCGGCTGGACCAATTTTAATTATCTCTGTTTTGTTGGATTTATCTCGGCCCCGAATAGCAGTTTAACTAATGAAAATGCAACCCGCTACACTCGGTAGGATTTTCAAATCTGTATCGTTAAATAACTCCTAAACAAAAAACTAAAATTTTGAGGTCTTTCTCACATATTATTCTACCGGATGAGATCTTTTTGAACATTCTATTACATTTTTGCTGATCCGGCGCTTCTCAATATTACCCCACCTGCTCAAAGACGTGCAGTATCTGAGTAAATGAAACAAATTCGTATTAATTACACCATTTATAACTCAAGAATGACTGCACCAATTTTAATTATTTCCAATTTGTTGAATTCATCTCTGCCACGAATAGCAGAATAATTATTAAAATATCAAAAAATTCACGAAAACAATTATACAGAAAATTAATCTAATATATAAAAATCAATATTTGTTGGTTTGTGCTTAATGCGCTGACGTGCCGTGCATCCAATTTGTCAACGTATTGCTTGCACTTGCTGGAGGAACATAGGCAAAGTACAATTATTGTAACTCCACTAGATAGCGCTACAGCACATGATGGCACTTCAGTTAAATCCAATTCCCAATTCACGTGAGCTTCATTGTTTCTAGGCGTTGCCGTGTGTCGTAAGGCGAGGTCGAGGAGAACACGAGAAGCAGGTGGCAAAAGTTGATGAGAGGAGGGGGGAAAAGAGAAAGAGGGAAAAAGAGAGTGGGAGAAGATACACTGAGGAGTAGAAGAGACACAGAGGGGAAGAAGAGACACAGAGGGGAAGAAGAGACACAGAGGGGAAGAAGAGACACAGAGGGGAAGAAGAGACACAGAGGGGAAGAAGAGACACACAGGGGGAAAGGGACACAGAGGGGGAAAGGGACCCAGAGGAGAAAAAGAGACGGAGAGTGGAGAAAATGAGAGAGAAGAAAAAAGAGACAGGGGAAAGAGAGGGGAAAAGAGAGTGGGAAAAGAAAGAGAGAGGGGGAGAGGAATATTTCCTCAATTATTTCTTCTGCGGCAGCAACGCGGCGGGTACCAGCTGGTAAATAATAAATCTTAATTTGTGAAATACGAAAGAATGAATCTCTACTTTTGTTGATATTACTTGTATATAAATATTTTACTTGGTTTAATCTTCTGCTATTACTACTTTCCTGCTTCGGTACGCAATGGAAATTCATATAATATTGAGCTATAATTACGTTTATTATTCATTTGCTCTGTTATGTTTATAAACTTGCCCTGTACTGAAATGTTTGTTATCTTGATTCTATTTCCATGTTCTTATGGGTTTTGAGATACAACATTCTATATTCTTGCCTATCGTATGTAGACGTGCAATCTACACAGAATTGCGATCTCTGGAAATTCTGTTAATTAAAATGGTTATTTTGAATTGATGGAAACTAGCTATAAATTATCGGCCTTTTCTTTCAAATAAATAACTTAACATTTATTTACAAATTTTGTTGAAACCTTTTAATGAGCCTTCCATGAATGGATCTTATATTATTTCACCCGTCTCCAAAATAGTTATATTCCCGTATGGGTCAAGAATTAAAAATATTGCCTTGTTATAATCTTCGCGCGCATCATTGGTTTCTAGGTTGTACACCAGATCTTCTCTCTTGATACCCTTGATACTTCTCTATTTGATGTTCGTGTTACTGTCCCTCCTACAGTACTCTCTCCTAATGTTGAAATCTATATACCGGGGTATTTTCAATCGGTTGTTGGTTTTATAAAAAATACAATAAATTATTACGCGATCGCGATTTTCTCTGAACTGCACGGCATGTGGGTAGCTATTAGCGACTTCTACGATCAACACGAATTGTTGAATACAATCCCCATCTACGACTCTTTCCTATTACAAATTCCATTTCGAAAGCAAAGTCTATTAAAAATCAACTTGACATTCAAAAAAATACTTTTGACATCTCTAGATCATTAAAATATAAGTAATATAAGTGCATGAGTACTGTAGGTCATGTCACAAACTTTACACTGAAACAAAAATGTCAATACTTATATTCCTGTGTGGCGTGGAACGAAATCCTGTTGATGATGAGCAGAGAAATTGAAACATGAAAAACATGCGGAGCATTTCCATTTTAGTTGCCTCTACAAAGTACACAACACTTGCAGGCCATGGCGAAACGATAAATGAACGGTTGCACTATACACTTTAAGAAACAATCTTCATTGGTATCAATCAATTATTAATACTTCTAGTTGTTGCTGCGAGAGTATTGAGGTTTATTTGCATAATATTGAATTAATTTGCAAATAATCTTATCAGTCGACGCAAATAACTGTGTACACAGAAAGCATGCATTTAGGATTGATGAATCTAAGCCGTCTAAGCGTGTCACAAACAGTGACGGCCTCCAGAGCCGAGGCCTGGAATATAGTTGGAATTGAATAGTTTCAATAAGCGCTGCACCAGCAAAATTGATATAGAATATCCCAGAATATAATATTATCCTGTAGATTACGGTGTGAAAACGTTTCTATAAAGGCTATTGGCCTCAAAATTTGAGGTTTTAAGGCCGAAGCATTTTAGCTTCGTTTAGGCGTTATATGACAATCTAAAGGTTGACAATGCTGACGTGTGCTGCGGGTTGCATTTTACATGAATATTTAGATGCGATTTTTAAACAAATCCTTCATGTTTTTAAAACCAAAGTGCAATTCGTCACTTTTCCATGAAATTCTCTTTCTTTAGAGGCTTCATTTATAAAGATTGGTTGTGTGTGAGAGCCGCAAAGGAAAGGTATACTACTGAAATAATATAGCAGACGATAAAACCGGGGGCTTTCTGGTTTATCATACTACACTTACGAAAAATTGTAAATGTCCGGAAATCTTTTATATTTTAGTTTTGATGTCATATCTCGGTTCCACGAATTCAAGGTATGCTTATTTGAACGTAAATTCACATTTATATTATCCTGTAACGCGTGTTTTTTACATTCAGCTCCAGCGGTGGGATCAGTCTTTGCATGAAAATCAAGCAAAATGCGTATAAATAATTCTTCCGATGAAATTGCTACCGTATTTCTTAAAAGAATGCAATTATACTCGTTTAAGTGCAGTTTCGCGTGTCTTAGGTAAAGACAAGCTTTGAATTTCAATCACGTTCCCTGAATCTGAGCATTCAATTCGTGCCGGATACTGTGAGGTACGATTTGATGATTTTACTCAAATCTTGGCTAGGTAAAACCCAAACACAATGACACTACAAGGTAAAAATATACAATATAAGTTGTTCTTATTTCAGTATCTTTAGTACGCTCATTTATTACTATTATAATTAATGTCACTTCATTGTGAACACAGTGGATATGTTGAATCTTGGTATGTGCGTTGAGTGAGGTGAAGTGGCAGTGAGCCCAGCTAGCCCCTGCGATCTGGCCACAGGGTATTTGCGCAAATACCCCCACTCCAGAACCCATTCCTGGATTCCACGCTCTGATTGACGATTCAGCCAGAGCCCGAGGGATGATATCCTGACATGTGGGTTTGTGCTGAGAGTGTGGAAGTATGTAAATGGACAGAAAGGGAGGAGAGGTCATGCCTGGTCTATCGTTCTTTGTCCATGAGACTGGCCCGGCATTCACCTGGAACTAGGATGGAGAGATCGCAGAAGCGATATGTTCATGTCACACTGCTCTTACGACACAATTTCATACTGAGTAAGATTTTAAGCTATCATCCGTTGTTTAAACACAGAACTTGAACAACGGAGCAGTTTGGTTTTTAATCCTAAGCCGGCTCTCGCTAATAACTGAGGCAGCTTGCCGCTGAGTGAGCATCTATGCTCCGAAGCCGTGCAATCCCCGAATGTTTCTTTCTCCGCCATACGAACATTCAATAAGCGCACCTTCAGTTCAAAAATACTGAGCTTTGAAAATAGATTTTGACGCTTCTCTCACCAACGTAATTACTACAGAATCAGCGTGTATCTTGAATTGAATATGCGAGGCTTTGTTGTTCTATAATTACTTTTTCTCATGAATCATTTCCCCGATTTTCTTAACCAACTTTTCTCTAAGGGTTGACAGTAAATCCACCTCTATGTAAAAAGGATGTTCAAAGAAATACCTAGATCAGAAGTAGAGAGCGAATTTTAGTAAGAAAACAATGTTTCAAAACTTTAAAATGAAAAATATGTAAAGACGGAAACAAGTGAATTGAAACGTAAGAAGTGTCATTGAAAATTGATTAAACAATGTAGTTCAAAAAGCGTATTTCAGTAATTCCTGAGAGAAATGTTTGAACTTTTCCGACATGACTTAATTATTTGTTATATTCGTGACCATTGCATTCATCTCTAAATTATTAATATTATAATAATGTGCAATGTCGTAGTATCAAATTATTTATATTGAAAACACTTTTCTTAATTATTTTCCCGACTCATCAGTTTTCGGGTTTTGTCAAGTTTTCTCCCATAGTTGTGGTGTTTGAAAAAAATCCGATCAGAAGCTTGTACAGATATAAATAATGCAAAAAATATAAAAATATCAAGGTAAAGTACAATTCAAAAATGTGAAATACATTCAAAATTTAAAAATGGGTGCCTTTGTTGTATTTGAAAATTAGATTTCGAACGTTTTCTGTCAACATTTTTCGCTATCCCCTATTAGTCCGGTACTAGCTGTCCTTCATTACTCCCAAACAGATCGCTTTACCGTACGTGCGGTGAACTGAATATTCAGTTCTTTGGGGCATAATTACTGTGAAATTTTTGCCATCGAAAGCCTTCTTTATAGCTTATTTACTTGACCACCCTGCCTGATTAGGTGTCATTCGTTGGCGGGTCCCCTCCGTCGGAGCATGCCATCCGATGCCGCGCTGCCCCGCGCCTCTCAGCCCCGACGCGCCCCACCCCACCCCGCCCCTCCCCGCCACGCTCCGACCCCCACCGCACCACTCCCATCGACCCCACCTCGCCCTACCCCGTCGCATCCCGACCCACGCCGACTCACCCCGACCCAGCCCGCCCCAACTCACTCTGTTCCATCCCACATTGCGGCTCCCCACCACGTCTCGACCCACCCCGCCAGGTCTTGCCTTGCCTCGTCTGGCACCACGCCGCCCTGCCCTCCCTCTCTACCTCGACCCCTTTCTGCCCCCCCCCCGTAGGTACCAAAGTATTCTCACCCGCCCGCACTTGCGCCTCCTGGGCACGCCTCGACTCGCCTCGCCAGCTCTCGGCCTTTCCCCGCCCTGCCCTGCCCCGCCGCGCCCTGCCCCGCCGCGCCCTGCCCTTCCCCGCCCTGCCCTTCCCCGCCCTGCCCTTCCCGGCCTACCCTTCCTGGCCCTGCTCCGCTCTGCCCACCCCGCTCTGCCCCACCCCATTCTGCCCCGCTCTGCCCCACCCTGCCCCGCTCTGCCCCACTCCGCCCTACACGTGGCCCAGCGCCGGCGCCAGGCGGGGCCGAGGAGCGGCGCGACGTGCTTTCCGCCGGAGACGGATCGCCCGGCGAGCGCCTCACCCTCGGCCGTGTCTCATTTACTCGCCCTCGGAGCCCGGCCGGCGACAGGGGTCGCCAACGCCCCGCCCCGAGCGGCTTCCCTTCGGCTCACTAAGCCTCGCCCCCGCCCCCGCCCCCGCCCCCGCTCCAGCCGACAGCGAAAAACTGGACGCAGAAAAGGGCTTTGGCGATGTTAAAGCACGCAGCTGGTTCTCTTTGCTCTTCAACTGACGCCTCCCGCTAGCCGTAACTAAACTCTACATTGTGGGATCATGGCTTTAAATATATATACACGTTGTTAGCTTGTTGACAAATCGTCCACTGTCTCCCTTCTGTGAGAGTTTATTTTTGTACGATCGTTTTTTATCGTTTAAGCTTAGTTTTGAGTTCCCTATGTTTTGTGTTTACATCTATTTTTCTATTCTGTGCATTATTTCTAGTCCATTTTCGATTTCGCGTTTGCACAATTTCACTTTTTAAACAATTCCATCTAAAAAGTAATTAGAATCCTGTATACAGTTCTGTTCCTCTAGTCATGTCGTCTGATAAAACATTCGTATCAACTCTCCAAAAAACAGAATATTCCTTCAGAGGCAAGAACGCATTTGTTCTAGGGTGCAGACATTTTTGCAGGTCGCCGTTCGAAGCATAAATCTCTCTCGGCCGCTGCGCGCGTTTGCGGCCGTGGAGCGAACACTTCATGCTTCCTCTGCAAAAGGGGATGGAACTACCGCCCCTGCACGCGAATGTACAAATCTCTCAAACATATCTCTGGCCCTCGCTCTGCAGTAAATCAAGAGTTACAGGTATTAAAATGAAAGACTCGTCAATCGCGGGTTTGTGTCCCCTTTCATCCTCTTATCGTTTCCTTTGTGATCTATTTTGTAAGTGCATTTCAAGGATGATGTATGGTATGCAACAAGCACATCCCTTCAGGAGTAATTCCGTAAAATCTGTACAATCCACACTTCTACTGGTCTGCAAGATTTGCGGCTCCTTCTGTAGGATTAGAACGTCCGCGATTTATATAATTCAACTATGTATAATTAACGAGCGGGATGGTTTTCTGAAGCTCAAACAATCAAGCATCAATGTTTTGGAAAGCATAATATTTTTTAACTATCCTAAAACTTCCCACAAACAATTTTCTTGGCGAACGAATCATTTTAACACGTGCTGTCTCGATTGAATAGTATCCATGATTGAACATTGCGCATCGAAGCTGCTAGACAGACGCCTGGCCGTACGGTTCCTCACTTTCTTCCGCTCTTTTTTTTAATTTATTTATTTTTCCTGAATGTAGATACATAGGTAGTTATTTAAACTTAACATATGTAATTTTGATACTTACTAACTTATTCTAAACCTACTATACAATGGGAAGGTGTCCCACTAATGGGTCCTCTAATCCGGTTCTATTTTTGCGAATTTGATTTGGAAAACATGGAATGGATATTTATTTTGGATTCTCGTTATATGGATTGGATTTTTTGTGAGTCTCAATTCAGAGAGTGCTGAAGTTTGATGGATGCTATAATAGAAATTTGCCGAGAGGCATTTCAGTTCGCTTGTGACATGCGGAGAGCAGCTTGTGTCTCGCAACTTGAGTGATTTGATTTATTAGTGATTTCGGGCGCGTAAACTGTTTCGGTCGTTTGCCCCGAAAGTGTAGTTATATTTTTTCATCGCGGTACTTGACGGTGATCTTCCCCGCTGGATGGTGATATCCGGCACCGACTTATACGTAGGCTAGCGGGGATTTCCCCCATTCATCGGGGCACCGCCCCAGCCAGGACAATCTCTAGGCCCCCGACTAGTCTCCCAACATGTGGTCCAGTCAATAAGGACTTAAAAAGTATATTCTAAAACAAATTGTGGTGTAGTTTTGATTTGTTTCTTTTTTTTTATACGAATCTGAAGTTTGCTAAAATATTTCCGTTGGAATTTAAGTTGTAACAGAAAATATTTTCTTCTTTTTTTTGATTATTTCAAAAAAAAACTATCGAATTTAAATAAAAATTACTTTTTACCAAATATTTTACATTATATTTTCTACGTTTTACTTCCGTATAACTTTTTTCGCTACAAGTTCCGTTTAAGCGTAATTTAATAACCGAATTTTGGCACATTTTTGTGCAAGCAGTGATCGTTGTTGATGCCCTGAGCCACGTAAGCCTATCTTGAACTTTCTCAGGAATCGACGATTTTAACGAAACAAATCTGTTCGTTGCTAATAACTAAAATGTCACTCCCATCGCCACCAATATATTATTTGCGAATTGGGTATCCTAGGACCACGCGAATACACCACTTGTACCCATCGAGCCCCCGTCATATTTTCCTTAGGGCAAATGAACATGACCTTTTGGGGGGGATCAGCACTGCTTTTATGCCGAATTCATTTTTACATCCCAAGATTGTTAGCTCTGGGGGGATGAAGTATGAGATGATGATGATGATGATGATGATGATGATGATGGTGAAGGGTGAAGGGACAATCACAAACATACAGACATACATCCGGGACTCGCACCCGGGATCCTTCCATCTGAGATCCCCGCGCCACTATTGCCTTAGCAATCTCATTCAGAAGGCTGGGAGGTAAACGACATTGCGCAAAATACAATCTATTCCCAATAAAGCAAAGTATTGTAGAGGCACCGACAGACTCTATATCTGCTCCTTAGGAAACTGGTTGTAACCTGGAGTGAACTTTATAATCAACCGACTCATAACATCTTTAGTCGTAAATTAGAGTAATAATAATAATTATAATAATAACAAATATTTGCTTTTTAGTTAAAAATAATTTTAAATTTACAAAGGAGTTACAAGTGAATTAAAAATAGAAATGTTTTGTCTTGCTTACATTATTAAAAGTGTTCTCTAATCGATCACTCATATTTTGCTGTATACAAAACTAATCACAAACTTCAAGTTTGTTTATGCATTGTCAATTCCAATTCATCAATGCAAGTGCGGGAAAGAAACTCATTGAATGCACAAATTTCAGATGCATACAGAAATTTGATGATTTCTTTTACTTTATTTTTACTTCGATGAAGTGGTTTTAATTCGAGAACTCTTTGTAATTTACATTTTATTTCTTGAAAGTAAAAACTGCTCATGATCTTTTGTGGTTTAATTTTTGTCCGTATAGATTTCACTATTAAATTGTACCGTTACAGGTAAGCAGCAGAGGAGAGAGCAAGAATCGTTGTAGGCACGCTGAAAGCTGCATAAATTTACTAAAACAATGGACACCGGAAATAACAGGTACACCGGTCAGGAATGCAATGGGCTGTCGGGCTCACAACGGTGAAGCCGCCCAGTAGCACGGATTGCGTAATTGTCCAAAAGAGGTAGAAGGGTCACATGAAAACCCGCAAGCTACGAGGGCATTGTCCACATGGACGGCACAGTCGTTACTCCTCTGGTATGAAAGGAGGTTAGACGTGAAGCGCTGTAGGATTGCGCTGTAGGAAGCGCTGTAGTAAGTGGAATGTCTGAGTTTCGCCGTGATATTCGCCCAGGGTGTTGCGAATCTGTCCGCTTGGCGACGGGAAGGAGTAACTTGATAGGATGGCTTTTAACGCCGGGTAATGCAACGTGAGTAGCGTTCACAAGGGAACGATTCCACGTGAATTGTTGTTGCGTTGGAGCGGGCATGCTTAGGAAGTGGAGAGCGGCAAGCAGTGTTACATGCATTATATCCCGAAAAGTTGCTTCGGGATGTATTACATTGCAAAATATTTTCTATTTGTAATTAAATTCACCTATTATCTCAAGTGTGCAGATCTACTTCATTTCCTGACGACACACACAGTAGTCAATTTTAGCTCCGCAGCTTGACAAAAATGAAAGACAAAAGTGGCCAAGAGAATTAAAACCTGCATATGTGAATGCCCATTGAATTCAACCAAAAGTAAAAGGAAAAGAGAATGCCAATCAGCTAATGAAAGGGTCGGAATAAGGCGATTTGCGAACGCTTAGTTAAGGACTACGAAGGGATGCCCTCAGCCCTTTTATGAAGCGCGAATAGACAGGACGATTTAAAAGTCTTCGAAAGCTACGAAGTTGTATGTTCATAGTGGATACCATACCTGAAAGTATGTAGCTTTTACTCGCATTCAGATTTGTTATATAATGTAATTTGTATTTAGCATTTTAAAATCGGATTAACCCGACTTCGCCAGCTTGCGATGTTCCCAGTCCCGAACATTGTTTATATTGAGACAGACATGTGGCGAGCATTACTTATTCCCTTCACCATATCTCGAACACTTGGTTTGCGTGAGCTTTTCTTTCGTAACTCAGCTACAGAAACTGAGACGTTTAAAATGGAAAGCTACTACACTATTTTTACCATTTCACTTTTCATTTACTGATAATCATTCGATATTTTATGATAAACATTACTGATTTTATTTTTATCATATAATGATTTTATTACTATCATTTTTATTATTATTGTTGTTATTATTGTTATTAAATAGAGTCATGCAAGAAGTTAAAAAATCCTTAAAATTGGAACTGACTTTCGAAAAACACATCTTCGAGAATGCATTTTTAATTTCCCGTATACGTACATATATATGGAGTAATATACGTAGTATACGGAAAGTTACGTAATGCTGGGAAAAAATCGATTTCGAGATTTCAACGGAAATACACGTTTTGGGGTCCCCTGATACCGAAAAAGGAGGTCTTTCCAAAACGTCCATCCGTCCGTCCGTCCGTCCGTCCGTCCGTCCGTCCGACCGTCTGTCTGTCCGTCTGTCGGTCTGTCCCTCTGTCCGTCTGTGTCTGTCTGACCGTCTGTGAAGAACACGAGCGCGTAAACCATACATTTTGGATATTTTGTGACGACACAGATCGCATATTGCTTCTCCTACCACTAAATTTGATATTTTCTTCCGCATCGCCTCTGTTATCTTTCTCTTACCCACCCGACTTTTGTGCTTCTCAAGTCCGAATGGATTGCAGCACCAAAGCCTGTTAAACGTATTCACAATCTTTGACATTTTCTATCACGATTGGACAATAACACGCGAAAACTAAGCCTATAAACTGGTGTCAGGATCCTTTCGAAGGCTTCGATGGATATCCCTAGGGAATGAACTTGGCGGTGCCTGCCTACGACCTTACCTCACCCCTCGCTGGGCAAGGGCACGTGACTTTCAACCTTAAGAGCAAAAAGGGCGTATACTTTTTATTTAATAACTTACGCATTTTTTGAGATTCCATCGCGACAGTTTGCAGAATGGTTATTGATTGGTTCTTCTTGCAGTGGGTAAAATATGAAAGAAAAAAAAATATTACTTTCGAAGAAAAATGTATTTGTTTAATTTATTAGCAGATTTTATTATAAACAAATACCTCAATCCTTAATATATTATCAACTACTTGAAATATGGTCATTTATCTTCAAAATAGTATGCCCGTTTTGAAAGTTTTATTCATTTGATGAACGTCATAATTATTTTCATTATTGAGTATATTGTGTCATCGTCCATGTTTAACCCGTAATTGTTGCTAAACTGCTAAAGATATTAATTCCATAAATTCAGTAGAGCTTAAATGCCATTTTCTTGAAACGGCTCCAAATTTTTCAACAAAAATTGCCATTTAGGGTAAGGTTTAACTGTTTTTTATATTCTTAAAATAATAGTTTTGTTCTACTATTGGAAAACCGAAAACTTAAGAAAATGTCGAAAAAAATGTACTTTAGGCGGCGATAGATGGCAGCTGTCAAGAGTATTGGCAAGTCCGAATAGCTAGCCGAGACAAAACGAAACAGAAAACTAATACGAGAAAGTCTGTGCCATTCTGCAGCCCCTCTAGTTTATTAAACTTTCCCCGATACTGCTCTACATGTGTCGTTTGCGACAGTTTGCGTTAAAGCTATTTTTAATGTTTTAACTGGCAGGTGAGTTACGTGAAGAGAGCTCTTCAATTAATTTTTCACGATTTTCAAACAAGATGACTCTATAAAAACATCAGGAGATAAAAAGAAAACATACTCGCAAAAACACATGAACACTTTACTGAAAGCTGGGAAAAGTATATTGTTCGTTCAGTAATAATTTTCAAACTTCTTTAGCGGTGTAATGAAAGTCATCGGAACCATCGAAACGCGATCAGAAACCAAAATAAGAAAAGGAAATAGTTGGACTGATTTTCAAATGTAAATGAATTTCCAAAGAAGATACCTTGGTTACCACTTCTGCATTAAAGATTTTCCTGCACATTTCTTGTAACTTAAAAAGTCGTTTACCTGTTAACTCGGGCATGTAAATATAAACATTAAACTTTCGAGAAGAAAAATATTCGCAAGTTTTTCGGCAAAAATTAAATTAGATATAATTGTACGGGATTGAATTTAATTGATAAAATCCATCGATCAGGATATAGAACAAACGATTATTGGGTCGCATATCAAACCTGGTCAAAAAAATGGTCAAAAAAAGAGAAATAGAAAAATTTCATCCTGTTAAAAGATTTTCTACGATTTCTTGTGTGTAAAGTCAAAGGTCACTCCGTTAATACTGAACATGTTTTCCCTAAGAAATTGCACATCTAAATTCTGCCCTCTTTAGTATTTCATGCCCGTCAGAGCTTAAAATATTAGTTATTCCAGCAGAAGCGCACTCCGAAGATAGCAGGAGACGAGGTTGTTTGACACAGATTGCAAGGGAGCTCGCAAGAAAATCTTCCAGATCAAAATCAAATGCAACAAATTTTTCTAGGTATCATGGCGATTTTGGAAGAAATGGCGTATGGAGGCCGGCCACACTATTTTGAATTAAAATTTACGAAAACTCTGAAAATGTTGAAGGTTGGAAATTCTTTCGGCTTATTCTTGCAATTACAAAACTTAAGATAGAGAGGTTTCCTTCAAGTAAAATTTGTGTCTAGAAATATTTTTTCTGAACATTATGTACATTTTATTTTATAGTTTTAATATTTTTCGCGCAATATTGTTTGCAATATGTGGAATATTAATAAATAAGATTGTCTCGAAAACGGCTCCAGATTTTTTCTTTCAAATTTTGGTAGGGGTAGTGCCAAATGTAGTCTATAAGATGACACAAACGCCGTATTGCTCTATCCTTTTGTTGTTGTCTTTTTAATTACAAAATTTATTGTTGTAGTTTTTCCGTATACGTACGTATATACGGAGTAATATACGTAGTATAGGTAAAGTTACGTAATGCTGTGCGAAAAAACGGCGAATATTCGTCAGAAAAAATTAATTGCTAGGCCTTTATTAAAAAAAGTGGATGAATCCAGTTGCTAAATTAATAAAAAAATCCTCTGACACGTGGTGTAGCCAGAATCCCTGTTCTGTGGTCCTTGGTACCGAAAAACCAATTGCAAGGAAAACGTCCGTCTGTCCGTCAGTCCGTCTGTGAACACCAATAGCGCCTAAACCATGCGTAGGATTTTTTTAAATTGAAGAAGCCCCTGTCCATCTGACTTAAGTCGAAACTTTCAGATTTTGAAAAACATTCTTTAAAATTTGGGGCTACTTTACATGAAATTTACGGATATTTTCAAAATGTTCTCAAAAACAGCTCCAACTTTTTCTTTACATTTCTTGTAAGAATAGAGTAAATCACACTTATTAAGGTAGCATAGGTCCGATTTTCACGGTTAACTCTGAGTTTTCGAAAATTGCAAACGTTTCTACAAACGTCTTCCTACAAACGTCTTCCAAACTTGAAGATATTAACTCCAAAATTCAAGATAGAGACTTTCCTTCAAATGAAATGTGTTCCCCATAGTAAGTTGAGTTTTTCATTAAGGTCACGTACATTTTTTTGCAAATTTTATTCGTTTTATGTGCAATCATAAAAAAATAGCAAAAACAAGATCTTCTCAAAACAGCTCCAATTTCTTCTTTAAACATTTGATAGGGATAGCGCTAAATGTACTCTATGAGGCGACATAAACTCTATTTGCTCTATTGCTCTATATTTTTATTTTTTCAAAAATTACAAAATTGGATTTTGTTTACTGGTGTCTCATGTCATTAATATTTATATTAGCGGCGATTTGTTCACTTTATAATATTTATAAGCATGTATGCTTTAAATAATATCATATAATGTTTCTCGAAAACGGAACCGTTTTCTGTCAAAACTATATCAAAATTCCGCATTTTCAGAAATGCTCGAACGCCATTTTTTTATAAATGGTTCCAAATTTTTTCTTCGAACTTTTCAAACAGATGGTGGTAATTGTACTGTTTAATATGACTTAAAGTTAATTAGGGGGTATTATTTTCTTTTTTAAAAATTACACAATGTAATTTTTTTAAGATCTCTCACACCGTGAATATGCACATTTCCCGCAATTTGTAAACACTATTGTATTTGTTAGTTCAAGTGCTTTAAATAACTTCAAATGAAGTTTTCAAAAACTCAAAAGTTTTCTCTGAATAAGAGATACAAATTTGGAATTTACAGTATCGCTTAAACGCCATTTCCTTAAATACGGCTCCAAATTTTTTAAAGAAAATTTGCATTTATGACCATGTTTTACTCTTCTTTAATTATCTTAAAATAATATTTCCGTTTTACTATTAGGAAACCGAAAAATTAAGAAAATGGCAAAAAATGTACTTTGGGCGGTGATAGATGGCAGCTACTCAGAGAATGTGGCAATTCGGAATAGCTAGCCGAGAACAAAGGAAATAGAAAACTAAGCCTACGGGAAAGTCTGTGCCATTCTGTTGCACCACTAGTTTTACTTGCTTCTCACGTCGTTAATATTTACTTTAGCGGCGAATTGTTCACAATATTGCATTGATGAGTACATGTGCTTGAAATAATGTCACATAAAATTTCTCGAAAACTCAATTTTTTTTTAAAAATTAGCTCAAAATTCGGTTTTTAACACCATTTTCTCAAAAAGCCTCCAAATGTTTTCTTCCAACTTTTCGTGCGGATAGTGCTAATTGGTCCGTTTGTGATGCATAAAATTTATTTTGTTGTATTATTTTCTTAAGTACACAATGTTTTTATCTCCCACGTCTTCAATATACACATTTCCAGGAATTTGTGTATTGCAACTACCCTCGCGTCTTCGGTTGGGCGCCTCAGACGGGTAGCCGGCCCGCTCAGTCGACAGATTACCTGAAACGGCGAAGATGGAGGAAGCCGGTGGCCTAGGTTGAATGAGAAGTCAAACATGTGAATTTAGAACAAGTTGAATTTATTCATTAAAAAAAAAAGAAAACGCTAATGATCTGGTGATGATAACTCTGGCGAGCATGCCCCCAAAATCGAAATAAAACAAAAAAAAATGAAATGTCATGCACTTAAGAGAACATAAAATTACAAAGTGATTACAATCAGATGAAACTCTTCTTCGCGCGCGAATTCCCGCTTGACGGCCATGCGCGGCCGGGAACTCCTCTTCGTCGCCCGGTCGAGAGGAAGTCAACACTGATTGTCTGATGTACTGTTCACACCTCTCGATCGCGGGTACGACATAAGACACTCAAACAGAAAATACCTCTGTTAGGCGGCCTGCGCCACCCACTGAAGTTGAACGACCTCAGGTCAGCTGGCTGCGAGGTTCGTGGCGGGCGAGGAGCGCCGCTCGGAAAATGTAGGTCAGATCAGGTACTTGCGAGGGTAGCCACGAAGGCGGGCCGGAACACAAAAGCGCCGTCTGCTCGCTGCGGTGAATGGGTCAGCACAGTTCATTCACTGACACGGCCGGTTCATTCCCGGTCGATCTCACAATACTTTGATACTAATGAGCCCGTGAATTATCGCACAAATTCACAAAGGAAAAGAGAGTCTCGAGTTCGCACATAAATCGGACGTAATATAATACGAATTGCTGTCAAATGTTCATAATACTGTTCTGCGGCCTGCGTTCGTCACAGAAGTCTTGTACCCAAACTCTACAAGAAACTTAATAATTTTTTTAAGTCCATCGAACCGAACGCCACAACAGAATATAACAGGTTCCCCCCTGCGGCCGCCACTTGCGTCCGATTCTGAACACAGCTCCCCAGCTTCTCTCTTGTGCCTCGTCGCTCCAAGTTTTAGGAAACCTCGTTCCCCCCACCAAAATTATCCCTGTGACTCTGGAATATTCTAGAACAAACCCGAATTCTGGCTGCTATTGGCGAAAGGGTACTGCGCATTAGATATTTTCTGCCCAATCAGAGGATGTTTTCGAGGCCGAGAAAAGAGTGAGAGAGGGGCTGGTTATCGCTCCCTCTCGCTTTAATTTTGCGTCGAAAAGGGGCAGTTATTAACGACCGGGGGGGTGTGAGGGGCTAGGAATCTCTAGGGAGGTTGACGGAAGAGTTCCAGGCGTCGTGGAAAAATACTGAAGGGGTCGTGTGCAGAGCGGCCACCCAGAGTTGGGGCACACGTGTCCATGACGAATTAGGGAGCGAAGGGTGCCGACACCGTGGCGCCTCGCCTGGCCCTCGGGTCGCCTCCGTGGCGCCTCGCATCTCTCGCGTCGCCGCCTGCGTGGAGTTATTTTGCGGCAGAATAAACTTGAATTTATTCGGTATCACTACAGTATATTATTGCATTTCTAAGTGGAAGTGCTTCAAATGACTCAATAAAGTTTTTTCAATGCTCAAAATATTGTTGTTAAGAAGGACTTCAAATTTCGAATTTACAGTAAAGCTTACACGCAATTTCCTTAAAGACGACTCCAAATTTTTCAACGAAAATTTCTGTTCTTACGACGAGCTTTTTCCTCTTCTTTAAAATTCTTAAAGTAATACTGCAGTTCTCCCATTAGTAAACCGAAAAGTGAGTTGTTTTTTTAATGCACTTTAGGTGGTGATAAATGGCAGTTAGCAAGAGGATGGGGCAAGAGGATCTAGCTCTGACCAAAGACATTAGAAAACTAACTAGTACGAGAAAGTCTGTGCCATTCTGTAGCACCACTAATTAACTATTATCAATAACATGTCAAATTATTTGACATGTTAGTTAGCATATTATTTGCCATGACAAATTAAGCTATTTAAATAACATGTCAAATTATCCCCATTTTTTGTCTGCATTTCGACCTTTGTCATTACTACATCGCACCCCCACTCTTCAAGATAGTGGATATGTACAGTAAAAGACGCACACAGTCTTATTTCATGACATGAGTAAAGATCGGATTTTCTTGCAGTAAAATTCTTTAAAACGTGCAGTAAAATCACCAAAACGTGCAAAAACCTGCAATAAAAAGATAAAAACTATACAAAACTGTGTTATGTACTTAAAAACTCCATTTAATCCTCTTCTGAAGTTATTTTATATTTTGGATATGATATTTAAGGTAAATTTAATATGATTTTAGTGTTTCTATTATACCAGTGAAGGTTGTAAATATTGTTTAAGCAAAACCTATTTGACATTTTAAATATTATTAGCACACGAAAAAAAATTAGCATACAAAATAGTAAATACAAAAATTGAAAAAATACAAATATACTTTCAGAAATCAAAAATAATTTAGTTACAGAAGAAATGTTCTTTGTTTTCATTATAACGCACAATCATATATTTTTTCAAATTATTTTCTGGAAAGTTACTATATCAACTAATATGTTTGTCAGGGAAAATTTCGATCTACATTTACATTTGCCTGTGTGCCGAGCCTCACTGATGTACGTGAGTACGTAGCTAAAGACGGACAAAAACTGTGTTCATTTTCTCCTGACATTCCAGGGCAAAATCTGTTCCGAGAATTTCGATGAATTTGAAACGCAGTGTGCTTGCCACTTAGTTCCGCGCCCAGACGTAAGGTCAAATGTGACTCGCTCATGCAGTTTCATTTTGGCAAGTTCAACGAAAACTGACCCGATTGGGGTTAACAGATATATAATTCGATTGGGAAGATAGTAGATCCCGAACATGGCGTTGGCTGAGCGGCCGCAACCAAGTGCCACGGACCTAGTTCGTGGTAACACCGCTTTTTCCTGCTGCAATAACTCACAAATTTTAATTGGACAATAAGCATCACGAAAGGTATAGACCCTCTATGCATAGGGCAACAAAATGCGGAATTGACTCATTAAACGGCTCTCTAGTTTCACAGACCACTTGAATACACTCCTGGGTTATGTCATAAAAAGCGTTTTCTTAAACGAAACATTTAAAGAAGATAAATTGAAACATGTTGATAATATTAAAAATATATTTTATGCAATACAACTATGAATTTTGCAAATTCGTCCAATAAAATCTTAAATACTGCAATTTTCAGACAGCATTATAAAACGTGTACTATCGTGCAGTACCCCCAAAACGTGCAATTTCGTGCAAAATAAAACTAGTACTAAAATAACGTCCGTTTCATGACTCAAATTTCTGCCAAGGTTTCATCCAATTTCAAGTTAGCAAAGAAAAGATGCAATTACACGGGAATCCGGTCTTTAATCGTGAGTATACAACGCGAGAATAATTATCCACCAGAAAACAAAAAGAGAAGACGTGTAATTACTAAAGATATGTCGCAAAATAATCACGCGAGGAACTGCTCCTTCCCAGAGGCGCAGGCTAAGACGATTTGTCGGGCGAGTCGCTTTTCGCCACAGCTTTGCGGCAAGAGAAGGAAAGGAAGGAAAGCTTCTGTTTATAGTGTGTCCCATTTGGAGCCAGCCACACAAGTCCAAATCCTCCTTGAGCGGATTCCGACAAGCAGATGGCAGCATAGCATTTTCCCTGTACTTAACCGCCCAATGATTTGACAGCTTTCCGATATTTACTTGTATCTTGGTAATTCAAAATTCAATAACAACATGAATGGAATGTGTGACCCCCAAAGCTGATTGTCTTTAAACTATTCATTCGATAGACCAGTTTGCTTGCTTTATTAGCGCTTTTCCTACATTTTATTGTGTGTTGTTCTTGATTTTCTCATACCAGATAATGTATTTAATTTTAAATTACGAACACTAATTCTATGAACAAGCAGTTAAAGTTTTCGAAAAATTCAAACAAGTGTCGAGAATATTGGCATTCGAATATCTGTTTCCAAAAAAAAATACGATCGTCATTGATGATTATTTTAATTGTATTCAGACCTTAGGTTTCACACACCATGGAAGGAATATTTGGGGGGGCGGTTCTAGGGGAGAGTGAGTTATGAGCTTTGTGTTCATTTGTCAGTCACCGTAGTGGCGTACTACAGGGTTCCGATTTGTTGATATGCGGTATCCGATTTGATAAGTTTACGCAATAACAGACTAAGGGAAGTTTTCAATTTTATTAATTTCAGAGAGTGAACTTAACCATTAAAGTCCTTTCTTATAAAAGTGAATTGGTAACTATGCAATGGATAGACTCAAGGTTGTTTATGGTGAGCGCGAGGGCCGAAGGCCCGCCGTGACTTGGATCCCGGCGAGCGAAACGATAAAACTTGTCTTTGAAAGTAACGTCACGAGGATATGGCGATGCATCTTGCCGAGTATCTTTGGAGACAAGACTGCAAAAGACTAAATGGAGATCATTTTTGGGCAATGATAGAAGATATAAGGGAGATGTACCATGAATAAATAATCCAATGTATTATTTAATATCATACTAACTCACTACCCATTTCTGTTTCATACGCTTAGGTTCGCAGTTTGATTACAAGTGGTGGGGATGACGTCAGCGAACAAATGAACATCGCACTCTGCTCATTACCAAGTCTGCGCTAGTCTACGAAATTTTAATTACAAAGTAACATTCGATTTCAAAAAATTATTTTTACAAAAATATATTAAGAGACTAAGTTTAAAACCTACGTTTATTTCCTTCTGAAGTTGTAATTGTGAACGATCTCCGAAGCACATTTTATGCGTAGTATTTCAGAGATAGAATTCTGGAATACCAATGACACTGAACCGGAGAATACGAAGGAAAATTTCTCAAATAAAGGTCTCTGAAAATTGGATACAAATTATTTTCCTACAAATTTACTACTGAGAACATAAACATTTGCGGGTTTATTTGGCGTCACCTTTCCGTTGTGTATGATGTTCATAGTTTGCAAAGGAATGTTAATCTAAATCAGTTGACACCAACTTATGAAAAACTTGATTAGATTACTTCTTTTACATATTTGATAAACGATTCACTTCCATCAGAATGAATGCAGTTAATCTGGAGAAAGAAAGATAATTATCAGAAAGACAAAGAAATCATTTTTTCATATAAATATATTCAACTTGGTCCAATATTATTCTTGAAACAGACTTATTTGTAATAAACAGAAACTTTAATATAAAATGTAGCAACAAGTTTCAAGGTTTTATTTTACCTCATCATCAGGCTAGAAGAATTAATGAATAAAACCTTGAAACTTGTTGCTATATTTTATATTAAAGTTTCTGTTTATTACAAATAAGTCTGTTTCAAGAATAATATTGGACCAAGTTGAATATATTTATATGATTTAATACATATAGACTTAATATAGATAAATAATGGAAATCATTTTTGTATAATCATTAATGTAATAGCAATAATAATAATAATAATAATAATAATAAATGCCGATCAGATGGCCGAGATCGCTAAGACAGTAGTGCAGTCGCGGTTTCGGACCAAAGGATAGCGGGTTTAAGTCCCGTCTCAGTCAAGGTTGTGTTGTGTGTCTCTGTATGTTTATGTGTGTCTATTTCATCATTCATCATTATCATAATTTCATTCCATCCGCCATGTATCACCATTGTCAATTAGACTGGAAAATAAATGAATTCGGTCTATAGCAGTGGTGTCAAGGTCTTCTACTGGTGGGTGTGGCACGCCACATGGCACCGAAGTATGTCACGAGCTTTTCTGCGCAACTAGCGTCGGGAAGGGGAACTATTACGAGTAGTAGTAACCCCGCCGTTTTACAATAGGGATGGCGTTGTCTCTGGTGGCGGGGTGATGAACTGCGTGGAGGGGCCAGAGTGCCACGGACTCCCGCTCGTGGCATCGACCTTGACAAAACTGGTCTATAGTGTATCCCTGTCCTGGCCTGTCCCTGCTCAGCTCCGCACTGCCCAAACCCACCTGGCTGCGTCCCTCCTGTCTGGCTCCAACTTGTCCTTCCTCACCTTACCCCGTCATTCTTCGCCCTGCTGCGACCTGCCTGACCTGGCCCCGACCCTATCCGCTCTACCCTGTCATGACTACCATCCTTGCATTTTCTAAAAATTTACTTCTCGTTCGACTAGCTTTGTCCTTCGAAGGGGTTAATTACACAATACACAGTTGTAGCTTTTTGGGAAGGGCCATCCATTAGCAGTATTTGTATTACTCCGAAGAACGTAATATTCATTGTGCTAAATTAAATGAAACGAGGTTGAAGGAACCTACACTGCTAGGGAAGCTGTAAACAATGCATTGATTCCATACTCTAGCACCAACATCAACAAAAATATGACAATTTAGACTTCCAACGACCTTCAACAATATTTACGAGCTTTCAGAAATGTGAAATTCATTTTTATGAAAATGAGATGTGGGTAGATTTTGCAATATTCATGTAGGCAATAATCGTTCTCCAATTTTGAAGGTCACATGTAGAACATTTCATCGCGATCTCAATAAAAGTATATATTTGAATAAAAGAACAACTAAACTTTCTTTCTAAAATACAAAAGAGTAATTAAAAAAATAGCTTACGTTATGCCCGACAAAATTCTCAACCTTTCAGTAAGAGACTATTATATTCAGTGTAGCCGTTCTAGAGATTAATCCGGGCCATCAGGCAGACAGACAAAAGTCGCAAAAACAATTAATTTACACACAAACACACACACACACACACTATATATATATATATATATATATATATATATAAAACAGGATGTTGGTATGTATATAAGAGCAAAAATCCAACACCGTTGGACCGAACTTCATAAAAGTTGGCACTTCTACGTGTTTTTCACCGAGAAGGTTTATGTGTTGTTAATTCTGTTGTAACTCCGCTACATGGCGCTACATATTCACTATACATATTGCAACGCCCCCCCCCCCATGTAGGGAAGCCGTTGTGACCCCGGCTCCTGTCGGAAGTAGCCGCAACTTACCTGAGATGGGTGCCGACTAGTCTCAGCGGTAATGTGCGATGGAGATTCTAAAATTAGCTCGAGAGGATGGACGAGACTCGACTATTGATTATGGAATAATAACACATGCTGTTGTTGATTTTGAATAATGAACTTTTAATTAAACTGTAATTTAGCATTTTCATTGAAGAAATGAGAAAGAAACAATTAATTAATTCCCGTCGCATAAACTCAGCGATCATGAAAAGGCGATTGTCAATGGGCCCTAGCTGGGCCGTACGTTTACAGTCACCAGAGCGGACGCCGACCTCTCTGGAGTGGATGACCGTGGCGGTCCACTCACTCACTGCAACAGCTGGACTGACGAAATTTCACTCGTTCTCGTTCGTAATGCTGTCCAAGGTGTGTAGGCAGAAGCGACACTCCAACCATCAGACGAGGACAACGTTCAGTCGACTTCACCAATTAGTTGACTGAACGCGAGATGACGAATAGCGCGCTTAATTGCAAAGTCATCAGAACAAGACTCAGTGGACAGACACTCGCCCTACACTTAACGAGTTCTGTTATAATAATTAGACGGGATTCACTTTCCCATGAATTTCGCTGATGGCTGTTTGCCATTAATACGTAAGGAAATAAAAGCAAAAAAACAGCAAAGTAAAATGGCGTTCGGACGCTCTCCGTTCACGACACGTCCGTCTCCTACCGAGTGTTTCACCATTCTCCTGGCCTCTTACAAGTTCGAAACATCTACCGCCCCTCTCTCCCCTCTCCTTTCTTTTCGAAAGCTTCTGGAACATTCTGCCCGAGATCCAAAAGGCTGCTCTTTATTGGATCTAATGCACTTTTCAAAAACGCTCTCTCTCTCTCTCTCTCTCTCTCTCTCTGGCGATGTCATACGCTCTCTCTCTCACTAGTGGGGTGGTCGTCTCGCCATGTACAAATTACCGTTGTATTCCTTCGTTCTCTGCCTGCAAGAAAGAGCTCTGGTGCGGGCCTCTAGCATGACTCAACATGCAGTGAAAAATAATAACAGAAGTATCCAAATGTCCTCTGATTATTCTGTACCGTCACAATATCTACTACATATCCACCACATATTCACGTCAAATGCAATCTGCAACACATTCGACAGCATTTTGAATCTATATCGTTAAATAATTCCTAATCGAGGCGTTCTATGGCTTTAAAAACTAAACTTTTGAGGCCGAAATAAACATTTCTCGCTTCGTAATCTACAGAATGAACTCTTCATGAACATTCTATTACATTTTTGCTAGTCCGGCGCTTCCCGATATTACCTCACCTGCTCAGGGACGTGCAGAATCTGCAAGTAAATGTGAATGAGAAAGACAGAGAACGGCAGAGACAGAGACATAGACAGATAGGGACAAGGTAAGGGAGGAAGGGAGAGACAGTGAGAAATGGAGATGGATAAGGAAAGAGGGAGACGAAGGGCAGAACAACGTCTGCCGGGGTTTCTTAGTAATATCTAAAGAACAATATATTATAAAAATGCAGTTTTATTGTAGTCATAGACAAACACTTCAGTTTTATTCATGAAAATGATAATATTCTAATATAAAATGGCATCTTCTGTACTATATTTTAGAACTTTTTTCATTCATTAAAATTTGTAGTATTTCGAAAAATCTTCATAATTTTTAGAGCGATTAAATGGCTCTTTCGTGTGCGAGTCATTACGGGAGTAAAAAAAGTATACCTGCTTCTGATTCTTAATATTACAGACAATTATAATACATCTATAATTTTTGTTTTCAGAAGTAAGGATGCCGACGGGAGTGTTATGCTTTTTTAAAAAAAATCCGTTGCAGCTTGCATCCAAGAAATGAAGTGATGCTTGTTGTTTCGGGATGTCATATACATACCGTGAAGCACGTGTTGCAGTTCTCGATCTTTGGATGAACACTGTCAGGACTGTATTGAACTCCTTTTCGTGTTATTCAAATGAGTGTTGCTCCATAATTTCAAATTTTCGCGTTTATAGTGTTAAAATCCAAAATGAGTAGATAGCAGTGGTCCTGTTTATTTTTACGTATAAGCATACGTATTTTTACATATATTTTTGCAGAATAAGTACGTAACTGACAGTTTACGGCGACAATTATTAGAAACGGAACCAAAGGGATTGGTTTGAATCCCACTACAATATATGGATGTTTACACTTAGTGATTGGGTCGTGGAATTTAATGAAAACTACCCGTTTTGATACAAATTCTCAATGATTTTGTCATAATTGAGAAGCTTTTTACAAAAACGACGATTTCTGGTTCCCTATAGTATTCTGTAATGCTCTCCTACTAAATAGTGAAGGAAAATTGGCCGTAGTTCGAGAAATATGAAGCTTTGAAATATAATTAATTTTGTCAAAACAACCTATTTCCACTGTTTTCGGCAAAAACAGCCGTTTTCCATTGACAGGAATGGACTATGGTTGTTTTTTCCATAAAGTTTGGTGTACAAGGCTGCCTCGCACTCAGGATAATTAGCGGCCTGTATGATGATTTGATTGATTGTGCTGTCTGTAATCCTTTTGATAACTCAGGTTGAGCAGTAATGTGGATGTGAGGTTCCAAGATTGCTTCCAATTTCAAAACAAGTACATGTGATTGCACAAACACGTTTTATTCTCAACCACATAAGTTGCTCGTAGTGAAATACTAATGTATAGTTGATAATTTGATTACACTTGATACACAGTTCACTTAACGAATGTTAATAATTGCATTAAATTGCGGTGTTATGCAACTCTAAGGCGACACATGCTGCACGTGCTTAGGCCGTATTTTATTTAGAATCGCATATAAGTAACCAGTTTTAATTAGTTACGTTTGCTCATTGCGAAACATCAAATAGTAGAAAACTTCTCACTCAAGTAATTTACGGAGCACGGAGCCTGAGCACGCGAGGCACTACGTGTGCTTCGCGCGAAACTTTCTCGACGACAGAATTGCGCTCGGCGGTGGTTCGCCGCCGAATTTTTCTGCGCGTAGGAGGAGCAAGAGGGCAGATGGCTATTAGCCTATCACTGATTCGTATTTGAATTTATACTGGAGCTTTCTAGAATAAGAGGTTCGCTATAGCGATTGAGAACCGTGTTTCAACCTGCAATACTTCTGCGAAGCGCCGCTCGCTCGCTCGCTCGCCTACGCGCGGGCTGCGGGGGAGGCGAGCGGGCACGCCCACTTACACTGCGATTTTTCTGACTTTGCCTCGCAAGGCCCGTCTTCACGATGGAATATGTCACGGTAATTCGCGTCTTTATCAGTCGTGCCGCTAGATATCGCATGATCGCGACCGTAACAAGCAGTGCTTACGATCATGCGACTTCTAGCTACCCGACCGAGAAAGACGCGAAATGCCGTCTGATATTCTATCGTGGCCATAGGGGCTTCAGAGGCAGAATTAGAAAAATCGCACAACACTTCCTCTGACGTCTTCGGTTCGGAGCTGTACGCTAGCCGAACAAACTGATTCATGCGACGCATGAAAATGAATTTATAAACCATTCCGTGACAATGGTAGGCGATTTACACATGCTACCGTTGAAAAAGGTAAATTCTGAGGTTGAAAATTTAGAATTGTCAAAATAATGCAAGATCTTCATGACCTCGTGCTTGATGACCTTCATGACCTACGGATACCATGGTGATTTGACTAAGATAAACATCAGAAGCAAGAAACAACTACCTGGTGAAATTATTTTTCAGACACTGTTCAAGAAACTTCTGCCGAAACCAAAGAAACCTGCAGATGTTCAGAGACTTTCTCAGTATTTCAGGAATCCTAAAAACAAACTTTCCTATGACAAAATATTTACAGACACAAGTGATAGAAGTAAAAACACCATTGAAGAAAATGGGGAAATACCTTGTGATAAAAATAGTTGAGGAGCAGAAGATTTGTGAAGCCTCTTATTCACTTCCAGAAATTGTTTGTAAAACAGGTGTGAATAAAACCTTATGTATTTTTCATATAAAATTTTAATTTATTTATAATTATTACCTGTAGATGTTCGTATTTCACGAGACTAGTAACAATTTTTGGCAAAGAAACACCAAAGGCCGTACTCACTCTATTTTCAAACTTCAGTTTATGTAGTCTCTACTCATATAATGTAAGGACTAGCATTCAATAATCATCCATAAACTTAAATTAATCCGTATTTCAAATTCCATGCCATTTTTAATAATACTAACGAAGGGAGAGAGTTTTGAATTTTGGACTATGGTAGTTTTTGTAAAAGGCTCTTTAATTGTCTGAGGAAAGCGAGTTCATTCTTCGTCTCGTATATTCTGTCATGAAAATGTCAAAATAATTGATTTTAGTTCCGCGATTCAACAGACCATCACTTTTTCAAACTTTTCTAGAATTATTGGTTCTATATTCAACAATAGTTATTCTTACGAGGTCGATTACACTCCTTCCGGGATGCGCCGTTATGAAGTTCTTACATGAATCTGTGAATTCTATAAATAGAAGAACTCAATAAAAACAAACTACACCTGCTCCTGTGCTAAACGAAACATAATTCTGCCAGTTATGTCTTCGTAGCGCTGGACTTCATTTATTAAAATGTATGTGACAACATAAATACTACGAATAAATGAACTGTTAAAGGGACGCCACTTCTCTGTATACATTGCCGCTCCCACAAGTTTAAATTTAAACTGCACATGTGTTTTCCCCCTTCCCCCGTGCACGATGGCAGCTATTTGCTCGGCTTCTGCAAACACAACCACCTCATTAATGAATTACCCGCGACGCGTGGCGGGAGGGGGGGGAGGCGAGGAGAGGTAGGTGTTGCGGGCGGCCAGGCGCCCACCGGCGCCGCGTAGCTGACCCACTGGCCCCAATCCCAATCGCAGTCCCAAGCCCCTGCGGCGGGGCGGGGCGGGGCGGGGCGCGTGGACCGCCTGTGTCGACGCTGCTTCCGGCGGGATCCGATGTCGGTTTTCACGGGCCTATCGGTTGCGGCCCGCTCGCCCACCGCACGCCCGTCTGCCACCGATCGAAGGAGCCTTTAGTAGGTTTCCGTGTAGGCGTCGGCCGGTGCTTTGCCTACTGCGGATCTTCTTCTAAGCTTGTAACGCTCATTTCACCGCCCGCGAGACTCAAATAGGTTTCTAAGAATAAAAGTGATCCTCCGCTTGACGGACTGTTGGGAACTTATTAACCGAGTGAAGGAGATTTTGTTTCAACTCACTCTTTTGGCATTTTGTCAGTCACTAAATGTTTGTTCTGATAAACGCGTTATTGAATTTCTTTCGGATTTAACTTGACTGCTCCTTGAATGTAATAAAAACGGCCTATGTGTTAGTATTTATTTTCTCAAGGGCATGGTCTACTGTTCACAAAACTGCCAGTGTATGATGATTTGGATCGGCGGTTCCCAAATTGATGATATGCATGTTCCCATGATATGCATGGTCCAAAGGGTACGCGAGAAGTTTGTGGAAGTAATGAACACTATTCATGAAAATATTTGAAGACGAAACCATTTCACTGAAATGATCGAGCAAAATCGGAATTTTTAAGATACACTAGTATCAGCGAAAACACACACTTTGTTTACATTCTTGTGAAGGGTTATCGAGTTCCTTCTAGTAATTAAATGCTACGTGGGTGTACAAGATATTTTCACCAAATTGGTTATTTATTTAATTAATTGCATCTACTTCATAGTCACCAGCGACTTCTTTAAAGAATATAAGTAAATATTTATTTCATATATACATTATTTCATAATTGGTTTTCTTCCAAATTCTTGGAATTAATTACTATATTAAGTTAAAATAATATGTTCGTTCAATTGATAAATTCGTTTATAATTTGTTCAGAGAATTATACTTGAATCCCGTTAAGTAGAGAAATATGTTGAAGGATACATTAATCTTATAGACATAGGAGAGTGGTCAAATCTTTAAAAAGTTCGAGAACCTCTGACTCAGATTTTATTTTGGTTTGTCTCTTTCTTCCTCGGCAAGAAAATATCCATTCCTTGAAAACCTATAATATCAGAGCAGAGAGATGTTGCCGCAACTACGTCAATAGGATCTACGGTCACTCTTCAAAACATTACTAATTTAATAATAATAATAATAATAATAATAATAATAATAATCATTAACGGACAATTTGTCCAATTATATACACATAAAATTTATATAATTAATACGTAAGTAACTCAATATCACAGTACAATGCATCATACATGAATTAAAAATGAAATAGTTTTAAATGCAAAGAGCTATATAGTTTTAAAAATGGAAGAATGTATAATTCACAAGTAAAATATCAATCATTCAAATTTCAGTATTTTGTTACGCAATTCCTTCTCAAAGATCACATCAATCTCAATGAAGAGATCAATGTCAAATTCATCATTTATACAATATATTCTGATAGAGTTATTTGCTGTATAGGTATGTTTATACACTCTGGACAAAAAATGTCCCTAGGGACCCTAAAATTGATCATATTCAGCAATAGTGAGCATTCAGTATTACTCCTCAATAATTTTCGCAAATATAGGACATCAACATAGCTTCTATAAGATTTTAGTGATGGCAAATTCGGTCGCAAAGAGACCTCACTATATTCACGACTCATGAGTTATGAACGTGTCTTCAATTCCCGTATGATAGGCTGTAACTCTAAAACTTAACTTTTTTTCCTAGGAGTTTTATCCAGCCGACAGCCGGTTACCCTTTGCGTCGCGATGGGACGCGTATTCGACCATACATTTGACACCAATACACTTGTGGGTCGGTACGCGCTCTTAGCCACCTCGATCAGCAGTTTCGGCTCTAATTTACTACTTATAGATATATTTGTTCATTTATCATCACGTACATTATACTGAGTTTTCTGTCAACTATTAATGTGAATCGCCAGTTTTAACAGATGTTGTGCAAACAGCTTGCAGTGATCAAATGAGTTGAAGGATTGAAGGCATTGATTATTTTAAGGGTAAATTTATTATTTTTGTTAAGGAACGATGTATAAATCATCAATGATGAATATTCTATAGAAGATACATTTGTGGCAAAGCGGCAGAGATGGTAAAGAGAAAAGACGGATTGACGGTGCCATAAAAGGCAAAATATTGAAAGGCGGAAACAATAATATGCACTTTGTTTCATTTCTCTCTGAAAATATGTTGTATATTCAGAATTCCTTTCATATCAGTTCCAGATATTTTTTTTTGTTTTAAAAGTAACGGTACATATTAAAGCGCAAAACGTGTTAAGATTACATTCCATATAATGCATAATGCTGTACAGACAAATCAAATGTAATGGAAATGTTTGTTCCATTTTGATGAAAACGATTATTTGCTTTCAAATTAATTCACAATGTTCCTCGGTTACAGGATTTCCGAAGGGAAGCGACCAGAAGCAAATTAAATATCGTTTTCAATTTAAGTCTGTCTTCCCTTGTTGATTTTATTGCTTTCGTTCAAAATTAACAATGAGTGCGCGATATTTGCTGAAAATTTTCGAGTATCTCTCGAGGCACAGTATGTTTCAAACACACAGTCATCAACACAGAACAGTACAAACGAAATTACGTACGATTCTAATAACTACCGTCAATGTTTGAAAAAGCAGACTCTTCGGATTTCAGATAATTTCATCATTTTTTCCGCAATTTATGTTTCATTTGTTGAAAATCGATCCACAAAGCTATTAGTGTCGACAGCAGGAGATGTTGCAATGAGTAACTGTTGAAACTCCTCTCTTAAAAACGTTTTCGCTTGGTGTAAAAAGTTTTTGGAAAGTAACGCTGAAATGATAGAATGTTGCCGTTAAGAGAGCAAGTACTTAAGAGAAATAACTTTTCGTTAAATTTTATTACAATTTATGCTTTCATATAAAAATTAATATTAGTCTGTGATGGATTAAGATGAAATTAGGCCGATAAAACACACATCCAAATTTACATATATATCATTATAAAAGTCTTGATCATACACAACATTTCGAACTTAATAATTATGGAGACTTCTTCAGGTACAGAGTAACTCACAAAAAAGTGTAGGTCAATCTCGATATGGCCACACAAAGTTCATTTAGGATATAATATCGTAGTAGAATCATCGTCAAGATAGAGAAACATCAAGTAGATTGGTGATATAACAACATAATAATATGGATGCCCCCTAACTATCAAAATAGAGGTGTTGTACGATCAGCAAAATACAGTTGTAGTAATTTAAGTGCAGCATCATCAGTATTCATTTTACGGCACGGTCATAATGCTGTAAGGGTCTATCTTGATGATTCAATTGTGATGTTATACCCTAAATGGAATTTGTACTGCCAAACCGAAATTGGCCTACACTTTTTGTAAGTTACTCTGTACCTTAAAAAGGCCCCGTATCAGAGTCAAAACTTTGTGTATGATCAAGGCTTTTATATTGTAATATATGTACATTTTAGGTCTGCTTTATTGGCCTAATTTCGCCTTAATTTATACATTGATCATAACTCCAATATTCCAGTAATTAACAAATGTAATCCATTGCAAAAATACTTTCAACTAAAACAGATTTTAGGGAATATGACGTCTGTCTGTATCATTTTAATGGTATTAGTAGATCCCAGAGGTTTAGGCATTTATATTTATTGAAATAGGCATGCATTACTCTAGCTAAAGTATGGATGCAAAAGGCATGTAAACAATGAAAAATCACATTTAAAATAAATTACTGCAAAAGATTAATAATATTTGTAACAATAATTATAATTATATTTGTAGTGATAAATATTGCATTTAATAAAATTAATAACAATGATTCACATTTTTATTCTAACTCTAAAAATTCCATTAGCACTTAAGGTGTGAAGAAACGATATTTTCTGTGTAAACTGATCTCTGTAATTTGATTCCATATGATCTTCCTCTACGATGGCTAAGGATTGTTTTTTCTCGCCATTCTGTCTCTTCGAAATGCTATTGTGGATTCTCTTTTGAATCTTGAAATGATATCAATGAAAAGGAAAATACATTTTTTCGAACTTTGCACTTGAGTAATCACCAGCACTGAGAATGGATGTACAAACAAATGTCTTCAAAGAGGATCGGAAACCATACTGAAAAGTGCGATGGGATTCTTCATGAGCAATGTCTGTCGGCATCAATGACAAAATCAAAAATCATGACTCGTACCTCTGTAATCGTGTAATTTTCGGCAGACATTTTTTGTCGTGCCCTGGTACCGAAAAAGTGGATCAATCCTTACATCTAACACGTGCAAGTACCCCAGTTTTGTGGGTCCTTGAAACCGAAAAATCGAATGGTGGCCAAACATCTGCCTGTCCGTCTGTGGTCAACGCTAGCACCTACACCTTTCAGCTGATTTCCTCCAAAATTGATATTCTTGAATTGATCTAAAATAGCTGGAGGCTTTGGGAGTTTCAACCAAATATTTGATGTTGGGATCTTACATGACACCTCAAAAAAAATTTCATAATTTTCTCAAAAATGCCACCAACTTTTTAATGAAAAATTGTCCTCGGATACCATAAAGAACGCTTAAAGAATGGTGCAGATTTCATGTTAGTTGAAATCTCATATTTTTCGAAAAATGCAAAAGTGCAATTTTTGGGGCGTCTTTCTTCAACTATATTATTCATGATAGACTTTTCTGAATTCGATTTGTTCTTTAAAGACAGATCTTAAAATAAGGTCATGTTCAATTTATCAACTAGTGGTGGTACAGAATGGCACAGACTTTCCCGTATTAATTTTCTATTTTCTTTGGTCTCGGCTAGCTATTCGGACTTGACACATACTCTTGTCAGATGCCATCTATCGCCTTCCAAAGTACATTTTTGTGACATTTTGACCTGAGAGACAAGTAAAAAATGTCATTTTTGTAATTTTTGGAAAAACAAAAGGATAGAGCAACATGATGTTTATGTCATCTCATAGAATACATTAGGCACTATCTCTACCAAAATTTAAAGAAAATATTTGGAGCCGTTTTTGAGAAAATCTTTTTTTCGTATTTTTTAAAAATTGCTCATGTTGCACGCAGTATTGCGCGAAAACTACTAAACATTGCAAAAAAGTACAGGACCTAAAAGAAAGAACTCATTTTCGAGAACAAATTTTATTTGAAGAAAAAATCTCTATCTTCAATTTTGTAGTTGGCGGAAGTTGCCGAAAAAATTCAAACTTTCACAATTTTCGAAAATTCAAGTTTAACCATGAAAATCGGACCTATGCCACTTTAATAAGTGTATTTTACTCTATTCTTACAAGAAATTAAAAGAAAAAAATGTTTGTTTTAATTGAAAATTTTGAAACCGGAGGCTTTCATTGTAAAGTACCCACAAATTTTGAAGAAGGTTTTCCAAAATCGCGGCGCCTCGAGTTGAACCAGATCGACCGTGGAATCGATCGAATAAGAAATCGTACGTCTAGTTTAGGCGCTAGTACGGACGGACAGACAGAGGAAGGACGTTTTGTTTTGAATTGGTGTTTCGGTATGTAGGAGCTACAAAACAGGAACTCTGGTTACACCGTGTGTTAGGGGATTTTTTTCTTAATTTAGCAATAGGTTTTATCCACTTTTTCGTTATCAGGACCCGGCAATGAATTTTTTTCTGCCGAAAATTCGCCGTTTTTTCGCGCAGCATTACATAACTTTCCCTATACTACGTATACTCCGTATATGCGTACGTATACGGGAAAGTAAAAATATGAGTAGTTTTCGGGCACGAAATGTAGGCAATCTTAAATTTCTTTTAACACTTTTTTTCTCAAAAACCGTTTCAATTTTTTTTCTCGACACCGCTTAGGCAGTAGAGAGAAAGTTATGTAAAGCTGCGCGATAAAACACTGAATTTTTGGCAGAAAAAATCGTACTACAGGGCCCTGCTAACAAAAAAGTGGCTAATTCCAGTTGCTTAATTTAGAAAAAAACACGGGGTGTAAACAGAATCCATGTTTTGTGCATCCTTGATACCGAAAAATCAAATAGTGTCTGTGATCAACGCTAGCGACTAAACTGTTCAACTGATTTTCTCCGAAATTGATATTCCTCTATCGATCTGGCTGATGTCGTAGCCTCTAGAATTTGAAACCGATATTTTATTTTGGGGGTAATTTACATGAAGCCCCTGGAAAGTGTTCAAAATTGTTATAAAAATGATTCCATCATTTTTATTAAATTTTGTTTTTGGATGATGGGAAGGACGTTTATAATGGTTAAGAATGGTGCAGGTTTCACGCTCGTTAAAAACTCTAGTTTTTTGAAAATTACAAAAATTAATATTGTTTGCCGTTTACTTACAACTACAATTACGAAGATATATATTTTTCCCGTAATGAAATCTGTTCTTTAAAGAATAGGTTCTGAAATAAGGTTATGAACACTTTTTCGGAAATTTTAGTGTACTTTTCGCGTAATTTTGTGTGAAAATTCGGGCGAGAAAGTACGTGCTGTTTCAGTATCACTAGTTTCTTTAAATGTTCTCTTCATATGCATATCAAGGGAGAATAAAAAATATTATACTAATACTATTTTCGGTGAACTCCGTTTTTTTTCGAAAATGGCAAAATGTTAACATATTAAATCTACAAAATTGAAGAGAGATATTTTTGCTTTTGACAAAGTCTGTTGTAAAAAGTCACTTTTTTAAGAAAGATCGTGAACAATCGTTTGAGAAAACCAGTAGATTTCGTAATTTTTGTCTAAATTTTAGGAAATTTCTAAAAAAAATCTCAAAATCTACTCCAAAGATTTTCTTCAAACTTTGTCCACAGATAAAAAGTCGGTTAAAAGAATGGAGGAGATTTCATTTTTGTTGAACTCTCTGAATTTTCAAAGATTGCAAATTTAGAAACAATCCGAGTAAGAATGTTCTATTGTAATACCAATAGTTTCATTTAGATTTTTAATACAGCCTCTGCTTTCAGAAAAGGACAAAACATGCCCGCTTTCTTGCAGGTGTATATCCAGCTTGATCAACATCGGTGCCAAGAGGGGAAAAGGAAAATAATAATGTAACATAAGGCAGAAAATGGCACAAATAAGACAAAAAAAATTGGTATCAGAAGCTAAAATAGGCAAAAAAGGGCAGAATGAAAATCTAATAAAATCACTCCAGAAGTTCAGTTAAGGATTCCTATGTTGAAAGTCATAAAAAGTGGCAATAACAAAAATGCAATTTTCCAACTTTACGGGTTCTAGTCATTAGTTCCTGATTTTTTTAAATAGACACCTTTGTACTTTTTCAGCGATTTATTTTGACGTTTGGAATCTTCTTGGGTCTTGAATTGAAAAATTGTTTCAAGGTGCAGGATTGTATAATGTGTGTTAAAATTTTAAACTATTCTATTTCGTTTCATGGAGAAATTTCAATATTAAAAACCAACAAATCAAAACTATGGTGAGCATATATTTAAAGCATACACTACTATAAAGTCAAAGTCGATTAGGGAAATCTACATATTTCGGCAGAGCGGATCACATGCACAAAATTTAGTCAAGAACTCAGAAAACGGACTTTGGAAATATTAATTCGCGAATCAGGAACGGTTTGCTTTTACAATCTTTGATCCCTTTCCTCCAAGCCTAAGTAAATTTAAAAATAAATTAGTTTCCTAGATGTTGATATGTGTATTACAAATATGTTTAATATTATTAATTTACTAGTCTGTTATATCAAGTAAGTTGTATTATTATTATTATTTATATTAATTATGTGCAGTGACGTGCAGTGAAGTGTAGTGGCGTTCTGAAGTTGGGGAAAAAGAATGTGTAACATAACATTTTACATTACAGCTCAGTGATCAACAGTGTGGTGAAGTGGAGTGCTACGAAAGCTCGCACGGTGAAATGTTCACGTTAATTTGTAAATTTTGTAAATGTAAAATTGTTAAGTTATGTGATGTTAAATTAGTGTATTCCGCCAGCAAGTCCTCAAACTTGCAGAATTAGTAAAAAATCTAATCTAATCTAAATCTAATAGACAGTGTCGGTAGGTCAGTTCTCTGTTCCTGTGATATGCAATTTCGTCGTGGCAGCAGCTGAGGAGGAAAGGTTGAGCTCAATCGCGTAGTTCGTGCGAGGAATCTTTGCACTCGGCTGACGTCATTTAGGAGGGAGACGGCTGCCATGAACTCCGTCTAAAAAAAGCGACTTCTTTACTTTGTTAGTCAGCATGGAGACAAAAAAATTACATTTCACAAGAAACTCAATTAAACAAATTACTAGCGCAGGCATGACTAATGTCTGATTGTAATCCTTCGCTCACATTGAGCCGATGTTTTCTGAACAGTGATTGTGTGCGTGCGCTTGTTCAGTGTCTCTTCTCCTGTGTCTCGCTCGCTATCTGAATGGTCGTCAAGTGTACATATCTCGTGCAAACACTCGAATAGACCCGAAGATCGACACATGCTTGTAATGTTCGGTCTTTGCGTTTAATTTTATGAGACACATTGCTCAGTATCTGGCCTGAGGTGCCATATTGCATATTTGCACCCGCTGACGCTCTCAACACAGGAGAAGATCGAAGAACAAAGATAATTCTGTGTTGCCCCTGATGTAGTCAGCCTCTCTATCGAGAGATGTGGCTCAGGGCATCAACTGATGTCACTGTATTGCGTCTGACCGGGTTCGAGTCCTGACGGCAAGATTTTCGACACTAGCTAGATAGCTGGGTCAAATCCAATTGGTGTCTGGAGGAGAATTCTAGTGGTCGTCTGCTCTGATCGGTAGTTTTCCGTGGTTTCTCCGATCAACACCAGGCGAATGCCGGAGCAGTACCCTAACAAAGGAGCCATGGACTGCGCGCGATCTTTCCTTTCTTTTCCTTGTCCTCTCCTCACCCTTATCTATACACACTAATACGAACAGGTCCTACGCTACCACAGCCCGCGAGACCTGTCCAGAGCTTAGAGCTTGTCCAGGCCGTGGCGGTGCCCCGCTAGTGCGAGATACCTGGTCGGGGAAAACTCCGCTAGCAGACGGTAGGTCGGCATCGGAAATCGCCATCCAGCGGAGGAAGACCGCCGCCACCTCCCTAGGAAAAAACATGGACTACACGCACAGGATTAGTGGTCTTAGCAGTTGACGCGTCCTGAATCACTAACAATCAATCAATTGTCGAAATCTCTGACCGTAGAAATGTATCTGAGCATGACTGGTCGCCGTCTGCGCACCCACCTGCACCGTCTCGAGAAAAGTAACCCTCGACCAAAGACGCATTGCTAGACAAATACTTGATAAATGGAATTACTCCCAACGAACATGTATTTTCTGAAGCCCTGCAATTTATTCTTCAGCTACAAAACTGCTCTCGCAGCGAATAATCCTGCACTACTGTAGATATTATAACATCAAAGAACCGTCATTCAAACTGCTCTAGTAAGTGGCAAAATCAAAAAGGAAAAAAATTGGATAAATGTTTGAAATAATAGAATTGTAGTGTAAGAATTAAGATGTTTATTCATTCATAAACTAAAAGTATGATTAATATTTAAGTATAGATGTTTTCCTCTGTGCATGCCGCAATTTGTGCTTTATTGTATTATGGGTGTAATGATAATAAAGTTAAAAAATTTGCCTGTTGTAGTTCAAAAATATCAATATCACAAAAGAATTAATTTTTTTTTAATTGAATAATAATCAACATTGAATAAGTAATTTTTGGTCCGTTAAAATTCCTTAACAAAAGGAAAAACTAAGAGCTATTTTAATGAATCTTTTAATTTAGATAATATATCTTTCTCATACTTGTTAGTTTTCTAATTTTTTGTTCTGGGGTAGCTTTTCGGTTTTGCCCCATCCTCTCGCTAGCTGCAAATTTTCGTCGCCCAAATTACTTTTTTTTTATTTCTCAATTTTTTGTGTTCCTAATAGTGGAACCGAAGTACAACGTTAATAATATTACAGAAGCGTAAAACCTCGACCTCTATGGAAATTTTCGGTAAAAAATTTGGAGCCGCTTTAAGAAAATGGCGTTTAGGTGAAATTTGGCAGAAAATGCAGAATTTGACGCTCCATTTCACAGAAATATATTGCGTTTTCGAAAACCTTTATTGAATGTCATTTGAAGCGCTTCCTTCAAGACTAAGTGTTAATTTAGGCGATACTGCTACCAGAAGTATTGTTTATGAACATTAATTTTTGAAGAAATTTCTCAACAGTTTGTTATTGACATAGCTTGTGAACACATTTATCATTTTGTAAAAGGGAAGCTGCAAACATATGACCAGCCTTAGTATTATTTTAGTATTACAAGTACGAATCAAAGAAGTTGGTTTCAGACAACCCGGTAATAGGATGGTGCTTTTTAAGAAATTGTAATCTATTTTATTTAATATTATTGGAGTTATAAGAAGTGAATAGTGCTTATATTGTTCCAAAATTTGCAAACGTCCCTTATCTCATAAGTCTTAGATAATAATTGCAGAATGCCATAATACAATATCTTGGGGTTTTCGATTTTCCTTTTGGTGGATATGTAGTTCTTGTCTACTCTTACTTTGTGCCAAGTAAACACTGTTTCAGTTAACTATTCTTATTCTTCTTTTTATTATGTTTTACTGATGTTATTATCATTGCTCTTTTGATTACCTTATACTAATATTGCATTTCCACAATCCATTTTAAAATTATTAACAATATAAATTAATATTCACAATACAATTTTAATCTCTTACATGATTACAAAACTGTATGTCAAAGCTAGGTGAAAAGGACATTTCAAGATAAAATGGCAATGCTTGATGTGTTTATAATCAATGTATCTGGTTAGTGGTCGACCAAGAAAATATTTTATTATTAATGATTACAAATTGTACCTTGACAGACTAAAATATTTTCGAATTTTCTTTAATTCTTCGAATTTTTCAATATCGGGAAAACGTCAATACCTTGAAACATTTTGAGATAATTTAAACGCGCTGCTTTCAGATTTATTGAAAGGTCTACCTGTTTAAATCCGATGAAAAGTGACAATATTAATTTCTTATCAGATTTCAAATTTATCCGGAAATATTATTCCCAAGTAGAACGTTGGCGAATTAATGCTTCGAAGCTCCCAAGCACATGAGAGAGTTTTATCATTCTTTTACATACATGTTGCACAGATCCTGTGAAAGATTTCTATCTTTTGATTTGCCTGTCATTCCCAAAAGTGTTTGAAGACTCGGCTGCTATCGTACCTTCACTTTTGACATTTTTATCATAAGTAATATCACAGCACTTTGAGTGATATTTAGTGTGGCTATTTCACGAATAAACACATTACATGAATAGAAAGGATAATTTAAATCACAGGAATTACGAAAAAGAGAAATATTACTCAAAATTACTACTGAAAAATGAGAAAAATTTCATTCAGCTCCGACTTATCACTGCCTCCTGGAATAACTTATAATCATGTAACGTTTGTGATGTGTTCAAATTATCATAGACAGGACTCAACTTAACAATGCTTTATTAATATCACCATAATCATTGTTGAACACATTTACAATCGTACAATATGGAATTGCTCTTCTTCTGATGACGATTGAGACAGACACGACCCTTTCCTGCGTGTCGCTGGACTCGACACCTGTCCTGCGCGACTCCACGGCTCTCTCCTCCAGGCGCAGTGTGCGCCATACACGACTTCTTCTCTCGTGTCGCTGGGCCCGACACCTGTTCCGCGCGTCTCCACGGCGCGGCTGCTCCACGAGTCTCCACTGACCCGTTGCCCCTCCGTGCGCGACTGGCACGGCGGCTGGTCGCACGGCCTCCTGCGTGCGAACGTCCACGGTCGGGCGGGGCTCCCGATCCTTGCTCCCGTTGACTGGGTCGGCGCTGTCTCTCCTGTCTCGGCTCTCACTCTCTCACTCCCAGCTCCGTAAAGTTAGAATCGCAAAGTTGTCAAAATAATTTGAAATTAATCTCCAAATTTGTCGCTTTTTGTCGCTAATTTGTTACGCAAAAAAAATTTGTCGCTCTTTATTTGACACTGCTATAACAAATGCTGCTAACTTGATATCAACTTAGCATCGCAAAAACAAGAAAACCAAGAAACTACACGGATAAATTAAAAATTAATTACATGGGAATTTGTCGCTTTTTTGTCGCTCAAAATTTACCATAAAACAAATTTTGTTACTCTTCAAACAAAGCCAGAAATGTAATTTCCCAAAAATGCTCTTTTCCAACGCAATGTCAGGAAAACCAAGAAATAACAATAATAAGTAAAAAATATTAACATGGGAATTTGTCGTTTTTTTGTCGCTCGAAACCTACCGTAAAAGAAATTCTTTTACTCTTGAAACAATATGCTAGAAATGGAATTTTTCCCAAACGCGATGCTAAGTTGATATCAACTTACAATCGCAATTTCAAGAAAACCAAGAAATAACAATAATAAGTAAAAAATAATTACATGAGAATTTGTCGATTTTTTGTCGCTCGAAACTTACCGTAAAATAAATTTTGTTACTCTTTAAACAATATGCCAGAAATGGAATTTTTCGCAAAACGAGGTCTGATGTTTCGTCAAGTAAGAATCGCAATCCCAAGAAAACCGAGAAATATTCTAAAGACACAAAAACTTTTTACATGGGAATTTGTCGCTTTGTTGTCGCTCAAAACCTGTCATAAAACAAGTTTTGCTTCTCTTTAAACAAAACCAGGAATGTAATTTCCGAAAGCAGCGCTTCTGCACCACAGTGACAGGAAAACCAAAAAATTACTTTAGTAAATAATAAATAATTACATGGTAGTTTGTCGCTTTTTGTCGCAGTCAACTTACCAAAAAATTAATTTTGTTTCTCTTTGGACAATTGCAGAAATGGAATTTCTCGCAAATGCCTTTCTCACGTTACGTCAAGTTAACAAAGGAATCTCAAGAGAACCAAGAAATTTCAGATATAAAGAAAATGTAGGTCCATCAAGCTGGCCCGCCCACCATAGCAGAATCAAACCAAACTAGTACCATAATTTTTAACTATTTTATTACTAATTTATTACCGCAAAACTAATTTTCTTACCATTCATCGGCACCCCAAAATATAATTTTTAACTATTTGGTTACTAATTTATTAGTCATGAGGGCGGCGAGCCCGTCCTCTCCCTTACAGCGTCCGGCTCTAACAGTCTTGCTGGTTTTTCCAAAGCCTGCCCGAGGGTTAAATCCCCGGCGGGTCTTGGGTATTTTTGCCTGGGACAGGTATTACCAAAGCTTTGCAAATGGAATTATACTCGTAGATACTTCGCCAATGGTTTTGGTATAACTAAAATTATTTATGGTCGTTGATGTTTAGTTACTGGTCTAAAATGTCCAAAATGTTGTTATAGTAGTGTCAAATGAGTAGCGACAAATTTTTTTGCGTAACAAATTAGCAACTAAAAAGCGACAAATTTGGAGATTAATTTCAATTTTTTTGACAACTTTGCGATTCTAACTTTACGGAGCTCTCACTCTCCTGGCTGTCGCCCGCTCCCGCTTAAGTAGGGACGGCGCGGCCCAGGGTAGCCTCGCCTCGAGGCTTTCCCTCTCGCTGGCCAGCGTTCCGCACCAGCGAGTTCCGTGGCGCGCGGCGTATAGCTGCGCGCGCGCCAGCTTTGAAATGCTGAACACAGAACAGCAGTTTGAATAACTTTACTTGATAACGTTTGAATAACGTTTAATGCAGAAAATGATTTAAAATGTTTCGATTTTATGATAATAAAACTTTCAAACCACTTGCCATTTTGTGGCATGAAGCTATGTCTGGCAGAAAAAAGGAAGACTTTGTAAGTACGTTTTTCTATTTTCTAAAGTACTACGGAATTGCAAAGATCATTGTCATCTGGCTTTATAATTTTTCAGGCCAAAACAAGAAAATAATCTACAGTTTTTTTAATCCTGATTGTAAATTCACATGAAATAGCTGCGAAAACAATCTTGTTTGAAGCTAGCCATACTTTTATAGTAGCCAACAGGTTTCATCCCAACGTTGAGCAGTCACTGAAACGGCAGGGTAAACCTACGATTTCCAGAAGTCCTGTGATGCTGTAAAGTCATCAAGACCTTCCGTCGAAATAAAACAAGGACTATTCCGATTTTTTCAATATCCATCACAGTCCAAACTGAAAGTGATCACAACCGTGCCAACTTTGTCGACATGGCACAAGTCAAAGTGTGCCATGCAAAGTCAAGTTTGATTTTTAGAAAGTCCCTCTCAATAATTTCAGTAACAGATTTAGTTTTTGATGAACAAAACCTTTATACGTCTTACTATTGCACTTTGAATAAGCATAATATATAGTTGGACGCGAATAATGCTTAGCCAAAATGCAGTAACTGCTTTATTTTATTGCTAGAATGAAAAAAATGTTATAATTTTTATAAAGTAGTATTTAAAAATCCAGTTTAACTTAACATACAGTTACATAATTATTGTTACGTTCATCATCAGGACACTTTGACAAAGTTAACCTAGCTTTTCTCAAAACTTGGTTTTGTGTAGTTACTACGTTTTTCCTTGAAAAGGCAGTCTAGTCCTGACGACTCCGTCCTTTTCATCCTTTCTTGCACCTAAAAGAAATTCCTACCCGGTCAGCATTAAATAAATTTCAATAATACACCTGTATCCTTGGGTAGAAACCTGTCAGTTTAGCAATTGCCATATCGCCTCCGTGAACAATGCTTGCACGGAGAGAAATGTCCATGCAATTGATCACGTAGTAGATGGAACTATAATGTATAGTATAAGGTATAGTATACTATAAGGTATAGAAAGATAGTACCCCCAGAATGAATGGCATCTAATGGAGACGATTAAACGAATCGTTAGGTTGACTAATACATCGAGGAATATTTACTAAATGCATTGCAGTGAAAATAAGTAAATGAATCGTTGCTTTTCATAAATTAATGAACACTGTTGAGTAAGCCCTACTGAACAGAAACGTGAAAGGGAATATTTTCTTTATATCCTTTCAGGCAGGTAGTAACTGGTGTTCCCGAGCGGACCAACGGCCCCATGGGCTCGTACTTCATTAACTTCGCTTACCTGAGAGACGCTCAAGCAGAACAGAGCCGCTGCCGACGTTTGGCTACCGTCGGTATTTCTACCGTTAGTTTAGAAAATAAAATAATTATTTAAAACCAATAAACTATTAATAACCCTTTTATGTAGCGTAAAATGCAATATACTGCATTGATTTCTCACAGTTTGAATTCTACAACTATTCATTAGAGAGATATCAGAGAACGCGCTTACTAAACAGTGTTTAGTGTGACAACATGAAGCGTAGATCTCACCGAATGATTTGTATCTACGGAACAAAAATAGTGCCACTGATAATTCTCTTTGTTCATTCACTTACGAGTTTCAATTGTCTGATTTACTAAACGAAACAAAATCATGTGTATTTTTCACTGATTCGTTCTAGCTTGTTACTGCTTTCGATATGGAGCTCGATATCCACTGCATAACTTATCTGGATCGAGAGGAACGTGATTATGAGGGAAATATAAAAACAGTTGAATAATGCTACATGTTCTCTTCTGGAGGAAATCGTGGAAGGGAATTGTGGGAGTGAAATATGGAAAGACAAACCGAGTCAAATTAACATCTAGTTAATTAGTACATGTCAATATGAATCAATAACATTTGGTAAAAAATAAAATTATGTATGGTCCACGGACATTAACTGGTTCCAATGATCTCGGACGACAACAAGTCCTCAGATATTTTGTCGCCTCTCGATCATTAGAACTCTTATGACGCACTTGGAGCGTAAATAACTACGAGTATTAGTGAATCTTACCACACGAATAATTGCATTTACTATATGATCGCTGGCTACATATGTTTAGTACGTTGCACTACACTGCGAATAATACTTCTGCCGACTTGACAGCTCCCGTCTGACAGGGGAGAGGGGGTTCTGTTATCCAATCAGAGGCTTCAAATTATGATTATGTCACTACAGACTTGCCGACATTTACTAAGAAACAAATGAAATCTAATAGCGCAAAGCAACTAAAAATTGAAGAGCATCAAGCGCCAAGAGGAGCGTCATTAGTTGTTTGGATGTGCGTCGTGTAAGCTGTTGTGTCGTCAAGTTATAAAGGCTTACTTAAAAGCTGACCCTTACATAAAGGCTGATATATTTACGACACAGAACGATTACATGTACATCCACCTTAAAGGGCATTTTTATTTTTTATCTTTATGCCAATACATTAAATAAGATGCCTCCTTGAAAACTTTGTAAATAACAAAGTCAGTAACTTCGAAAAGTCCTGCTTTTTTTTATTGTGAACGTTCTGTGAAAATTATGTACTCAAACCAAGAATGTCTTGTGTTTAGATGTTTCTTTCCTATAAAACTTTCATCATAAAGACTATGCTTCTTCGTTCTTAAAATGCGTCTCGCTGTACTTGCTTTTCATCTGCTTTGCGCGTGTTATGTAAAAATGTTCGTAATTTCTTGTATTGGCTGGATTAGTCTAAGGGACTGCCAATAATGTTTAACAGTATTTTATGAAATAAACTAGTGTCCTACTAGAATCCTACCCAAAATACAATAAATTGGACGTGTCTGCCTCGACAGCTGATCTGACGCAAGAATCCGAGTAAGTGGCAACATCGCTCTCCCCCCCACTCCCGGCTGTGAATTCGGCAGAAGTATAATTAAATATTACTGTTTATTTAGTGCAAATTTTGCAATATACAACATTTGCGTCGGTGCGGCGTGCGCGTGCGCAGGTGATCGCGGGGCTGTGGAGCGCGGCGGCGCTGCTGTGCGTGCCCGTGCTGCGGGTGCGCGTGCTGCAGGCCGTGAGCCTGCACGGCCCCTACAGCGCCACCTTCTGCGTGGAGACGTGGTCGCACCCGTGCTGGCGCGCCACCTACGACGTGGCGTCGGTGGCGCTGCTGTACGCGCTGCCCGGCGGCGCCGTCGTCATCAGCTACGCCCTCACCGGCCGCCGCCTCTGCGCCGCCGCGCCGCCCTTCGACGCCGCCGACGGCGCCGGCGCACAGCAGGTAATACAGCTCCACCAAGCGCAGAAGGAAGGAGGTTATTGTGGAACTAACAGTGTAAACACATGTCTATACAGTCAGTTTCGCTAAAAAAAAAGGCGCGAGGAGCATGAAGCGGGTTGTTTATCGGTGTAGCTTTGGAAAATATGAGTTCTCGTCGAGGTGTGACACTTCGCGGGCAGGCAAGACGCCTTGCATATAATGTTATTACATTTTGTAATAGTGGAAAAGACAGACCTAAAATACCTTCAAGAAGCACAATCAAAAGTGCAGCGCAGCAAGCTTAAAGTAATGTGAAGCCGAGAGACATGGGTTTTTGGTAACAATGCCGAAACGATCAAAAGTGACACCAAAAAGAAAAATTGTTAAGGATGAAATTCAAACGTATTGTATTCTTATTCATTAATCTTTTTTTATACATTATGCGATTGGTGAGGTATGTAATAAAGTAAAAAAACATTACATTTACTGTCATAAGTATTTAAAATATTATTCATTAGGATGGTAGTTGCTTTTTGCATCATAATAATTTCATTTGGCATATATTCTGAGACACTACTTAAATTAAATTAAATTAAATTATTCACAAGTATGAATGTTACAGTACAAATTTTCTGCTCATCAAAGAAATTCGATCAAAATTGAATGATTCTGCAGAGACAAATAAACTTTTATTTCTTCCAATATAAGGCGCAGACATGTCCTAATACAGTTAAAATATTAATCGGAAATATATCAGATTTGTAACGAAATAAATCACCCTTTTCCCGAAATACTTTGGTAGGGTCCCATTTTTAATTTGATTTGAGTGGCGTTATATCTCCGTCTCTGTCGTTTCGGCTGTAAATAGAGACAGTGGCGCGCTCCTGTAAACACCATTCTCAACTTGGTCGAGTTATAACAATAACAACAACAATAATAACAATAATATCATGAAATGTGAGACAAAAAATGTTAAAGAAATTGTGGAGAGACAAACCACTCCACGGACAATATTTGAAACGAATGCACAGATCACACAACGAGAGCACAAATCAATAAAGATCAATCGTTTATGTGGCTTAAAAGGGGCAGACTGAAGCCAGAATCGGAAGCACTTGTAATAGCTGCCCAAGATCAGGCCTTGAGAACACGACATTATGATAAAGCGGTTCTCAAACTTTCCTCATACGATAAATGCCCCATTTGCCAGAAATACCTAGAAACCATTGATCATATTGTCTCAGCTTGTCCAATCCTAGCAAAGACCGAATACTTGAAAAGACACGACAGGATGTGTAGCTACCTCCATTGGCAGATCTGTACCGCCCTCGAAGTTCCGAACACATGCCCCAAGTGATACGAACACTCACCAAAACCGGTGACATCTGTTGGATTGTGTACAATATTGTATGAACAACAAATCTAAACTGATCGCACGATAGCGGCAAACAAACCGGATATAGTAATCCGGGATTTGGAGAAAAAATCTTGTCTACTTGACGATGTTGCTGTATCTTGCGATCAAAACGTCGTTACCAAGGAGGCAGAGAAACGTCTTAAATACAAGAGTTGGGAAATCGAGATCAGCCGAATGAAGGTCGTAAAAGTACAGGTCGTCCCCATAGTAATCAGAGCTCTACGATTTGTTCCGCAAAATTTGGGTAAGAACTTGGAAAATCTCTCTGGTAATTTAAAGTCTGGGAAGTGGAAGAAATTGCTTTATTTGGAGCAGCCCACATTTTGTAGAGGCACCGATGGTCTCTAGATCTACTCCTTAGGGAGCTGGTTGCAACCCGGAGTAGACTTTATACAAATTCTTGTAATAATATTGCTTTCAAAATTGTTTTAGTCGAGTCAACGAACAATTTCCATGCTTCAGTGCTGTGTTGCATCCCAAGGCTTGTCAAGAGACCCTGAACGTCCGCACAGTAGCAGATACTGTCACTCATTGCAATGTAATCTAATACCAAAAATGCTTTAAACTATTACTTTAAATATACATTTTTTCACACAGACGACGAAAATATAGTGTGGCGTTGAGTGAAAAAAGTATAAAAAACATGGGGATCAAAAATACCATGCCAGATAACTAAAGCTTGTTTATCAGTGCAATCAATCAACTGGTGATGTTTAGTTTTCTGAACTATGATGTTTAGTTTTCTGAAGAGTTATGATTAATTTATTTTTCATTTTTATTTTTCAAAGACCGTTTGGTCTGTGTAAAGATGGAAACGTATGTCCCGTTTGGAAATGTAAAGATGGAAACGTATGCCGATGCAATGCGCTTTACACACGTGTATGGCATATTGCCTGCTCATCAGGCGACACTGTTTTATTCACATTTCATCACTCTAGTTCATCAGTCTCACGCACTACCAGACCTCAGCATTCTCAAATACATTTCTACTTTCTTATTCGTAATTATTGGATCAAAATTATTTTGTGATATTTTTATTAGAGCTAAACAAATATAATTATTAATATTATAGGAACCTAATTACTTCATAGCTTTATAGTATAGATGATAGCTTGCAGTTACTGTTTTTCCATTATCAATTAATTCATTTCGTATAGGCACGAACGCATTTACTAGAAACAAATCATTACAAACTGATTCTTGGAATCCTGTGCGTAAATTTGGCCTTTTCATCCTCGAAAAGGTTAAACAAAACATACTTCTCGCATTTGCTCCGTTGTCCATTAAATACTTTCATCTTTCGCTAGCGCTTGTTCTCGGAAACATTTGGAAAGTAAATCTGCACAATGTGCGTGATATCCACTTTGTATATTCGACGTTTGTGAAATATTTCTCGCAACAATAACTTAAAATCAACAAAACAGATGTGGGACAGTCCATGTCATCTTAACTTTTTGCGAATTATATTGTAATGATTCAGGATCAGTTACAGTTGATTTACTATGAATTACGACAATTTTAAGTTATTCAATAAAGAACAGACTATAGCAAAATAAGGACCACATGTGGTGAATAGAGTACAGAAAAAAAAAGATAGCCCGTTGCGTAAGAACAATACTTCTAGTTTATTAAAACGCACAGAAATAAACATAATTGAACATGACAATTAAATGGCCACTAATTTAAGAAGAATTACAATGTTTGTTTCATCGAAATCGAACCACGGGTTGTGTAATTAGAACAGTTTTAATAAAATGCATAAGTAAACTTCAACGCCACGTACGGGAAAAATAAACATTTTCAAGATTTTAAGTGAAACCCGTAAATTGTGCCGTAATGGTAATTACAGGTCGATGTATCTGAATTGCGGCAAATTTATGAAAATAATAAAAAACTTTCAGGGGGCCGTAGAAGTTTATTTTTCATAATTTTCATGTTACATAACGACAAGGGAGAACAATTGACGTGTAAATGCACGAGTACGTGAGATAAAAATAAGCGTTTTTCGGCGTAATGGGGCCGAAAATGCGTGTTTTGGAAACTAAAGTGAGATATTGGAATCGAATGGCAATTTTTGAACACTGTAAGAGGGTTCGAATGTGAAAATTGCGGAAAATAAGATTTTTTCTTGGTATAGTGATAATTAACAAGAATAGCAGCGGCAGTGGTTTGTTTTGATCGAAACTGTAACCTACGGAACAGAACAATGAGAGGAACAGAATAGCAGTGTGTGTTGTGACGTGTAGCGGCATGTAAAAAATTTATGTGAGAGAACGTGTTCGTGTTTAAACTTTAAGTTTTGAAGTTGAATTTGTTTTAACAAATTTTAGTTACAAATCAATGTAAAGTTGGAACAGTGTCGATATTTTGAAAATGTGGCAGTGCGCAAATTTCAAAGTTTAGATTTTTTTTGCGATAAAATAGAGAAGTCGCGTCAATGGTGATTCTAGTTTACAAACTGAGTCGATTCGCCGCGGACGGAGCGCGACATATATTAGAGGATTGCTTGTGATTGGAACCCAACGACGACCGGCGACGCGTGATAACGGGCACGTCTATGCAGTGATCGCTTATGCTGGTGGGAAGTGGTTCGAAGCCCAGGAGATGTGATGTGGTGTCTGGACATCTAGCAGATGCCAGCAGCAGAAAAAGGGAAGTGTACGCGTTTTTTTCACCATAGAGAATTTCTTGACAATACATCAATATCCAAGACTTAAGATTGATTAGTATAAATCGATAAATGAATGGCCATGAAAAAACTTTAAGATATTAAAATGTGCAGAAATTTCAATAGTATTCAAATATCATTCAGGATTTTTTAAAATAATAGACAGATTTATATTTATCAGAATAAAATCTAGAAATATTAATTCAATTTTAAAAGAAAGAACGTGCGAAAATAAAAAGAAAGGAATTCCAAGAAGAAATGGTTATTGTTGTGTATATATTACTTTCCCGTATACGTACGTAAACACGGAGTGATATATATGTGGTATAGGGAAAGTTATATAATGCTGCGCGAAAAAATGGTCAATTTTCGGTGGAAAAAAATTTATTGCCGGGCCGTGATAACGAAAAAGTCGACGTACGATTCGTACGATTTCTTCCAAAATGGATATTTCCCGATCGATCTGATTCTAGTCAAAGCTTCGAGACTTTGAAAAAGTTTCTTCAAAATTCGGGAGTACTTTACATGAAGCCCCCGGACATTTTCAAAATTTTCTCAAAATCTCAATTTAAAGGAAAAAAATTTTTTCTTTAAATTTCTTGTAAGAATAGAGGAAAATACATTTATTAATACCGCATAGGTCCGATTTTTAAGGATAACTCTGAATTTTAGAAAATTGTGAAAGTTTGATTCTTTTCGACGTCTTTCTCCAACTACAACATTAAAGATAGAGATTTTTTCTTGAAATAAAATGTGCCATTTATGACTAGGTGTTTGTGTTGTTTAATAATCTAAAATTAATTTTTTCGTTCTAGCAATAGGAAACCGAAAAAATTAAGAAAATGACAAAAAAAATGTACTTTTGGCGGTGATAGATGGTAGCTGCCAACCCAAAGAGTATGTGGCAATTCCAAATAGCTAGCGAAGACCCAAGGAAATAGAAAAACTAATACGGGAAAGTCTGTGCCATTCTGTAGCACCACTAGTTTTGATGGTATATTTTGTTTTGTCAGTGTGATATATCAGTGCCCTCTGGAATACAAAGCCTGGTGACGGGCAGCCATCTTGTCAATGACGTCACGATGAGTAGGCCCACCAGCCCTGCCGCGGGCCTACGATCCATGCTGAAGTTAATAGCAAGAGCATTTCACAATATATTTGTCCTTGGTACTTCATTTCCCAAAATCAGATTTTAGAAACGAAAATCGAAGGATTTATATTTTTAGAAATATGTTGCTTTTATTTCAGGAAAATGTTTCTTTGAAAGAACAAAAAACTTTTTCTACAACTATCAACAAAATTAGAATCAGAAGTTAATAAAAATACACTTTGATTAATTTTAAGAATAGTAATTTATTTTGAAGAAAATTATATCACAATTTACATATATTACTCTCTCTCTCTCTCTCTCTCTCTCTATATATATATATATATATATATATATATATATATATATATATATTTTGTGTAACACAACAAAAATATTTAAGTAGTTTCTCTCTACTTATGCATACATATTCCTACATTAATACACACAAACGTATTTTTACAGAATAGGCGATTTAAAATATTTTGAGAAAGAAAAGTACAGGAGCAGAATTATTCTGCAAGCTAGATTTTGAGCTGAGATATCACGTCAATTATGAATATATTAAAACATGTAAGACATCCCACATAACTTAATATTTAAACCTCTGAACGAAAAACTTGATAAGGAAAATTCATTTGAAATACCGAATGAGGAGCTCCTGAGAGGAATTAGATTACTGTTGAATAACAAATTCTTCAAGTTGAATGATTCTTGTCACAAACAAACACAGTGAACTACAATAGGTGGACCCAAAGGTTACCTATTTTCTGAACTGGTTATGCAGCAGACACAGTAATCTTAAGTCAAAATGAAGTAATATTTTATGCTAGATATGTGGATGGCACGATCTTAATTGTTGATGAGGCAAAGATTGGATCCATTTTTCAACAATTCAATAACTATCACCAAAACGTATCACTATCACTATCACCATCACCAACGTTTGCAAGTTTAAGGTATTTTTTAAATTCCTACCCTTGAGTTATTGTTGGGTATGAAAGTTTTCTCTCTACAAATAGCTCTGATCCACACACTCCTTGCCTCTTTCTCTTTTGGAAAGCCGAACACACTAACAGAAGGTCCGTTTCGACAGTTGCCTTTACAATTGGACACACAACACTTGAAAGGCGTTATTGTGACGAGCTGTAAATGAAACAATGAGGGTTTGAATCGTTACAAATTTTTTTAACATGTTTACTGTGTAATCACGTAAGTCCTAAACACTGTATGATCAATATATACAATAACCTAGAAGTCTCGTAACACGTTTTTACAAATGGAAGCACAAATATATCATTTGCTTATATTTGCCTTAATTTTACATCTAAGACGTAAAGTGAACTTAATCAGAAACTACTGTTAATAAATTGTACTTACTAAGTTCGAATTTCCGTAATTAAAAATAATCAAACTGCTGAAAAATCACAACCAACACAACATAGCAACACGCATAACACACGGAGTATCCGGCCGCAGAGTCTCTTCGTGGGCCTACTCGTGCTTACGTCACAAAATCTTCGCCAGGCTTTGTATTCCAGAGGGCACTGGATATATATGTTTCAGGATTGCTTTTTTTTATTTATGTGTATTGTGTGCAATGATGTATATAAATACCACTAGATGGCTGACTCGGCGCTTTCCCAATAGGTGGAGGTGAGGCCGTGCAGGGAGCCATGTTGCACGGCAAAAGCTTCGAATGTCAAATGCAACCCATGACAGTTCGGTAGATTTTTACGCGTGTAACACGTAAACATTGTATTGATTAACATGGTTCTGTTCCATCATAAGAAAGTAAAGCTGTAGGAAACAACAAATTGTCGAAATATATTTTATAATTTACATAAAACTACGAACAGCATTAACATAGTGTTACCGGAGACTTGCAAATGAGGACTTGCTTTTTATGATGCCTTACAGGTACAAACGTCTTATACTACTTCAGACGAGATCAATTTATATGTTAATACTGCACGTGACAGTAAATTATTATTACTACGGCAGCTTTATTATTAAGAATTCTTCCTTTGTTTCAATATTCCGTTTTCAAATATAAGAATAAGACGTACTTATTGTTCATGTGATTAGAAAAACTGCGTTTCACTCCAAATATCCCTTTTTTTCTCTCTTAACGGATGGTTGTAAATAACTGCTGGATTTGGGAGGTGGCAGAGAGATTTAAAATGAAAACACGTAGAGAAATATAGTACATATGTACTTTTTATGGGCAGACATTTTTATTTGCATATGAATACAAAACGTTTTGCAGGAACAAATATTCAAATGATACCTTTCATCATTGAAAGAAAATATTAAAATAATAAATAATGTTTCTTTTAATTTTACATAACAGGAAATAGAACAAAACATACATTTAGAGAATAAACGAATAGATTAAAAAAGTGTTCAAAACATGAGCACTTAAGACTAAGATTCCACTACACGATATTGTTGTGAAACCCATCTTATAGTGGTAAAACATGGATAAAACAAAGGCAAAAAATAATTGCTTTCCTGGGCCAATTTTGAAAATAACAATTGCATTAAGTAAAGATCAAAATGAAAACATTTAAAAAATCAAAGCAAAAAATGTTTCACTAATCACTCAAGAGAAAACTCACTACAACACGCCGCTTTCGGAAATACGAACAAGGTTTTTGCCGTGCAAAATGGTGCCTTGGGTGGCCTCACCGCCAAGGCGACAGTCATCCATCTATGAGTGTGTGTGTGTGTGTGTGTGTATATATATATATATATATATATATATATATATATATATATATACATCATTGATTGTGTGTAAATGATGGGCTGGTTTAAATGCAGATCACAACAAGTGGATGCAAAAAGGAAAAGATTCTTTTGGTAAATAAATTAAATGTCGGAAAGCGAGGCTGCTGACCGAGGTTTTCGCTCTCTCACACTAATATGTCATTATTTCAGTAGTTAGGAATCTGGATGCACTGCAAATTTAAGCTACAGTTTATGGCTTTCCGTACGGAACCGGTCACGACTCACCTTGGAAACAAATTTTCTGTAATTGTGTATTATATTTTTTTGAGAAAAATCGGGCATTTTAAATTATTTGGAAAGTAAATACGTTATGGGCGTTATGTGTGTGTGTGTATGCCGGAATGGAAGTTGGGCAACCGTGCGTTCATGTTTTATGTTGTGTTTTGACGAGTTGATTGGTAAATAAATTCATTAAGCTAGCCGAAAGGGGAACGCACGTATTGCAACTCGCGCACGCACACGCATGACATTGCGATAGATAGTTGATGGTGAGAAAGGAGCAGGTAGGGAAACCGATTACAATATACATCGGTAAAAGTTTCCTGGAAATTAATTGAAGTGACACAATCGTCTCCCTTTAACATCACGAAAGGTGTGAAAATCTAACAGCTGTATTTTGCAGCTTGTTGAACGCAGATTTTGTGGCGTAAGGGTCTTGCTGTGATTCAGAGTTTTTCTGGACTACAAAAAGCTGGCTTCCGCAGCGAATAGCACGGAAATGGCAGGATGTAAAATTAATTACATTCTTTCGGGAAGGTAAATCATGTGGCTGCCAATGGTCGATTATTGTAAATGAATTTTGGGTAATTTGGAATCCGGTTGTGTCACTTTTGCACGATCAGGGCCGTAAATATTTCACTTTATCCCAAAGAAAAGTGTTAGTTTATATTTTTAACACACTGCTCTTAGCATCTTTTTTGTATATCAGCAGGGTATTACTTAATCGCCATGATTTGTTTCATAAACATGTTTAAGTCATATTCTCTTAAAACGTGTTTAAATCATATACACGAATCAAATACGCATCAAATAGTCCAATTTCTTGTTATTCACTCAATTTGAAAACATAAAGCATCACATTTAATTATAATTACTGAAGGTACACATTTGTCTGAAGATTGCTGGACACTGCGTTTATTACATATGCAAATATTTGCATTTACAACCAGACAATCTTCGAACATAAACACAAGCTAACTTTTTGTTCTGTAACATAACTCTTTCGCTTACGCTAGAAAACGAAACGTCAACGGCATTGAAAGAAGGAATGGAACTACCAAAACAAATTAAACAATCTCCACTACGATTTTGTTTGTTGCTGCGCATCAGAGTTCATTATCTTAATTTAAATACTATTAAAATTTAGTGTTTTACTAAAAACGGTTAATAAGGGTCTGTGATAAAATTTATTTGCCCACTACCTTTCATTTAACCCTCTAGTACCCCTTGTTACATATATGTAACAACATTTCTGATCGCCATTGCTTTGGAAGTGCGTGCCAATCTGAGACGAGCGTGAAACATCCTCTTTATATTGACTTGCAGAACGTATGTTCGGTGTGTTGGGTGAGCGATTTCTGTGTGTAGTCGATTGCATATTTGTCGATCAGGGAATACTCGCGTTTCGGGGAAATCGGAAAAATATTTGCATTTTGTTGTAACAAAATAAAAAATTTGCAATTTTCCTGCGCACGATTCCTGCGCACGATTCCTGCGCACGATTACAATTCTTACGAAGTTCCTTTGTAAGGCGACGAAGTAAAAATGAGTAACGAAATAAAAATATGATAATTCTTCAAAATTGCTTAATTTAGGCAGATTTAGGCAATAGAATATCAAAAAGGCATCAACGTTCCTTTTAGAACATTTTAGGTACTATTAGATGCTCTCAGTAGATTTATTTTTTCATGATTTGTAAACATCTGCAATTATTTTCCACAACCTCCTAAAGGAACTAAATAGGCATTTGTCCTAAAATCCGAGTTCTAGTGATAAGTAACTAATGTTGCTAAACGAGAACGTACTTTCTCACCGGTATTTTCATGAAAAACTACCGGGACCCAGCAAATGTTGTTCTGCCCTTTATCTCTCTTTCCCCTTCCATCTCCCTTTCTCCCTGTTTCTCCCCCCCCCTCTCTCTCTCTTTCTTTGTCTATCCGTTTCTCTCTGACTCTGACTCAGTCTGACTCTGTGTATCTCTGTCTCTGCCTCTCTCTGTCCCTCTCATTCACATTTAGTTGCAGAGTCTGCACGTCTCTGAGCAGTTGAGGTAATATCGAGAAGCGTCGGAACAACACAAATGTAATAAAATATTCATGAAGGTCTCTTGTTAGATTGCGACATGAGAAACGTTTTTTCCAGGCCTTCGGTCTCAAATTTTAGTTCGTAATGCCCTAGAACGCTTCGTTTAGGAGTTATTTAACGATATATATTCAAATTGCTGACGAGTGTTGCATGTTGCATTTGACGTGAATATCTAGTTTTGTTCTACAGCGCCATGTAGTGGAGTTACAACAGAATTAACAGCACATAAACATTCTGGGTGAAAATCACGTAGAATTGTCAACATTCATGGAGATCGGTCGCACGGTCTCAGAGTTTACCTCATATACATAAACCTTTTATGCGAAAAAGAAAAGAGATTACGCGAAAAGAACTCAAATTTTTGAAAAATTCTACATCATTTTATTTCAAAATCTATCTTTAAGAAACGGATTTCATTAAGGTAAAATATCTCTAACATTAATATTTTAGGTGTAGCAAGACTCCGAAAACATCAGGGATTTCAACGAACATGAGAGGATGTTTAAGAGAATCATTCTCTTAAACATCCTTTTCACTATCCAACAACACAATTTATTTAAAATGGAGCATTTTTTTTCGAAAATTTTGAAAATGTCCCAGGGACTTCATGTAAAGTACCCAAAAAAATAAAATATCGGTTTCAAATTGAAGGAGCCGCGACATCAGCCAGATCGATAGCCAAGTTTTCTAAATTCAGCAACTGGATTTATCCGCTTTTTCGTTACCAGGGCCTTGTAATAAAGAGTTTTTCTGCCGAAATTTCGCCGTTTTATCACGCAGCATTACATAACTTTCTCTCTACTCCGTAGCGAAAAGTAAAAAAGTTTTGAATTGATTTTACTTCGTCTGGTGGGTTTAAAATTGTAGTATGTTATTGAAAAATCGTCACAAGAGGACAAAATGAGTTTTAAAGTTTATCTTATTGAAAAGTACTCGTATATTAACCATTACGAATTTGGAATAGCATTATATAATAGTTTATTATTAATATTTTCACTCATATGCAATTTTTTAGATATTTTGTAGCAAAATAGTCTTTAAGAATTATCTTTCAAATTAAGGAATGGTAAAAGTTACCTTCATTACAAAAATGCAGAAGATATTGATAAAACTAGAGCGAGGTCTCGCAGTCTCCGCTATATCAGATAAGTCGAGTAAAATCATAGCGGTTAAGAGTTAACAGACTTAAAATGCTCTCTGTAAGACGTTTCTACTAAACGTGTCCTGCCATTTTTGCTAAAAAGGGTAAAATGCTATTAACACACGATGTGATATGCACGTGATCGTTTTATCCCAAGATCAACTTTCATTAATTTTGGAAGAACGTATTGTTTTCCGTCTGAGCATAGTGTCATTACTATTACTTTCAACGAATCAATTCCTGATAAGCGAATTTTGCTTCTGTATATGCAGGTTGCAGGAGCTGTGAACACAATCTCTTCACTTGTAGTCAGTCAAAAAACGACAACTTGCTTTTTCACGACGAAGTATGATCTGACTCCACTCGCGCCTCAACGCACAGCAGCAAGAAGGCAAATGCACGGGCTGAGGACACATTTAGTATTCTAGAGACTCCTTGCGAAGTGATTTCCAGTGTTCGAGCGAATTAAAGGAGATCATGCAATGCTTCACGATCCCATAGGGAAGTTCCAAATAGGACGTGAGAATGGTCATGTTAAGTTGGACAAATATGGTATATAGAATTTCACCTTGGAAAATAATTAAACGTTTCTTTGAAAAATAGTTGTTCAAGCTTCTTTCAGTTAAATAAAATAATGATCATATTATGATCAGTGATTTTTATTTCAATTTATTTCAGTCAGATACGATAAAATTTAATTAAGGAAACACCTACAACGCTCACATCTTGTACGTTAAAGATACGACTGTAGATATAACTGATGAATTTTCTGCAAAAGAGACATACTTTTTGAAGTCTCATATGAAAAGTATAGCGCTGTGGACAGCGCGCTGTTGCCCACCTTTCGAAACAGGAGTTTATAGTCGCTATTCAAAATGTGTAAATTTGTTCGCGAAAGCTCAGAAATAGATAATCATAATATGAAAACATATAATTTCATAATTCTCAGCTGATACGACGAGATATCTTTCTCATAGCAAGGATTTATTGATTGTAACATTCTATTCTAACTCCATTGTTTTCAAGTTCTTTCAAAAATCTCATCAAATCATGTTATGTATTTACCAATTGTTGATTAATTGATTCTACTTAATTACTGATTAGAAAGAAATTATAAGTAATATTTTGTCGTTATCGTCGTCGAAATCGTTGTTGAACCCTTTCATCAGGTAAATGGACAAGTAACACTTCTCCGATGATCTATCTACATTCACAAAATATAACTATGTACTAATCAGGGATTAGCTGCCTAGTAATTGGCCTGGCAGACCATTTACCTTGGGTTTCTCTTGACAGTAACTCAGTTATGGAACTTCCTGGTGTTGCTATCATTAAGGAAGAGGGAGCTCTAAGGAAGCTTCTCCATTAAGATAAGACGTAGAGTGTCTCCAGTTCTTAGCATTTAACATCACGTTAAATTTGTACATACCGAAGATTGCAAATTGTTAATTGTTGTTGTAGAATTTTAGCCCATTTAAAGTTGCGATCACACTTTTCAATATGTTGGCAAGACTTTTCTAGAGAAAGGTGATTTTGAAATCGTCATCTTCAAAAATTATATTTTCTTTTCCATTGACCTTTTCATTTTATGTACCTTTCTCCACAAGACCTTACACTTAAAAAAACAAAATACATCAATATGTGATGCAGTATGCAGTATGTTTAATTACACAACATTTCTGCCAAATAAAATGTATTTAGTATTTCATCTAGACTGCATATTGAAAATTAAAACGTTTTGTCAAGCCCGATACACAGCTTGCTTGGTGTAACTTTCAGCTTTGTTTAACGCAAATATGCCCTTTAATACATTCATATGACCGTAATTCGCTTCTCGCTATCAGAATGGAACAAACCAATTCACCAGTCCAAATGATTCATTACTCCACTGCTATAATTATTAATGTTTGCCAAATGATTCATAATCTCCTAATTCATTTGCAATAATTATCTAATACTGTCAAAACAACACCGATGCGAGCGTCACTACTAATAGATGAGACAATTCCATACAACACACATGCTTATTTCGAAAAGAAATTGAATTGAAAGTAAAAAAAATAAAATATCAAGCTTAAAAATACAAACATTTTAATTGGGATTCGACATTTCACAAACATATAAAACGTATTTTATTATTCTTCGCGACTCCCTAATGCCCGGCTTTCTCTCAAGTGAAAAGTATTATCTTACAGATGAGAACAGTTTATTCAATTACATTAGTATTTGATTCGAAAATTATAACCAGACACATGACAAATAATGCCATTCATGTAACCACTTAAACATTTCAATCGTCTCAAGTTTCCAAGTTACCAAGTTACCCACGTTTTCGAGGCAATTGTCCGTTTCGGCGGCTATTACGGAGAGAATTTTGGGTTCTTTGTGACAGTGAAACAAGTTACTTGTGGAATGTTCAACCACACACTGGCAATCAAGAAGGACAGCCTGAAAGACAAAATCTGGGACCAAAAGTTGTGCTAGAAATATCCTTACGTCTGAAGGGTCACAATAAAAATTAAGACAATTTTTTTACATCATACCATTTGAGTCAGAAGCTTCTGAAATGGGACATCACTCTCGTTGGAACAATGCGCGAAAACAAATCTTCTGTACAGATAATACTTTTCCAGACGGGGGGATAATACTTTTCCAGAAAGGGCACGGAAAGGTACTATTCTACTTTCACATTAGTGTCGTACGTGTCAAGAAATAACAAGAGTTGTTCTTCAAAGCACACTGTACAATAATTCAAGAGGCTGCGAGTCTGAAGAAAAGAAACCAGAAATAATAATCACGTGTAATTCTACTAAAATATCAGTTGATACATTATGATTATCAGTTCTTATTCAACGAAAAAAAATGTGGTGGCCCATTTTTTTATCTAAGCAACTAGACATATCTTGCATAAATGCATAAGTTTTATACACAAAGGTAAATACAGATTGTAAAAAAAATGTTATCATAAAATACAACTTTTTTTAAACATTGGAATCTTTGGTAAGCTGTTAGTGGACATGGAGTGGACGTAGACGCTTGCCCCGAACGTCAAGTGAACTCTTATCGAAAACAAGAGATCTGATGAATAATTCACCACTCCAAATTCAGTTTTGTTAAATTCTACTCAAAAAACGGAAAGATGGCATTTATGTTGCAAAACAGACAATAAAATTGCTTTGCACTGCTCCAAATAAAAACATTTACATGTTTAAAATCGTGTCAATGACATTTGTAGTACATGTGTGTAATACAATGTTTTTACTTTCGCTATACATTCATCAATTTACTACCATGCATTTTATACAGGTGACCACTGTTTTACATTATTGCACAATCTTAATTAAATGCGTATAATTAAAATTTCCGTGTATAATTTTAATTTCCTATTATGTATATTAAATATAATCGTTGAAAAAATAAATAATGTGCAATAGAAATTATATGGGTCCATTTGGACCCGAGGATCTTAAAAAGGAGTAAATTTGAGGATAGCAGCCGAGTTAAGGTTGAACTCTCTCATACTGTTACTTTCATATACATAGATAAATAGTGTATTCTTCTGTAAATATTTATTTCTCTTTCGAAATTGTCCGTTATCTACATCTGAATTTATCATTTTCATCTCATTATACTTATCGGACAACGTCTCGTCACCTTTTTCGTTTTTTGAACTTCCGGAACTCTCTAAGAGACGTTTTAGTTCGACTCAGAATAATGGAGGAAGTATATAACTACGTGAGTCCCAGGAAACGCATTGTTTTCGTACGCTCCTTTGTTCGCGAGTGGCGAGCATCCATATCACGGCCAAAGAGCAAGTAGAACGATACCTGCGCCCGTCACATTGAATACACGCCAATGCCTAGGGTCATTAGAGGAAATTGACGTTCTCGAACTTAGATTCGGGAACTACCGTTGCCTGGTTCCTGAGAATTAGCGTCGTGCTTAGTTAAAAGAAACGAATCGCTCTGCTACCAAAAGAGACCTGTGATCAGTGCTGGAAGCAGAGCCTTCATTCTCGAGCGATTTTCGTTTTAATTCTGTATTAGTAACAGAAGAAAATGATTCTGAAATTTAAATCATTTTCACTTTTACTTACTACAACACAATAGTGGTCTACCGGTAAGGAATCTACATTTTCTTCTGTAGGCTAAAGATGTTATTGGATATTGCTTTTTTTAGTCTTGTGAAATGCGGAATTTGAATATTAAAATGAAGGGAACGTAAAAATTTAGTGCTAATTATTTCAAAATTTTCACAAATGTCTGTAATATAATATAGCATTCATGAACAGTGGCGAAGCAAGGTACAATGGCATCAGGGACAGGAATAAAACTAAAAAAATACTTGTACTTAATTGTAGCACTTTTCATATAAATCGTAATTTTTTTCCCCGCCAATTTCCCCCATGAAATTTATATACCAGAGGATGTATGGGGTGAAAACTGATAATTGAGGGGCTAGCATAATGCCTTACCCCATTGTTTCAGGTTCTATACTATATGATAACGAGGCATTTTTTACTACTTTAGCCCTGCTCTTTCATAGGAAGCTGCATGTATCTTTTCGCCGTAAGAATCAATCTTAAATCTGTTTAAGATGGCACTAGCAGAACTTCAAACGTGTGTACAGAGTTAGCATTCATGCGCTTCTTAATTTGCACGAATTCTGCGTGACATACATTCTTACAGACTCTGCAAATTATCTCTCGGATCCGACCAGTATACTGTATTTGTTAGAGATCGTTAAATTGTTAGCGATAATTGAAATGGGAGAAGAGCTTACCACTTAGCCCTTGTTTCTTCTACTGAAAGATCAAAGGTCTTCCATCTTGAATATCCTGAGCTCCTGCCTCAACAAGTTGATAATACGCAATCATGAAGACCGATACTTGACTTGGCGAAAGCAATATGTCTGCAGAGGACTTCCCAGATCAATACCCTAGTTTTCGAGATGTTTCAACAAGTTCCGATAAATTATAAATTGATATTGCCTCTTGAAAATAGGATACGGCCTCATCAGACATGACTCAAGTACATGACGGATTACTAATATCAGAAATTATTTAACTTGTTTTAAATTTTTACTTATAGCCTAACATTTTTTCGAAGGCAAAATAATGTGTTATTAAAGCACAATTTTATCATTAAGATTCCCAGCGGCTATTTACAGACGTTCTTCCAAATGCTATTTTGTTTCGCATCGATTACGTGTTACTCTTTGGACATTTTTCCTTTTCCGACGTTTACAAGAATAATAAAATACGAGAAAAATCGTTAAATCTACTTTTTAATGCCATTCTTTCATGCAATGTCATGAACAGCAATTTATCTTCTGTTCATTCTTTGTCGCCTTTAAACTGTAGAAATATCCATTTGCTGCCATGAAAACTCACTGAACATTTAATCACATTAATTTGTCTAAAGCAATGAAATTGTTTACAACGTAATTGAATTTACTGATGTAAAAATAGCACGGTTCTCTGTGAATGAAACGTTACTGAACTATTAATTACCATATAAGCTCCAGGCCATAACACGGGCGTTCATGATATTGAAATCAGCCGTACATTGTTTACGATACTCCGGTCGTCCTTCACCTCGGAGAGGGGTTCGTCTCCTCCCCTCTACCCGGATGCTCAGAGCTCCTCTTGCATTTACTGCGGGCCGGGTCGATTGGGTCGGTCAGCGCGTCCTTTTGTCAGATACCTGGCGGTGCCCCACAGGCCACTGGTGCGTCGCTCGTGTCCCGAGTCCGTACAGCGTTTGCGGGAATATACAAGTCTTTACACTCCATGAGGGTCTTTACACTGCTTCGTGGGCATTGCATGAGCCGCGAACTCAAAGTTTCAAAAGCATGGCCCTAACTTGTCTGACGAACGCGACCGCTTTGATACTGGCGTCGTCTACTTGCTACGGTTTCGGCATCCTTTATACGAGTTCTACCCAAGTGGGCCCTCTTCGCTTGCCTGGTGGCCCTGCACCTGTCTGCAGACTACCGGTGTATCCCGCCGCTTGCCAAGTCAGCTCGACGGGAGAGGCGGGGGCTGCAAGAAGGGAAACTGAGAAGTCGCAACTGAAACGAGGAAAAAGTAATTTGTTGTAAAAATATGCGTAAAAAATGTAATTTTTTGACGTGTGTCTCGCGTCGTCAATATTTACACTAGCGACAATGTGTTCACATTATTATATTTATGAATACATGTGCTTTAAATAATGCCCAGTAAAGTTCCTCGAAAACTGAACCGTTTTCTGTGAAAACTAGCTCAAAATTCCGCGTTTTCAGAAACGCTCAAACGCCATTTTTTCATCAATGGCTCAAACGCATTTTTTTCAAACTTTTAGAACGGATAGTGCTAATTGCACTCTTTAATATGACATTGAGTTGGGATATTTTTAAAGATTTCTGACACCGTTAATATGCACGTTTCCCACAATTTGTAAACACGATTGTATTTGTGAGTTATAGTGCTTTAAATGGCTTTAAATAAAGTTAATTATTATGCTTATCATCAAGGTAGTGGATGAAGTGCTTCCGTAGCGTTCATGCATAACAATCTCAGCCATGCTAATAAAAATTAAGATTAAAGTTCTCCTACAAATCTTCTAGTTCACCCTATAAAATTACTGAAATGGTCTAACTCCCAAGAAATTGAAAGTTTGAATTACTACCCACTTTTAGATTATCAACTTGTCCCCGATTCAGTTCGAATATTTAATACACTGTATCAGTCTCATAATTCGTGTATAATGCTACTGTACTCGACGCATGAAAAATATTATTGCAAACTAGCGGACTCGTGCCATTTCATTCACACGAACAGGCGCACAGAAAAATACGAGCGAATCTTGTTTTGTCACTCATCGAGCTTGGTGAAACCTGATGTTGATCTGCATGCTTCCTTTAGTTTGAACCTTCTTACGGGTATCTTGGAAAATGATGACGTGAAGGATTCAAAGTTATTTATCGGAGCCTCGAAACTACATTTCGTATGCACAGTACACACTGCCCAAACGTGCCTTTCCATGACGATCAATACTTCGAAGATTTTCGTGCAGCGCTTCATTTCGGCATGATCTGGGCATGAGGATCAGCCTGAAGTACTCGTTAAAGGGGAAATGAACCTAAAGGCATGCACGCACTTCACAAACAAGTAATCAAATCACATTTTAAGCAATTAAAGAAACTAAACAATTCAAGTAAAGAAAACTTTATGTAAAGGACATTAAAAAACAGGTGAATTGGCACTTAATCTTCTTCACCTGGAGAGTCGCCACTGCTGGAAGGACCCTGCTCCTTGATTCTCCAGGTTTCGAATCTACTATCTGGGTTAGTGTTGTCATGGTCGAGGCCACGAGCGGGAGTCTGTGGTACAAGTTCCACGACGAAATCGCTTCTCCACGCAGTTCATAACCCCGCCGCAAGAGACAACGCCATCACTATTGTAAAACGGCGGGGCTACTAATAGTTCCCTGTACCGACGCTAGTTGCGCAGGGAAGCTCGAGGAACGGCACGGTGCCGCGAGGCGTGCCACTGTCACCAGTTGGAGACCTTGACACCACTGATATAAGTTGTATTATGGCGCGTAAGTCACATTCGAACATCAGGGACGTTAAATTTCTTCAAAATGCTGGTTCTGGAAGTTACCGCTGTTCTGATGCTCCCTGGGGCAAGATGAAAACGTTTGTTGAAACTAACTGAGACGGTGTATTATCAGGGTGGAAGAGTATTCCGTAATGGCGAGCCCACCACCCTCCCATAACTCAGACTTCGCCAATTTCTTCTCAAGACACTTAGCCGACCCGACGCCCTTCGCGTCGTAAAACAATTTCGGCGCTTTCGACGCGGGAGCAGTGGAGCCCTCCCCGCACCTCAGACCGCCGCGTTCGCCCCTCGTGCGGGTCACTTTTTTATTTTGTTTATTTAAGGTCGCTTTATAACGTCTGGATCATCAGTGACCCCTGTCATTATACAATAGTATATATAAACTTAATTGTTACAATTGTAACAGGAATAAATATTAAACCTAATTACATTTTCACATGTTATGATTAATCTAACTAAAGTAATACATTGTTCATTGTTATATAAGGCTATACAGTTTTTTTCTAAGAATTTTACTACTTTCGTACACCCGTCTGTGGAACTGAGTAATAATTTTAGTGTCCTCTCCATTTTCAGATGTTTTCTTATATCGGTAGCAGGGCATTCAAGAATAAGGTGGGAGACGAAGACTGCTGCACCACACTTTGGACAGGGTTCTGGATCAGATCTCTTGAATAGGTGGCAGAAATTAAGATTGAAATGACCTATTCTTAGTCTAGTAATTATGGCTTGATCTGTCCTCTTAAAATGCTTAGCGGGGGGGGGGTGTTGGGTCACGGATGGATTCTCTGTCCAAATAGGAGTTTGGAAACATTCAACTTCCAGTTAGAGTTCCAATAACTGGGGCAGAAGTCCTTTACAAACTTTTTAAGTCTTGGAAAGTGCCTTGAATTTGGTTGTCGGCGCGGGCCACCTTTGTGACCACGCACCATAGTAGTTAATCAAATTCTTTCGAATCGCTTCGCGGTGGACCCGGCGTCAGCAGCGCCGAAGCTAGCCGCGAGTTGGCGATCTCATTATGTGAGGACTGTTTCGTTTTATCACATCATAATACATTCATTTCATGCAGTATTCATCATTTCAGTTGTAGAATGACGACCTATTTTAGAATAATAGTCATTCATTCACACTACAAACTCAAACTCGCTGGAAGTCGAACAAATTTCTTCCATCGAGAAAATTGATTTGGTACTTGGGCCGGATAATAATGCAATTTTGACGTACGATAACTTGAAGGATTTAACATTGAAATATTACTCTCTTACTATCATGAATTAATTAATAGTAATAGTATGGAATGCATGAATGCCCGTTCATTAAATTTCCTCATTATTTTGGGCTAGCTCAGGTTTTTTGTCCTTTTTTTTATTTTTACGCCCAACCATTCTAATTTAGGTTCACCATTTCTTCATATTATCAGAACTGCTTCTATTACTTGGCTTCGTAGATCCGAAAATGACCGCTTCTATGAGAATCAGGATGGTAAAATTTTTAGTATTTGGGAGAAAAGTTATATTAGTGACTCATCTCATGACATTAAAACAATTACGAAATAATAACACGAAATTCAGAACTATTACAGTAACACAATCGGGTCTACTGGGGCTTAAATATTTTCTGATGTGAATATTGGAATACAACACACATTTAACTTGGTTTTAACACTTGGTTAACTTTTATCAAAATAATGACTTTTCGCACATACCTATATTGGCAAATATCACACTTATTCATGCTCAGACCCTTCCATTTTAGAATTTGAAATGTTGTTTACAATGGCTGTATTTATTTTTTATAACTTAATTTATTACTAATCTTTAAAAATTAAGAACATTCTTGGCCTTGTACACGGAGTATGAAAGTTTTCTGTATTTAATTACATTCCCTTTCCTGTGGTAGCAGACGTTCGGCGCTCTTAACCTTTGGTCCTAGGTTCTTGTACACGATCTCTTTCCTGGCTGCAACTTCAATCCTCCCGTGTTCTTATACTCCATGAATAAGTGTCTTATTCATTTTACTATTGAAATATCGTCTATCGTACATTCTTCACATACATTCTCGATTTCACGTTACTAATTCCTTTCTAGCACATTATTACTGGATTCAAACCTAATCCAGTTGATCCTAACACACGTCTGCACTTGCTCGTGGTTTTTACACCGTCTGATCTTTTCCTGCTACCAACAATACTACTCTACCGATCATCTTGCTTTGCTGTCCTTCTCCCGTTGCACAATACTAATCTCTTTTGTTATTATCTCAATAACGCCCTATTATTAAATAAAATTTATATTTTATTTGTATTACCTTTACATTATAAAATAATCTTTAAATAAGCCACATATGCCATAGCAACATCATGTTTCCGCTTAATTTCCCCAAGTTATACGAATTTATCGTCGTATTTCGCAATTCTTTGATGATTAATTTATAAAAATGTCATTGATGTTACATGAATCATCTCAACATACTAAGTATATTAAGTCTCGTCTGAATGATCAGTAATTCCACTCAGTCTTGCTGTACTAGACAGTGCTGCGTGTGAAAATTAGAACAAATTTATGCTACAATTCTATCAAATATTGCTCATTGTAGTGACAATCGCATAGTAATAACAATGCAGTTTCAGAAGAAAATAAGATAAAACGGTACAATCAAAAAATCATGTTGGTTGGTAGGTGATTTCTGTGACAGATGATATTTATTTTAATAAATTCAGGAGGTACACTTGTTGGTGTATAATACTTGAAGGGTTTTCGGTTGTATAATACTTGAAGGATAACCATTTCTTGATGCAAGGTCTATCCCAGCAGTATTCTACCATCCTATGGAAAGCCAGTTTGAGGAAAGCAGCTTGCGCCCCAGTCCGCCAGGCAAAGTAAAATCCTTACTAATTAAATGCACAAATTACATAAACTTAACTCTGGATAAAAACTCCAGAAAAATATTACATAAGCTATCATAAATATCCGTGTTTTAATTTTCTGTATTTAGTATCACAATCCTGAAAGTCGACGAAGATCGATAGAGATTTTAACAATTTTATATTCAAGGGATTCGAACGACATCGAACGTTCGATTCGTCTGACGTTCGGTAAAGATAAACAGTCTTGTTTTCAGTCGTATTGCATGTCACATTGAAGTACATGTGATCCCTTCTCTGTGAAAGCTTGGAAGAGGATTACGTCGTTAAATTAGATAACGAAATCCCTTTATACGCGGAATCGAAATCCGAAATCGGAGTTTAAACTCCGATTACCCACCTCTGATATACTGTATTCATTGCGAGTGCTAATGGTAACAGTGTCACAGAGTTACCGTATATTTCTGGGAGAATCTGGTGACTCAAGCTCTAATGGAACCCTTTAGCTTACGATTAAGGAGATAATGAGGAAACAATTTATTTGCTTTTAGACAATATTATTCGCCTGTTTATCTGCTGCTTCTCTACGCATTTAGAATTTGATTATTTCACTTACTTGGTGCATCAATCTAAATTAACCCTTTTTTATTCTCGCCGTACTAAGTACTTACATAGAGAAGAGAAAGCATTGTAACGCTTTGGCAAAAATCAGCGATTTTTCGACAGAAAGACGCATATTGAGGGACCCTGATATCGAAAAGCTAGATAAATCTTGTTCCTATGTGTACTAACTTACTTCTTTTAACAAATAGTGTTGTCAGAATCCACGTTCTGTGGATCCTTTATATCAAAAACTTGGTTGACGGCAAAACGTCTGTTCGTCCGTCCTGCCGACAACATTGGCTAAATCGTAAACAGAATTTTCTCCAAAATTGATATTTTCCCATCGAACTGGCCAATTTTTCGAAAACTGGAAAAGTTCAAACTTTTGTCGGCATCTTCTTACAATTACAATATTTAAGACACAGTTTTTCCTTAATAAATGTAATACCACTAGCTCATGTACGTGTTGATAATCAAGTTTTCGGCGTCCCTGATACCGAATGTGTTGGATGTTTTTCAAAACGTCTACCCGTCCTCTGTTCTGCCCATCCGTATGTCTGTCCATCTGTCTGCCAACCTGTGAACAAAATTTGCATCTAAGTCGTACATATAAGCAAGATTTTCACCACACTGATATCCGTCGATCGATCTGGTGGAAGTCTCCACTCATCGAGTCCGTGAGCACATCGTTGCTAACCACAAGCTACTGGACTGGAATCGGACTCCACACTTTCCGTTGTGTTGGATCCACTGTTGTGGCTCACCTTCCGTTGCCAGATAAGCATACATTTTAGACGGCTTAGATTTCTAAGCCGGGCGCAAATTCCGTAGCGGAATTCACGGTCTCACGTTTTGACTTGGTATCAGGTTGAACTACGATATCGTAGAAACTTACCTGTTTTTTTAACATAGGTTAAAAATAATGACAGAATGCCAACTTCTTGAATCGGGCTGTTTGTTTGAAAAAACTAGTAAGGCCCAAGAAGGATAAATTTATTTTAGTATTCCCTCACAGAGACTTGAGGCCCATATTTACGAACCACTGCCAGGAAATACCCTGGCAGCCTGCTACCTCGGAACCCGTTGCTGCCCCGTTCGGGGGCTGCTAGCGGTAACATAGCCGATGATATTCAGAAATCACCCCCAGCTCTCTGCCAGAGTAGAGGCTTGCTGTGCTTGGTGGAACGGTGTAAACAAGCTCATCTGTATACTCGCATACCAGATGAAGAAGCATACCAACATAAAAAAATCTACTTAGAACTGTATTTTATCATGAAAGTGAATATACAATTGTTGATACACGATTAATAATATCCATTTAATTTGTGTACATTCCCAGTAAATTAGGCTTGAAATCAACAATATTTCAACAATTGTATTTTGTGTAATTGTTGGTATGAAAGATGTGTTTTCAGTTTGTTTTCGTATTCCAACTGATTCCACGTGCATTCTAGATGTGGTTGTGGTGGCGGGAGAGTTTGGTTTCTAGTGTTTTTTTTTTTTTTCATTTGTTTCTTGTAACTACCCGAATTTTCTCCTTTGGAACTTTCTTTGGATTTTGATGAGTGTTCTGTTTCATTTACGTACTACCTTTTCTCATTTAGTATAACGGCCGAGCAGTATTTTGGAACATTATGATGGCAAAACAAATAGCAGCTTCCTTCACCGAATTTGAAAAAGCTCTTATGTGCCAACTTGTTCGAAAAAATAAAGAAATAGTGGAAAATAAAGCATATGATAGCACAACAAAGCAAAGAAAAGATAAGTGGACTTCAAAAATCGATAGCAGCATTGAAATTCACGGTCCCGAAATCTCTAAAGGATTTGGGCATCCCAGATGCAACGGCGAGGCGTTCGTCGTCGCTGCTCTTCTTCTTCCTCCATTTCTTCTACAGCTCGCCGAGACCAAAGGAAATAGAAAAGTAATACAGGAATGTCTGTTCCAAATTGTAGTACTACTATTTTAAAACTACACTTATTGCACGCAATTTTGTGCGAAAACTACTAAAATTTTCAAAAAAATGTACATGACTAACGAAAGAACTAATTATGGACAACGAATTTTATTTAAAGAAAAAATCTCTATCTCAATTTTATAGCTGTATGAAGATGCAAAAAATTAAAAATTTTGCAATTTTCGAAAACTCAGAGTTAACCACAAAAATCGAACCTATGCCAGCTTAAGAAGTGTATTTTACTCTATTCTTACAAGAAATTTAAAGCAAACATTTGGATCCGTTTTTGAGAAAATTTTGAAAATGTCCCAGGGATTTTAAGTGAAATACCCTCAAATTTTGAAGAACGTTTTTCAAAATCTCAAAGCTTCGTCTCGATTCGGATAGATAGGAGTTTCTTCAATTTGGAAAAAATCTTACACATAGTATATACACCAGTGGTGTTCACAAACGGACAGACAGACGGACGGACTGACGTTCAGGCAAACAGACAGACGGACGTTTTTAAAAGAACCACTTTTTCTGAATCAGGGGACCCCAAAACATGTATTTCCGTCGAAATCTCGAAATCGATTTTCCGTAGCAACACGTAACTTTCCCTATATTACTTATATTACGCCGTATATACATGTATACGGAAAAGTAAAAATGAAAAAGGTTTCTGTTCAAAGGGGATGAGGACATATGAGAGGATGAGGCTTAATGGGGAGGAGTATTGTTGGTTCAATTTTGAGCTGGGGGCAGAAATTTGGGAAATGAAGATAATTGGAAGCAAAAGATGAAATATTTTTAAGATGGAACACTGTGGTAGATTATTTCACTCCCCGTTACATATTAAGGTACCGGGTAAAGGTATTATATTATTATCAGGCTATCGTTCTCTACAATGAGAACCAACCACAAACATTATTTGATGAACTGAACACAGTACATATAATTTTCAACTCTTCACCAATGAATACCAACACGAAATTCATTTGCCTTCACAGACTAAAGAATTGTTATTTGTTTTTATAAAAGACATGTAATTTCCTGTTTTTGTCCCATGAAACACAAATTATCTGTTATCTAAAGTTTGACTTCGCATTCTGTTTTTGATCTAAACACATTTTTAAAACGTCCAAAATGATCCCAATGAATGTAACTTTCTGTGTTCCCGAGAACCGTACAGTCCTCATTCACGCAGCCTGTTTTGCGGCTACGCTTTCTGGGCCACGCACTGTGTCATAAAATTCCTAACGGAAACGATTTAATTTAAATAGAATAGCACGGTTCTGGGTGCTGGGGCTCCCGATTCCAGGCATTGCCATTACCACGTTGACTGCTCACAATTTACTCTTGAATAAAACTTTAAAATTTTAATTCACATAATTGAATTATTTGAAATGAGTCACGTCTATCGATGATTTATTTTCAATTATACTATTCTCTTAATTCAAAGATTTATATTGTTCTTTTAGACCGTGTTCTATTTCATTTGAAATCAAATTCATTTTGTTAATATGTCAAGTCTCTAACAGTCCAACACCTTCACGCCATTGAATGGCTTTCAAACTTCCTTTGCGGCCAAAATTATTTAAACAACAACCATTCAATCCTTTCATTAAAGTAAAACCAACAATTCTACAGAAAGGTCCAAGAGACGCAAAAAAGGAAAGCAATTTCGAGCCTTAACTAGCACGCATGTTTGTATTGATTTAGTCATCACAAAATAAATAGATTAATTAATAAACAGAATTTGATCGTTATGTGATTGCAGTCGTCGTATTTTTAAAGCCAAAAGCTGAATCGTAAACCACGAGTGGAGAAAGAAAGCAGCAACAACAATTGATCAAAAATTCCAAATTAACTTCAATACAGTTACAAATTATTTACACTTGATGGGAGCACGTCTTACTAATCTAACATTATACATGAAAATAAATAATTAGTTGATAGCGCACGTTCGGTAGTATTTGATTTTGTATTTAGTATGTCTCGTAAAAGGCAATTGGCCTCGGCGCCGTCAGATTCCGAAGTTCCTGGTACCTGAACCAGAAACCTGCGATGTCTCGAATTCGCTTAACCTCCATGATTTCACGTAGTTAACGAATTCGGCTAGTGACGGTTTCGCGATCGTGGTCTTTCAGTACAACCATCCTGGTAATCGCCTGGGTGACCGAGGGAAACAACGAAAACTCGGGGCAGGACGACCGGGACGGGGATTGAACCCGGGCTTTCCGTATTAGAAGTCAGCGAACGTCGTAAGCCACTTCGCTCGGTATGTGCAGTAGTAATCTCAGAAAAAAAGGCGCATTCTGTATGCAATTGCTGGACAACTGGCACACAACAGATGGAGAACTCAGCGGCAACTAACAGAATACTGTCGGACAACTGCCTAAGACAAGCGCGCGGGATCAGCAAGCTTTCATTTATATTTTATAACATATTTCACGTTGGCTTCGCGACGACGAGTTCATGAATTGCGTCCACAACATTCCTTCAATGTTTACCCACATTTTTATTTAACAAACGAGTCATTCGGACAAACTAATCCAACCCGTAGTTACGCTTTCTAATAACACCTAATAACACCAATTAAATAGGCGTTAAACGCATACTTTGCCAGTTTCCCATGTAGAACCAAAGTAATAAAAATATTTGCGCGCCTTCTTCCGAGATAACTCCGTTGGAAGTCGTTACCCATTGAAAGGAAATTTTCCGACTTTGAAATTCTAATTATACAGATAAATGGAATATTAGAGCAAAAATAAAGTATGCACTCTTCTTTTAATCAAACTCTGAATGAAAACATTTCAAGTTCCTCAGCAGTTTGAATAGCGCTTCTTGATGGGCCCGGTGAATTGCTTAAGTATAAAATTCGTCATTATGTGTGAGAGAGAGAGAGTTGTAAAAGAGAATTAGAAAGTTCGTTTAGTTATCTTGATAAGAATCCACTCCAAGATTTATCACGTTCTTTTTATTACGAGGTATCCTTTTCATTAATTTCAAATTAAAATATTAAAGTTTAAATGTCTTCGAAGGTCGTTTTACCCAAATTCTAATTAAGCTATTCCGAAATGTGAATTTTCTCTGCAGTATATAATACGTTAGGGATATCTTATGTATTTTTTTTAATTTACCAGAAACCATTAGCTCAAAACCATATAATGGTGCTGGGTAGTAAATTACTTCTCAATCCCGCATCAAACAGACTTGTGACGAAAATAACAGAAGTTTGCAGATTGACATAGGAAACAAATTCATACAAACATTGTAATTGCGCTTTAATGCAAACGTCGCATCCTAGTCTCCTCAAAACCAGGTGATGATTCGCTGATAGGAACTCAAATGTTGTGAGGAGAGGTGAGTTTTAGGTTGATCAGGTGAGGGGACAGGTGAAAATTGTTTTTGCAAGACTCTACAAAATGAGATCTCTTCGAATTACGTATCTATTAATATTTGCTACTCCCATTATAATTATGTCATTTGGTTACTGCAATCCTTTGCATAATGATACTGATTACGATACAGATAGCATTATGATACATGCTCTTGATCAATCACGTAGAAGTTTACTAACCAAGAATTGACATTTAATTAATCACTGAGAATCGTTCTAGTAAATGTTTCGTTCGATTGTGTACATTAAAAAGCTATCGTATCGTTATATCACACTCGTGCATGAATCTCCATCGGTACATCATTGTTGTATAATGTACTATTTTCTAGATTTAGGTGTTCTTGGGAGCCCACCTGGATGGCCGAGGTGGCTAAGGGCGTATACCGACTCAGCGCTTCGGTCCGAAGGGTCGCAGGTTTGAGTCCCGCCTTGGGCATGGTTGTTTGTCCCTTATCTCTCATGTACGCTTTGTTCGGAGGCCTTATGTTTCTGCTAACCCCAGATCGGAGGAGCCCGCAAGTGTGTTGGTGTCTAGTGTATGGTCGAATATGCGTCCCATCGGGACGTAAAGGGCAACCGGCTGTCAGTCGAAAATAGCCCTATATAGGTGTGTGGTTGTGTACAAATAAATGTGTGTGTATATATATATATATATATATATATATATATATATATATATATATATAGAGAGAGAGAGAGAGAGAGAGAGAGAGAGATTGATAGATATTATAGAGTAGAGTAGAGTATATATACGAGTATATATTTATATATATTTCTGAGGTCCTTAATCCACAGCGTGGAGGGTCAGACACGAGCAGTAACGCAAATTCTCCGTAAAATTAAAAGCAAGAAATAGAATTAGAAATAATATACCTCCATAAAATGTACCGAGTGACTATACTATTTTCTGTGACATTTAACCTCAACGCTTGACAGTTGTGACGGTCCTGACAGACGCGTTAAAGACAGTAATTAAATTAAGTTTTAATGAGGACGATATGCGACATGTTTGCTGAAACAAGTAGCGGGTTCGGGAGCCAAGTGATATTTATTTCCTACACCGATGACGAATTGTTTAATTTCAATCAGACTGGAATAAAGAAATAATAAAGATAAATTTTAGACTGACCAAAAATAAATACACATTAGTTTCCAAGATATTCAAAATGTTCGATATGTGCAATTTTTTAATTTGTTTTTTTTTTAATTGCACATATTGCACGCAATATTGCGCGAAAACTAGTAGAATTCTCAAAAAAAGGTGCGTGACATTAGAAAAAGAACCCACTATGAAGAACAAATTTTATTTGAAGCAAAAATCTCTATCTGCAATTTTGTAGTTGGTGGAAGACGCCGCATAAAATTCAAATTTTCGCAATTTTCAAAAATTCACAGTTAACCGCGAAATTCGGACCTATGCCACCTTAATAAGTGTATTTTACTCTATTCTTACAAGAAATTTAAAGATTTGGAGCATTTTTTTTAAATTTTGAAAATGTCTCATGGGCTTCATGTAAAGAACCCCCCAAAATTAAAATATCGGTTTCAAATTCAAGGGGCCAAGAGATCAGCCAGATCGATCGGGAGTATCAATTTTGGAGAAAATCGGCGGAACGGTTTAGACGCTAGCTTTGTTCACAGACAGGCAGGCAGACCGACGGACGGACAGAAGCTTTGCTTTTAATTGGTTTTTCGGTATCAAGGACCCACAAAACAGGGATTTTGACTGCACCACGTGTTAGGAGATTTTTTTCTTAATTTAGCAACTGGATTTATCCACTTTTTCGATACCAGGGCCCTGTAATACGAGTTTTTCTGCCGAAAATCCGCCGTTTTTTGCACAGCATTACATAACTTTCCCTGAATAATACGTACGTATAACATGCGTGAAAGTAGAAAATGGGGGAAGGTATGCGCTCTAGTGTGAATGAGTAATTGTTGGTGTGAATGTGTTTGAAATTATTTCGTTCTAAGGATATAATATTTGTGTGTTTTTATCTATGTTCATGTGTTGTTTTTTATGTATATGTTTTGCACTAGCCGAAGGAGACTGTAGCGAAGCTAGGCAGTGTTGAGTATAAATAAAACAAGGTTGCGCCGACGCTCGCGGCAGCAACAACAAAATTGTAAATTCTTGAGTGAAAGAAAAATAATTCACGTATCCAATTCCCAACAGTCGATGATAGACATCCCGTTTCTTGTTTAAGAAGAACTACCCTATCAAATAAATTGATTGATCGGTTAATAAAATTCCCTATGAAATGTTTGATGGTAAAACACAATTGCACGTTACAGATAGATATTTTTAATTACTATTATTATTAAAATTAGGTAACCGTTTCACTGTATTAGAATGGTTATCCACGCCCAATACCGGGTGTATGTAACGCACAGGTTTCACGAGATAGTGTTAGACGTGGGAATGTAGTATACAACTATTTTCACTTTTAAAAAGTTATTTACCAAGTGAGGAAACTTCGCGCGATTTCGGATAGTACATCTGTATTGAATAATAAATTAATGAGAAACGTCAGGTGTGACATAGGTGTGCAATTTTGCAATACGTAATTTCCCCGATAATTGGACGGTGTTATGCATCAACCGGCTATGCGACATCATACAAGTTGTGAGATAGTCGTGTTCAAAGGTTTTATTACATTTGCAGCTCTAAAAACTGAAATTTAATTATTTCATTCATTGAAGCGCCAAACTACACAAACATGAGTGGAATATCTGGCGCTTACCTGCGTAATGTGAAATTATGAACAGCAGATTTGAAGATCTAGGTTTATAGCTGATTTTTGCGAAACATAAAATCTCTGATGTGGCTAATGGCGTTTACATTTTTCATTAATAATAAGGATATTTTTACAGATTTAGCGCCAAACTTTTGCGTACACTTAGAACATGGTCCAATGCAACTGATGGCGTCCATATCTCAGTTTTTTCAAAAATGGCGCTTAACTGGTTGATGCATAACACCGTCCAATTATGTAATATCGAGTTGCAAGTTTTTAATAGGGACACCCGTCACCGTCTTGACTTCTTCAATTCTAATACTGCTGTTCGTTTTCATACGAAGTTTTGTTTTCTCATGAGCATGGTCCAAAACTAGCAAGTGTAGTGTTTAAATACTCGTAGCAATGTACTTTATTATAATTTATTACCAAAATATTATCGTGATAACTCACGATACATACATCAATTCACTTTTTAAAACACGATTGCCAATTCGAACATATGGTTATGAGATTTTGACTCAGGAGCTAGAAGATTTCGAGAGTCTACAAATTCATTTTACTTTCACTTCTCTACATTTTTATTTAAACATGCATTCGAATTAAATCCTGTGAATAAATTGTAATTCATGAACCCCTGAATTAATATTTTTTCCTAAATACAACATTGAAATATCTGGAAATTATTCAACGAGTGAGGCAGGAGGGGTTCTACATGCTTGCAAGATGTCAGGTCATGCATGATCTAAGAATTTCAATGCTGCGTATTTCTCTCTGTCATCAAAAACAAGAGCACTATGGACTTCATGAACCTCTACAAACGTTTGTCTATAAGCTGTATTAGAGGATAACAACGACCCCAAAATGAACAATCATGAACATATGGAACACAATGAACATATTGAAAAATTTTGCAGTAACAGAATTATCAATATTGATTTTTGTAAAATCTCTATTTTTACTTTCTCGCGCTTAAGAAGGAAATCCTCAAGAAGAGAAAGTTATGTAATGCTGCGCGATTAAACGGCGAATTTTCGGTAGACAAATTCTTATTTCAGGGCCCTAGTAACGAAAAAGTGGATAAATCCAGTTACTAAATTTAGAAAACGAATCCCCTAATACGTGGTGCAGACAGAAACCTGTTGTATGTCTCCTTGATGTCGAAAAATCGATTGACGGCAAAACGTCTGCCCTTGTGTGTCTGTGAACAACGCTAAACGCTGTGACTAACCGTTCAGCTGATTTTCTCCAAAATTGATTTTCCCCGATCCATCTGGCTGATGTCGTGGTCCCTTGAATTTAAAACCGATATTTTAATTTTGGTGGATACTTTACATGAAGCCCCTGGAACATTTTCAAAATTTTCAAAAAAATGGCGCCAACAATTTTTATTAAGTTTTGTTGTTAGATAGTCTAAAGGAAGTTTAAAAGAATGGTGCACGTCTCCTGTTGGTTGAAAACTCTGATTTTTCGAAAATTAAAAAAATTCAAAATTGCTTCGGCGTCTTCCTACAACTACAATTATGAAAATACAATTTTTTTCTTAATGAAATGTGTTCATCAAAAACATATCTTTAAATATGGTTATATCCCATTTTTCAAAAACAAGCTTATTTTTGGCGAAATTTTGTGCCATACAGGTAATTTTTATTTTCTTTAAACAATTTTTCTTAAAAACCGCACAACATTTTTTTATTGAATTGGGACCTTACATATCATAAAGGAAGCTTAAGAGAATGGGGTAGGTCTCATGTTCGTTGAAATGCCAGATTTTGCAAAAATTTGAAAAAATTAAAAAAATTTCGGCCTCTTCCTACAACTATAATTGTGAAGGTACATTTTTTTAAAATGAAATGCGTTCATTGAAAACAGATTTTCAAATAAGGTCATGTTAAATTTTTCGAAAACATGAGTATTTGTAGAGTAATTGGGCGTCAAAATTAGACGCCCGCTTTGAAAATCCTTTGCTTCCTGATCGTAATTTCAGCGGAGTTTTCAATAAAGGTGGATGTTACGTATGTTAGAATGTGTATATTATTTCATATATCTTTGTTCGTTTCTTACATTGGAGCTTTTGTTATACGTTTACAAATTAATCTTTTAGAAATTATTTAAAATCTATTTGGAAAAAATACGAAATAAAGATTGCTTACTTTAAGTTGCCCTTAAAATTATGCAGTTAGATGCTATGTAAGTTATAATTGCTATATTATTTATTTCATTTTATTATTATTTATTATATTTTTGTATTATATTTCTGTTATTTCATTTTAAATTGCGTCCCTTAATTGTATAAAATGTGAAATCGAATAGACGATAAAGCTAGCACACCCACTTTCTCAAAACTCAAAACTTTTTGTGCCATAATTTTTTGAGCTAATTTCAGCCCCACTCCAAAAATTTTGAGCTATCTCCCAACACCCCGAAATTAAGATTTCAAATTTTGGCCGGTAAAGTTAGCATCCCCATTTACTCAAAATTCATTTTTGTACGGTCAAAACAAGTGAATTTTGGGCTCCTGTGAGCCACTTTTCAAAATTTCGAAACTCACCCCTAAATATGAAAACCAAAAATCAAAGCCACCCCTATATCTCAAATTTCAAAAATTCTTCCTCCATAAGTTTGGGCTAATTTTGGGCTTTTCTAATGAAGTTTTGACAATGCTCGTTTCCAATCATTTATTCTTAATTCAACTAATATTAGTAAAGGAGTGGGGGTAAGTATTTCCGGGTCTCAAGAAAACGTATGCATATAATATAGGACTCAACAAGATTCAAAACGTTTATGCCTCTAACCTATTGGGAAAATGTCATCGCTTATAATGCAAAAACATGCTAGAGATAATAAAAGGAAGGTATGTAGAACAACATATCTCTATTGTGTAGTTATCTACCGAAGAAGCATTGAATTAATTGACTGGAATCGGCGCGAGTTTTGCCGGGTGAAGTATAAACATTAAAAGAAAAGAATAACATTTATTTAGTGCGAAGAATATTTTAACAAAGAAAACAATATGGTTTCTCATGTTTTGACAGCTGACCAATGAAAATAATACTTTGAAAGAAATATGTGACAAAATACGTTGTTACGTTGCGATATAAGCAAAATTATTCGTATTTTGTGTTAAAGAAAGTCGCTTAGCAGATTTTAAAATCAGTCGAAAGCGGCACGATGGAAATTGACCAATCAAAAAGTGCATAAGTGTAAACAATTGGGGGAAAGGCAAGGTTTGGTGTAAAGAAGCTATAAAAACAACGAGCGGAGCTGGCGAAGTGATCGGAGTAGCGCGACCTCCGAAGTATTTTTAAAAACTGTTTCTTTAAAATGTGATGAAAGTGTTCACTATGTTCTGAAATACGCCGCTACAGTTCTGATTAAACTATTGAAGACTATGGGAAAATAAGTTTGTAAATTTATTTCAAAACTTAAGTGTGTATTGCGGAGTGACGTACTGAGTGTTTACAACAAGAAGACTGAATTCGCCGTTCAACTACAGGCTTTTATGTTATTGATAGAGTACATTTAACACTATCCCTACCAAAAGTTTAAAGAAAAAATTTGGAGCCGTTTTTGAGAAAATCTTGTTTTTGTAATTTTTTAAAATTGTACATATTACACGCAATATTGCACGAAAACTACCAAAATTTTGAGAAACATTTACATGACCTTTATGAAAGAACTCAATATGCAGAACAAATTTTATTTGAAGTAAAAATCTATATCTTCAATTTTGTAGCTGGAGAAAGACGCCGAAAAAATCAAACTTTCACAATTTTCGAAAATTCAGAGTTATCCGTGAAAATCGGACCTATGCCACGTTAATATGTGTATTTTACTCTATTCATACAAGAAATTTAAAGAAAAAATTTGGAGCCGTTTTTGAGAAAAGTTTGAAAATCCCCGGGGGGCTTCATATAAAGTACCCCCAAATTTTGAAGAATCTTTTTCAAAATCTCAAAGCTTTGACTAGAATAAGATCGACTAGGGAATATCCATTTTGGAAGAAATCGTACGTATGGTTTAGGCGCTAGCAGTGTTCACAGACGGACAGACCGACGTTTTCCTTTCAATTGGGTTTTCGGTATCAAGGACCTAGAAAACAGGGTTTCTGGCTACACCACGTGTTAGGGGATTGTTTTTCTTAATTTTTTCAACTGGTTTTATCCACTTATTCGTTTTCAGGGCTCGGCAATTAATTTTTTTCCACCGAAAATTGGCCATTTTTTCGCGCAGCATTACATAACTTTCCCTATACTACGTATATCACTCCGTGTATACGTACGTATACGGGAAAGTAAAAATGGAGCCATTGTTGAATACATTTTGAAAATATTGTTAAGACTTGGTTCTCCCCCGAATCGAAATGTCCGTTTCAAAGTCAGGGGATTTGTTAATTTAAATTGATCAAATAATATTAATTTTTCAAACAGATCATTTTGCACTCTTACATATAACAGTATGGTATAACTTAAAATAAGGTATAATTTACGCCTTGAATGCGTAACGTACACATGCGTAACGATTCGTTCTCATCGACGTTCAACAGGAAAATGATACTTCTGCCTCCTTGACACCTCCAGGTAGAAAAATGTCACATACTCGGTTGACAGACACGTGTTGTGGTAGTCCTTGCATCAGATCACAGCATCAGCAGTAGAAAGAAACAAATCGCAATGAGAGCGCGCAACAGTAGATTGCACAATCGCACACACGACATATAACCAAACAAGTAATGATGTTGTTCAATTTTCAGTTATTTCGTGCTGTAAGATTTTTTTTTTCTTAATATTCATCGGCAACTCTGTTGTGATATCAACAGAATTTGAAATCTCTGATTGGATAAATGAACGCCCCCCCTCCCTTGCCAGCCGTTAGCTGTCAAGTAGATAGAAATATTATTTGGACAATGCTTAGACCAAAATTCTGTTAAATGCTGCTTTGACTTTCCAAAAATTTGTTTTTGGTTCGAAGCAGGGAAGCATAGCTTACCTTCGTTACAACTGGAACACTGCGGTCTAACCGCTATTTCAAAAATTTACTGGTAGGGGTCGAGTTCAATCGCAGACGGATTAGCCGACTTTTTGAGCGGTTGCAATATCTTCCGTAGGTGATTAATAGGTACCCTATCTTAGAATAATTGACCATTAACAAGCGTCTATAATCTTATGAATAAAATAAGAATGTTCACATCGATTTCTTAAGATTCTTCAAATTTCACATTTGAGGAAAACGTCTGTTACAAGAATCCCCAAATGACAAATGTGTTTCTCGGTTTCTCGGTATTTGACCTTTTGTAGTCGGGATTTCAGCGGTAGCCGGGCTCTGCTTTTAACCAAGTTTCAAAGTTAAGATGTGTTTTTTATGTCTTGTAAATGCTGGTATTACTCCCGACTTCCAATAGAGACCGGTTCCGAGAAACCATTTCCCAGAAAATTTATGTGGATCTCTCTTGGATCCAGCAAGGAAATAAAATAAGTTTTGAAATAATTGCTGACTTTTAAAATCATAAGCATTTGCCACCACTACAAAATGAAAAGAAAATTTGTTGATTTAAAGACAGAAGAGAAATTGAAATGGAGTCAAGGTGACTGAAACAACTATTCAAGAACAACATAAGAGTAGCAGTCGTTTTTGCACGTGATAGTTGATTTGAATGATTCTTATTAAGATTTCAATATGCAATTTGACTTTTTTCTTAAATTCCAACTACTACTCAAGGATTCCAGTAGAAGTCGAGTTGGAAAAAATATATTTTAATATTCGTAGAGGGTCTTCAATTATGTCAGAAATTGTTGTATTCAGCTCGTTCTGGTTACATTTTGTTGTTTTCGGCTCGATACTTCATTTAACGCGGAATTTTACGTATGTTTATAGTAATTGTCTCGCTTTCATAATTAAATCTAAATAAACGTGTATCTTTAGTTTTCTCATAACGCATTTGCTTTCAGATCCACCAAATGTAATTAGAAAATTACATCTGGTAGAATGCGTTCCCGTCTTTTAAAGTAATAGTATTTAACCTTTTGACAATAATTAAAATTCTTAACTTAAAAGAAGGAATTTTCATCAACGTGGTACTCCAATTACTTCTGACATGAATTTGTATCACCGCTACACACACATTTTTTATTGTAATCGTGCTATCTCGATTTTCTCTTTGCGGATTTGGGCAACACGAGACGCAAGAGATTTACAATCGACCCTGGACAGGTCAGATTTCCGAAACTCCTGCCTTCACTTGCGTGACCAGTGCGGAGCAACGAGGCAGAAACGCTTTCAGACTCTCCTGAACCAGCTCGGTCAGCCCTAGGGACTCCAAATGTAAACCCAACCCGAACACGATCGCGGTTCCACTCGATCCTCCGCTACCTCTCGTCAGCGTCCTCTTGGGCTCGGTTTTCCTAATGTCGAGAGTTCGCCCCAATTTATAGGCTGCCCGTTGAAAGGATGTGCTCGTAGATTCGTTTCTAGGCCTTAATCAATTCTTCCTACAGAAAGGATTGAATGACTTTCAATCACTCTGGTTATCGATGCCCGAATTTTAAAATTCTTTGAAATGTTTCTAGGCCTAACACTTTACACACTTACAATTGTAAAAAAATTGTTCTCGGGATAGATGTATTTTTACAATCATTTTATTGTTAGCGGATAGCCCATTTCAAAAAACAAATGTAATATGTAATAAGAGATATAGTTCTCGGGATAGGTCAGTATGAACAATGTTTCATTGGTCGTGAACTCTACAATGTAAGCTGTAATATAAAGCTTCCCATCCACGACTTGTTTCTTTTACCTTTACTTCTAAAGTATCCTCACACTGCGCGAAGCCGTAGCACTGTCACCGATACGACTTCATAAATATGTTATTCTAACATTCTCGCTCCATTTTTCTATCTTCAACCCGGATGGTGGATTCAGATTTTTTATCAACCATGTGTCGTGATTCTCACCGGAAAATGGCTTGCGTAAATTATTATTAGCTTGTTTAATTGTATCTGAGGGACGCGAGGAAAAATTCAGTAAAAAGAATTCACTAAAATCGTTCCAAATACGGCGATGTTATGCGCCATTTATTTACTATTGGCAACCTAGCACTGATCATATCTCCATTTTTCCACGTTCTAAAGATATAATATATCAATTATTTAAAACAAACAAACACACAATGTGATTTTAAAAAAATAAAAACACTCCAACTGTAAGGTACAAAATTATTAAACTAATGGTGCTACAAAATGGCATAGACTTTCCCGTATTAGTTTTCTATTTTCTTGGGTCTTCGCTAGCTATTCGGAATTGCCACATCTCTTTCTTGCCAGCTACCATCTATCACCGCCAAAAATACATTTTTTGTCATTTTCTTAATTTTTCGGTTTCATATTGGTAGAACGAAAATATTAACTTTAGAATATTAAAGAACACAAAAACCTAGCCGTAAATGGCAATTTTCTTTTCAAAATTATGTGCCGTTTAAGAGAAAATGGCGTTTTAGCACTACTAAAAATGCAACATTTGAAGCTCATTTTCACAGAAAATGTTTGAGTGTTCAAAATACTTTATTTGAAGTTATTTGAAGCACTTACACTCATAAATATAATAATCTTTACAAATTGTGGATAATGTGCATATTAAAGATGTGAGAGATCTTTCAAAAAATTTACATTTATATAATTTTTGAAAAAACAAAAAATAACTCAAAATAAACTTTGCGTCATGTTAAAGAGTGTAATTATCACTATCTGTTACAAAAGTTTCAAGAAAAAATTTGCAGCCTTATAGGAGAAAATGGCGTTTCAGAATTTCTGAAAATGCCGAAATTGAGCTACTTTTCACAGAGAACGGTAATGTTTTCGAGAAACTTTACTTGACATTATTTAAAGCATATATACTTGTAAATATAATAATGTGAAAAAATCGCCGATAATGTAAATATTAACGACGTGAGAGACAAGTAAAAAAATTTACATTTTGGTAATTTTTGAAAAAACCAACCGATAGACCAAAATGGCTTTTATGTCATTGATAGAGTACATTTAAGAATATCCCTACCAAAAGTTTAAAGAAAAAATTTGGAGCCGTTTTTGAGAAAATCTTGTTTTTGTATTTTTTTTAAATTGTACATATTACACGCAATTTTGCACGAAAACTACCAAAATTTTGAGAAACATTTACATGACCTTTATGAAAGAACTCAATATGCAGAACAAATTTCATTTGAAGAAAAAATCTCTATCTTCAATTTTGTAGTTGAAGAAAGACGCCGAAAAAAAGTCAAACTTTCACAATTTTCGAAAATTCAGAGCTGTACGTGAAAATTGGACCTAGGCCATGTTGAAAAGTGTATTTACTCTATTCATACAAGAAATTTAAAGAAAAAATTTGGTTTCGTTTTTGAGAAAATTTTGAAAATCCCCGGGGGGCCAAATTTTGAAGAATCTTTTTCAAAATCACAAAGCTTTGACTAGAACCAGATCGACTGGGGAATATCCATTTTGGAAGAAATAGTACGTATGGTTTAGGCGCTAGCAGTGTTCACAGACGGACAGACAGACAGACAGACAGACAGACAGACGGACGGACGGACAGACGGACGGGTTTTCGGTATCAAGGACCTAGAAAACAGGGTTTCTGACTACACCACGTGTTAGGGGATTTATTTTTCTTAACCCATTAGTGCCTACTGTGGAGAATACTTCTCGTGAAATTCAAAACTCAAAACATCTTCTTCACAACATACATCCGTCTCCCATCAGTACTCAGCTCCAGTTGCCTCTCTTCCTGCCTTCATGCCACCAAACAAAAACTATACATCTGAAACAAAACACCTTGGATCCCTTTTCGGCCTACTGCTTCACCTCCATTGGATTATGAGAAATCTCTTCTTCCATTGCAAAGTTGTCAGAGGGAAAGAGTCTCACCACTGAGTAGCTATTGTGATTAACACGTATGGATTTTGGAGAGTGTGGTCGAAATTGAGAAGAGCAAAGTTAAATGATTTGAGTGAATATTATGCGGACTCTGGTAGTTTGTTTTAATGCTGTGTTAACATTATATTCAACCTGATATACAATACCATCATTCATTTTCCTCTCTTACAACTTTGAGCCGTCGGTATATATTTCACTACATTTCGAAAAACAGGCTTTATAGAAAAAATAACTTTCATAAGCACATAATATTATACACATAATAAGTCACAATAATTCATAAATATGAAAATGTCATCATATTTGTATCGATCGAGGGGTTAAATGCCATTGAGTGGATTGAAACTTTCAAAATCGTGTTGGCGTTGGGTTGCATGAAATCAGAAATCAAGCAGCACCCACTAATACTACAATAAAGAAGGCTCTTCAGCAGAGGTTCCCAAGGGTACGATCCTACGGGATCCACATTCCACTTGGGGACTGGGGGACTATACAGTGGCTGTGGCTGAGTTAAATTTAAGGGTGTTGCACACGCAATGGAAGTGAGGTTGGTCTTTCCAATATTTCCCGATTAATGAGCACAATTATTGATTAAAAGACACAATTACTATTTAAATTGTTTAAAAACATCTCACCTTAAATTTCAAATATATTTTAAAATATTTGGATTTTTGACGAATAATAGTAGGCTAAATTAATGTAAAAACTAAAAACTATAAAGAAGGAATGACATGAAAAATTATCGTTTCCATTCCAAGAAATTGATTATAAACTTTTCTCGGACGCGCCCCCACGTATGTCAACGCGCCGTGAGAGCGTGGCCGCGCAGCCGCTCCGAAATCGAGCTGAGGTCAGCGCAACATCCGTCGCCGGCGACAAGTCGGCCCACGCAGAACGTCCGTATATCGCATTCCTTTCATTACACACGACTGATATGTAGACGTTGGCTGGCTGCTTTTTTGCCGTCAAGGAGCACGCTGTCTATGCTACTCGTATAGCAGTGACCTGACCAGCTTGTGAAAAAAATTAATACTATTTATAACATTCATAACTAATCTTCAAATAAAGCCTAATTTCTCGTTTATTGATATATATATGTGTGTGTGTATGTGTATGTGTGTATGTGTATGTGTGTATGTGTGTATGTGTATGTGTGTGTGTATGTGTATGTGTGTATGTGTGTATGTGTATGTGTGTATGTGTATGTGTGTATGTGTGTATGTGTATGTGTATGTGTATGTGTATGTGTGTGTGTGTGTGTGTGTGTGTGTGTGTTTTTTTTGTATATTAATTTTGACCCTTACGCTTCTATACGTAGCCTCAATTCTACCTAGAAATGTAGAAATTATAAACTTACCTTGTTTACTTGAATTGAAAATCCAATTGCCGATGCACAAATTTCTCCATCACTAATTCATTGAAGTTACTGGTTTCACGGATAAGTTGCTTCTCTATTGACAGCATTGTTAAGGCGCACAATCGCTCGGTTGTCATTATATTTCTAAGATATGTTTTTATCCGCTTCATTGTTGAAAATGATCGCTCAGCTTATATGTCGAATAAATATGGGTCTGAATCTTCGACGAAACTCGTTTTGCTGATTTCACAGTTGTTTCAATTTTCAGAACAGGCTGATCCGGACCAAGTGATCATTTCATTCGTAATTTCAAGAATATCATCGTAGCTAAACAGTTTTCCAATAAGATTAACAACTTTGTTCATTTTAGAGAAATAATTGAATACCAGGATGCACAGACACCATAACTATTACTTGAACCCGAGATGTAAAACACATTCTTACACTGATTTTACGATGGCCTTCACCATTCACATCAGAAGCAAAACTTGTGTTTCGGAGTAACGTATCGAGAACACTGTTTTACTGACAGTGCGCCGGAGACTTCGTGTCGAGTAGGATGGCGTGATGCCCGAGTGCTGCACCAAGCGGAGTTCACGGCGTAAGTGTGAACATGATACAATGAAAGCGCCCTATGATAACACAGAAGCGAAGTCACGTGGTATCCATGATCTTTATGAAACGAAGTCTGGGCAAGGTGTTGTTTCGAGAACGTGAACAGCCATGTAGACACATCGGTTGGTCAATGTAATACTGGTATGAAAATTATACAAAGAAACAGAAAAATACCACACTATTAATGATATTGTAGTAACGAAGTGTATATTCTATTTTCTCTCAATTTTTTGGGAGTTGCATGAACCTGTGAACCTTATAAAGGACTGCCCCTGGAACCATATTCTATGGTGCTGGGTCAACGCTGCTTCCATGTAATCTATGCAGTTATTTATAACGTAGTATTCTCATTGAGCAGGGAAAAGATATTTGATGACGAAGATAAAGACGGTACAAATTAATTTAGAATTGTATTAGAATGATATACAAGTATACCATTAACTTCTCTAGTTCCTTGTGAACAAGCAGTGCAGATCCAGTCGATCATTTTGGAGAGTGCAATCATACTTTGTTAAATAATAAATATTTGGCATTGTATATTATTTTTGTGGTGTTTATATGCTACTATACAATTTAATTTTTAAATAATTACGTAATTGTAACAGAAATAAAAATTTTAATCAATTTTGCCAAAAAAAGATGACAACAAACGAAAACTCTAGGAATTGGGGAGGGGGCATGCCCCCATGCCCCTCCCCCTGGATCCGCTACTGTAGACAAGTACAAATTCCACAGTTATTTGTTCAATTGTGGCATCCCATTGTGTTACCGGCTTTTGCCTTTGAAGCGAATAAGATTCGTTCACGCGTTCTGACATTTAGTCGCATAGAATTTTAGATAAAATAAAAGTATTCAAATAAAAGTTCTTCAAAATCATCAACTCAGCAAATTCTCCCTAATATGAATAATTTTAATATACTTTTTTAAATTGCTATGAACGCAGATACACGAAGTGTTTCCATCTCTCCTCATTCTCTGTTACAGCAACTTCATTGTTCGACTAAATTTTCACAGGTAATTGAAGAACTTTCATTAATTCATTAATAAGAATTTCATTAGAAAAGTTTTCCCACTCTCACACTGCTCGTTATTAATGATACCCTTGAATAAAAGAAGGAAAATATTTGTAGGTCTTCTAGCTGAATCCTAAGAAAAGAATCGCTAAAGAAAGCACCTTCCATTTGCTCAGCAAAGTACATTTTCATTGGAGAGGGACCGAAACATGTATTCAAACTAACACTTCAGTGTTTTTATCACGGATGGAATATTAAATTTTGCAATATTACATAATCTCAAAAATACGTCATAAACTTTTATTAGTATTGTACGAGGTTTAATTGAGCATCATACAATTATTGCGTTTTGGCGATACATATTGTTTATTGAATTGCTAGATCATCGCATTTTTGGATTTTCCTTAAAGCTATATCGTACAACACAATAGGAGCACTACGAATGTTAATTTAAACCCTGAATAATGCTTACAGGTTACAATAGTGTACGTATGTTTGTGTTCATTTTTTAGGTTATCATTACTTTCATTTGTGTTTGGTGTCGTGTGTTTTGCAATTACTCTTTTGTATCATATTCAAATTAGAATTCACTCGACATGTGAGTTTGTGTCAATGTCAATGCTTGAGTTCTTTACAACATCGCAAAAATGACCCCACCCCTTTTTAGGGGAGTCCCCCACCCATCCTTAGGAGAGTTCGACAACTGTATGTTGGTTACCACATTCCCCCCACCCCAGCAAGTTGCTCCCCATGCTCAAGCAAATGAAAGTCTAAATAAAAAAAAGTATTACTATCGCCAATAATAGGGACCTGGAGAGATTCAGCGTAAACGGTAGGAGTAGTTGAGTATAGCAGTAAATCCTACTTTCTTAACTAATTGTGCTAAAACAGCACGTATTTTCTCGCCCATACTTTCACGCAAAATCACGCGAAAAGTACTCAAATTTTCGAAAAATTGTATAAAACCTTATTTCAAAATCTATCTTAAAGGAACAGCGTTGATTAAGGAAAAAAATCTTCATAATTGCAGATGTAGGAAGACACAGAAAAAATAGAATTTTTGCATATTTTCGAAAAATTTAAGTTTTAACGAACATGAGACCTGTACAATTAATATAAACGTCCTTTAGCGTTTTTCAACAACAAAATTTAATCAAAAACCATGGAGCCGTTTTTTGAAAATTTTGAAAGTGTTCCAAGGGCTTCATGTAAAGTACCCCAAAATTAAAATATCGGTTTCAAATTCAAGGCTCTGTGACATCAGCCAGATCGATTGGGGAATATCAGTTTTGGAAAAAATCTGCTGAATGATTTAGCCGCTAGCATTGTTCAGAGACGGACGGACATACGTATTGCCACCATTTTATTTTTCGGTATCACAAAAAGTATGGATTCTGGCTACATCACGTGTTAGCGGATTTCTTACTTTCTCGCTATAGCTTATCCAGTTGAGAGAAAGTTACGTAATGCTGCAACAGCTCACACTTTCTCTTATTATTGGAAATAGTTACGTAATGTTGGAATATTGACATTTCTGCGTTTCTAACGATTCAGTTCTAACTTTAATATGTCAATTTCAAACAAATCGAAGGAAGGGCCTGTGGTGCATATCTACGTTTATTTCGACAGCCAGGAACAGTACTTACATTTAACTTTTACGAATGAAGGAATCATAAACAAATTTAACTGGTACAGTGTTTACAGCACATTACACAAAAAAGAATGAATATTTCACATAAGTTTGCCTTGATTACATCTAAGTGACCAAACCTTCGTTAAATATATTACCTTCCGTAAATCTATTTCCTTTCTTAAGAATGTCATCCTCATCAAACGATGAACACGACCGGCAACAATGACAAAAATCCTAAGAATATCCAACCACCGTGTTGCCATTTCGCTAACCGACAGCGTGTCAATCGAAGCGCGGGAAATTAGAATTTACGAGTACAATATTGATGTAATTATAAGTGTCGTAATGATTGTATATTGCAAAGTTCTGTTATTTTAGTATTGTAAGTTTTTAGTCAATCAATAGGTCCAATTATTATTATTATCCATTAAAATTAATTTTTAAAATATTATAATAGCGTAATTGATTTTCCAATTACAGCGTTTCGTAAACAGATGTGTTCACCTCATCATGTACATAAGATCTGTAGATAAGACGTCTTCATTCTTGGAAATGTAATTTTTGGGTGAGATAAACCTCTCATTCAACATATTCCATCTTTGAATGATTGCATTATATGAATTGACAGTTTTTTATTGCAAACCTGAATAAGCAGGAATCGTGTACAAGACGGAAGAAAACGTTGGACCCAAACGTTTCCGGCTTAGACAGGGTTTCTTTACAAGGCACAGTATGGAGTGCTTACCTTGTAATAATAGTCAACCAGGTTTAACGGTAAGGCCGTTCATGCGCGAAGGGTTGTAGCCGACAGCTAAGGTTGACGGCGGAATAATGTATGAGGGCAGCGGCCGATGAAAGAGGGCGCCAGGGTCAGACATCAGAGTCTGAGGAAAAGGGGGATAGGATGAGATGGGTAAAGGTGTGTCGGAAAAGGAAACATTTGAAAGAAAGCGAACTTGAATTTCAGTAACTGAGTTTAAAAAGAAAAAGGACATTAAAAACAAAGATTTTTTATTTGTTTAAAACGAGGTCGTAAACCGAAGTAAATGCATTGCACTCCTGGTTAGAATTCAGGTTGTTATCGACTTTCATAAAAAGGGTTTCAGCAATTCATCTTCTATATTTCCGAGTTTCTCTATCTAAAATCAATGCTTGTGTCTTCAATATGAACAAGCTATTTATTATGATACAATGAACCTAATTTACTGGTCAACTATTTGATTCCATATCAGGTTTGACTGAATTAAGAGATTCAGAAATTATTACCTTAGTGTCAGCCAATTGCTTATGGTACATTTTCAATTATTCATGCAATTTTCAGTTGTTTATTATCAGTAAAAACCGTATTTTCATGCAGTAAAACTATATAAAACATGCAGTAAAAACATCAAAACGTGCAAAAAATTTCAGTAAAAAGATCAAGACTTTGGAAAATTGTGCATGTGTTCAAAAAATTCCATTTAATCCCTTTATCAACTTATTTTTATATTTTTAATAAGATATATAAGGTGGTTGAAATTTATATTTTTAGTGTTATTATGGGTGGTTATTTGTACATATTGTTTATACAAACCATATTTGACATTTTAAATATTATTCGCAAACAAAATTATATTAACACAAAAAATGAAATACAGAAATTGAAAAAATGCAAATATTTCTACAGAAATGAAAATAATTAATTTACAGAAGAAATTTTCTTAATTGTTTTAATTATAATTTATAATTATATTCATTTCCAAATACTGAGACATTCTTGTATTGTCTATCAACTAATATATGTTTCAGACAGGATAAACTTTGTTCTCCAGAGTGAGGCTTGGTATACAGACAAGCATGTCTGTATACCAAGCCTCACTCTGACGTACAATTGTGACCGCTACTAAAACAGTCAAAAACTGCATTCGTTCTCTCGAGTACCTTGCAGGAACACGTGTGTTCCTAGAAATTCAATGAATTTGAAACGCAGTGCTTCTTGCTAACACGTAAGCTCCGCTTCCGGACAATAAGGTCAAATGTGACTCGCGCATGCCGTCTCGTGTTGGTAGGTTCAGCGAAGACTGACAAAACGGATATATGATCCCATTGAGAAGACAGACCCCGAACATAGCGTTTGCTGAGCGGCCGCAACCAAGGGCCGCGGACGCTGCTGCAATAACACAGCTGCTGTAATAACTGCAACAGAATTTATACATATTACACGGAACTCGGGTTTCGCAGGCCACCCAAATGCACTGCTGGGCTTTGTGATAAAAACGTTTTTCTTAAATGAAACCATTAAAAAAGATAAATTAAAACAAGTTATAATATAAAAATTATATTTTATACAATAGAACTATGAATCTTGCAAATTTGTCCAGTACAATCCGAAAATGTCCAGCTTTCAGGCAGCATTATGTACATAAATCGTGCAATATCGTGCAGTAACCCCCCAAATGTTCAATTTCGTGCAAAATAAAAGACGTACTAAAATAACGTCCGTTTGATAATTCAAATTTCTGTCAAGGTATCATCCAGTTTAAGGTAATGTCTAGGTATCGTCCAAGTAGGCAAAGAAAAGATGCAGTAACACGGGAATCCGTTCTTTAATTATCAGTTACAAAACCAATGTGAAACTTCGTACTACTTATTGTTTCTTTTTTGCAAAGAATATGTGTCTCCACAAAAAACAGACTGTTCTTCTGTTTCTAACAGTCAAGGGAATACCATATCAGTATGATATTTCTTCTACTTACGAACGATGTGACGAGCACGATGATAACCAATTTAAGGCACTGACGTCATCAAAAACTTTCGAAAGTTCTAAAAATATTCCTTGAATTGCTTCATTCTGATCTATACACAAAGCAACATCTTTAAGACAAGAAAAATGGCTATTTTCGTAGATTTTGATTTTTTAAATCTATGTTTATTCTAAAAACATTCGTTACTCGTCATAAAAGTTTCCTTTCGTATATAAAAAAACGTCTAAAAGCTTTTAGAAAAATGACAGATGAGGACCGACAAATTGAAAAAAATTACGTGTTTTTTATAAAACCCAAAATCTAAATAAATATCACATAAAAGTAAATTAAACGATGCTGTTAACTGATACGTACAGTAAATATTATGTGAAATGGATCTGATATCTTAAGAAATATTTTGGTACAATAAGTAAATAGAAAAAGGATTTAAGGAAATAAGGACAATAAGGAAAGGGATTTAGAAAATACCCCTTTATGGACGTTAAAACTTGGTCGGGATATTGTGTATTTGTCAACAGGCGACATGGCAGCTATTTTCTGCATTAGTAAAATTAAACGAGGAAGTTAATATGCAAACTTCAGAGCTTAATTCTGATTGAGGCTGAAATGGGCATAATATGCCGAACGTTGAGCATTACAACTAATGTTTAGAAACAGTTGTTGAATAGTACAAACTATGTTGCAGAAAATAAAATTTTAATATTTCTTTAGAAGTTATATTCCGAGGAAGAATAGGACAACCAATTGTGTTACGTTATACTATATAGTAAGGGCAGGAAAAGTGAATCATGTTTGTCAGCAGGCTAAAAATGTCCAATGACAAAATTAGCTACGAAAGGTCGAGAACAAAAGAAGTTGAAAGATTTCGTGCAAGAATTTGGTGACTTTCAGAACAGAACGATCGTGGATTTCACGATAGGCGGATATAAGAATGATGTTAGATTTCGTGAGAGAATATTAGATTTCGTGGTTAGTGACGTTAATTTTGTTGAGTCCGAAGAAGTAAAAGTTAACTTTATGAATTATTTATCAAGGGACGGACTTATTTGCAATTTAATATCGTGTTTCATAATTTGGGAATAGGACGTGTGCAATGTGCGGAGAATAAGTACTGCAATAGAAATGTCCACCCGATACATTACCGCGTGTTTTGTAGTCGAAGTTTAGTTAAATTAATTTAGTTATGTTTAGGAATTTAAGTGTTAATATTGTTATAATATTTTCATTTATATATTACGGTACGTGATTTAAAGTTATATGTGAGTAGGGCGCCTACATATAATTATATTAGGATCGACTTCAAAAAGAGAAGATTCCTCGGAAAAATTTGAAAAATATTCCATATCAGGATTTACAATAATAGGACATCAAGACATCGTAGTGTAGAATTCGTGATAGAGACAAATGGTCAAAAACAATTCCATAATTAACGTCGCAATCATTCAGAAAGGCAAGACTAGTTTAATAAGTTTGAGTAAATACATGCAATATAATTCAAAGAGCTCTTTTAAAAAGTAAAGCTTAAAAATTCAAGTTATTAGTAATAGAGGAAAGTCCCCAAATACGAGCCCGTTTCCTAATGTAAGCCCATTGATACAGCTCTGTGGAGTGATGTTGCTACGCACTAAAATAGTAATTCTTTGCAAATCTGAGGCCCAGTCGAGTGGTAGTGTCTTCATTTTCATTTGCTGCCAGACAGTCGGCCAACAGTAGTGCAAACAGTGAAAAGCAAAGTTTTTTGAAGTGCTTATTCTCTTTCCAAAATGATTGTTTGAAATATTCGAAGAATATTACTAAATTATTTATTTCTGACATTACATGAGTAACAACCAAGTAAAAGAAAAGAACATTTTTATTGAAAGAATGTGGCAAATGCATCATGATAAGGAAAAGCATGCGAACATTTTAATGAATTTATTAATTTGTTATTTGATTAATGCTGACTTATTAAATAATCCAACCCCGCTACCCAAATTCCAATTATCAGAATAAATGTTCAGAATGACCTAAGTCCTACCGGACTATTCATCAACCTGCTTGCGCAAAATGTGAATAAAACTTAAGTATGAAACTCACTTAGTCACTCACAAATAATTATAATCATTACCTCATTATAATTATTACCTTATTCTTTTTTAAATTGAGGAAACATAAATAACAATCATTAGAATAACATTTATTTACGTTCATCACAATTAATAATAATAATAATAATAATAATAATAATAATAATAATAATAATAATAATAATAAAAGGTTGGAATATAATTCCATTAAATTTTTAGTGAAAAGATATCATGCCGAAAACATTAGAAAGATTAAAAATAAGTTTATATGGCATTTAAGATCATAAAGTACTACAACGGGATTGAATGTAATTCATTAAACGCTTTCATTTATATTCCAAAATAAATCCAAAAGTGTTTTATTGGATATAGGAAAACAGTTTCTTATGTTTTACAGCATTTTTGTGGAGTTAGGAAATTGTTGATGTGATTTGATGGACATTAAATCTAAAGTAACTATATTTGGATTGTTTGTATGGAAACAAATGATGTAAATGTTCTTGAGATACATAAATGCAATGTTGAAAAAGCCCATTTAACATGGCAAATAAAAAGCTCAGTTTAAGTTGTATAATTATTTTTATTAAATTATTGTGTTATATAATCGTAACACGTTTGCGGTAGTCATAGTATTGTCAAGTAGTTCGATCTCGTGTAACAAGAGCTTGGGCCAGATAACTCAAAGTAGGTGGCCACTAGGACTTTGGGTTCAAAATCCGCAAAATTAATTTTTAAGTTTTCGTGACGAGAGGTATTCCGAGTTCCTGGTTTATTATATGTGTTTTCCTAATCCTTCTCCGTAATCTCTTGGCCTGACTGGTAACTAACTGTGTAGGTAATTGAGGAACTCGGCCTCTGCACCCAGCGCAATGGCCCAGGCACCGAGGTGAGGCCAAGAGATACCACGGGCAAATGCGTATCGGGCCGAGATAAGCCTTTGCGATGTTCGGGGAGCGCGAAGGAGCACTTAACTGGGAATATTCCAAGAGGAGTGCCAAGTACCGCGAGAGGCCTTCATAGTTCGTGTACGTGCAGTTGTCTCCCGGGAAGAGCTTGGGACAGAACCGAAAAGCTCGGCCCAGCCCAAGAGAATAGACGAACATAGCAGAAAGTATGCCATTTTATAGCACTTTTCACATGGGTATTTCGTTTTTCGGTGTTATTTTGACTAAAACCTTTGATTTTTATAGACTCATGTATACTTTTTTTTTAAATCTTACATGTCGTTAATGTTTCCGTTACAGGTGTATTTCATTTTTAGTGTTTGTGAATACAGAATCCAAATGATCTTTATTATTTTTTTCAATTTCTTAAATGTTGTATGCAAATCAACGCAAAATTGAGATTTTTGCAGAAATGCTTTGACGAAAATTTCTCAAAAGCGGTTCCAAATATGTCCTAAAAGCGGCACCAAAAATGTTTTTTCTTAGAGTTTAAAAATTTTAATTTAAAAAGTTTTAAAATTTTAATTTATTTTTAAAGTTTCTTAAAGTTTCCATGTACGATTTTTTTACTCGTCTGTGATATTCTGAAAGTCCCATATCAATAAATATGAATCCTTCTGAATAAGGATTAGAAACATTCCCTGTGAAATTGTAATGTCTTGCAACTGCATTTGTTCAAAAATATTTCATTATTGCAAGCTAATCAGTAAATCATCTTTATTGATCCAAGTGTTTGAAGGCTATTATTAAGGGGGTTTTTTTTTCTTCTTTGGACCTTACAACATTAAAAATTCTGCAGAGTTGGAGAGGGACACTTTGGAATGTTTCCTTATAAGAATAGTATTTCTCATGTACGCAGCAAAAAGGTAAATTTTCCTCGTAAACGCATTTGAATATATGTTACAAAATTGCCATATTGCGCACTGTTCCGAGTAATTTCATCAAGTTAGTTTTTGCAACAGACATCAGACATAATAGTAATAAGTGATTTTCAAAATAATCATTACAAATTTATGTAACTGTTGCAAATTAAACAACAAAGTCTAGTATTAACGTAAAACTGACTGTTAACTTTGTAATAGTATAATTTTATACATTGTCAACGAATAATATATATTAAGAATCAATTTGTGCAATATACTAGTTAAATATTTATTTTATTTCAGAAACATAATTATAAACTGTTTTCATAATCAATTATTACGTATTTACTTCAGCAGTTACAATGAATTGGTGTATTTAATAGTAGAAACGGAATATAATAACATGGAATGAACACAAATAACCTCTCACACCACTCATAATCGCCTCACTCGAAAGCCTGTTAAACATGTTGGACCTGTGAATTGGGTGATTTGAGCAAATATGAATAATGTGCTTCAGCGCGCCGCACGTCAACCGTGGCGCCCCCACCCATTGCCCTCTGTGCGGGAACTGCCTTCCGACTTTATTGACCGAACTTTCATTTAAACTGTATATAATGCAATTCAAAGGGTACAGAATCAAAAGGACGTCTGGGAATTGATTTTTTACCAATGAACATATGGAAAGGCATTTCATATACCCATAACTAATTTATTCATATGATATTCGCCCACCATTACTAGGAGCCTATCATGCACTGCCATTCAGCAGATACACAAAATCTATTTGCATCAGAACATGACCTGCGAAACACCTGTGTATAACGAGTTACCTATCAATTAAAGGCAAATTTCGCAAATATAACTTAGTTCCGTGAAATTTCCCACCAGATTTCATTTTCAGAAAGTTTTATCTTCAACCCTCCTACAGTTCCAGAAGCTTGAAACATTTATTCTGATAAGGGATCTTTCAATAGGTACAGGCACAAAGGCCTCAGTTTTTCTAGAGATAGATACTCACTATCTATAAGTGCTGTGGAAAAATAGATGCCGTGACACACTGGAAGTTACTGAACAAAAAATACCACAATTCCACACTTTTCACAATACAAATTGTCGTTCCTGGGAGGTTTGTGCAGCCCTGCCTATCGTGAGAGAACCTTTGCTGTGAGAATAAGCGCTCCTACGGGCACGAGTTCTAATTCATAGAAGCGAGCTAATGGCTCTAAGTTAATGAAATTATCCACGCCCTTGACAAACTCGCAATGCCGCGCGGCGCAGAACCTACGCTTCCAGGTTATTGTTGTTTTGTTGGGTTTTTTTGACACAGAAATAGAAACCCAACGTCATGTTAAAGTGAGTCCACGGCATGCAAGTGTAATTAACATTGTTTGCCGACCTTCTATTGTTTTTGAAACAGACACATTACATTTTTTTTTAAATTCTGGCCCTCAAGAAAATGTGCGCAGATCAATCTTTCCCCACACGTCATATACAGTTTTTACTGTTTTTTGACAAATAAATAAATAAATGTATGATGGTTCAGTTGAATGAGTTTGTGGTATACCCCCGTTAAGTCATTTTGGTATACTGATATTTCCTGAATTATCTCGAAAACAACAATATACGTGACTATCATTGTTTCGTACAAGACGGCTCTGAGCGACTCGGAAGCCATTGATTGGTTGATTTATATTATTACAATCAATGAGCTAATCATTGACTTCGGTGACGCTCAAAGACGCTTTGCTGCATTGCCAATAGCCACCTTGCCGCATTACGATGTAGCTCGATTTTTGCCGACATGGCAGAATTTTTTAAAATTAAATCTAAATACATTAGAAATTTAAAAAATAAAAATTTAATTCAAATGGTCAAACTCTCTAATTGATTTGTAGATTAATCAACCTATGAATTTAATTTTGTTCATTAATCGAATAAAATATTCGTATTAATTGCGTTTATTACCTGGAAACTAATCGACGAGTAAACAAAATAAATTCACATATTTCGTGTACCAGAACACAATGTTTCCCAAAATGAATGACTGTTTTTCACTCAGTGAACTGTCAGACATAACTGTTAAGAAGAGATCCTAGCGAGCTTCAGCTCTACGTGAGTCGTTCGCTACAAGTATTTTTTTATTTATTTATTTTAGGTCGCTTAGTAAATAACTAAGGTCATTAATGACCACTATTAATGTACGTATCAATAACAGTTATTATGCCTCATAACAACAAGAATTATTAAATATAAAGTTATAAACCAGAGATACATTTTATAAATTATTACAAACAGAAATTTTAGGTACAATAAATTTTTACAATAATTTGGATCATTTTATCAAGACCAGCAATATTAAGATAGTTTAACATTGATTTGCAATTTTGATTGAATAAAATATTTCTTATTCATCGTTTTTTATGCGAAGATTAATAGATGAGTGTGTTACAGAAATACCAGAACAAAGTCGAGTAGATGGCTAGTATAGTGTAGTATAGATAGAAGTGAAAATACCCGTGCCAAGAACACGAAACGGAACTGGGAGGTGTATCAGGGCATCAACTGACGTCACTGCAGTGCCTCTGACAGGGAGGTCCTAGGTTCGAATCACGACGGTGGCAAAATTTTCGACACAAGCTTGTCAGCTAGGTCGAATCCAATCTCCATCTGGAGAAAAGTACTATCGGTCGGCTGTTCCTATTGGTAGTTTTCCGTGGTTGTCGGATCAATATCAAGCGAATTCCGCAACAATATCCTAAGAAACGGGTCAAGGACTGCGCGTGATCTTTGTCCCATCCTCACCCCTTACTTACACACACGTATACTAAATTGCACTTAACTACCACACATGTCGGGAGACCAGTCGGGAGCTTAGAGCTTGTCCCGGTTAGAGCGGTGGGAGATACCTGTTTGGAGAAAAACCCCTTAGTCGACGGTAGGTCGGCGTTGGATCTCGCTATCCAACAAGGGAAGATCACCGTCGCTTAAATTAATTAAAATGTTCCTCCCGCTCATCATGTTTTGTCCATATCTCCCGCACGCCAGCTACTTCACCCTCCCAACTGCACGGTCATATTGAAGAGTGCAATTAGCACTATCCGTTCGAAAAGCCGTCCGAGCCATTTATGAGAAAATGATGTTTGAGCTTTTCTGAAAAGGCGGAAGTTTCAGCTACTTTTCTCAGAAAACGGTTGAGTTTTCCAGAAACTTTATCTGTCATTATTTAAAGTACATGTACTCATAAATATAATAATGTGAACAAATCGCCGTTAATGTAAATATTACAGACGTGAGAGACAAGTCAAAAAATTACATTTCTTGTAATTTTTGGAAAAACAAAAGAATATAGCAATATGGCATTTAAGTCATCTCATAGAGTACATTTAGCAATATCCCTACCAAAAGTTTAAAGAAAAAATTTGGAGCCGTTTTTGAGAAAATCGTGTTTTTGTAATTTTTTAAAAATGCGAAATTTAAATTCAATTTTGAACTAGTAGGAAGACGACGAACAAAATCCAAACTTATGTAATTTTCGAAAATTCAGAGTTATCCGTGAAATTGCCACCTTTATGACTGTATTTTACTCTATTCTTACATGAAATTTAAAGAAAAATTTTGAAGCCGTTTTTGAGAAAATTTCGAAAATGTCCGGGGGGCTTCATGTAAAGTATCCCAAAAGTTTGAAGAATGTTTTTCAAAATCGCGGCGCCTTGAGTGGGACTAGATCGACCGAGGAATATTCATTTTAGAAGAAATAGTACGTATGTTTTAGGCGCTAGTGATGTTCACAGGCGCCGGACAAACGGATGGACAGACGGACGGACAGACGGACAGATGGAAAAATAACAATTTGAGCATTCCAGGAGATTCAATATGTTTCATACATGTTGGATGCGTTCATCATTTATGTTTACGCCGCCGTGTACCGTGGCTATCATTTTAAACAAAACTGAATTTTCAATGAGTACATTTAAAATATTTATTAAACAGAATCTACAATCATTTTTTATACTATTAACGTATTCTAGTGTAAGCCACGCAATAACTTTCCTTAGAGAATATTACTCGACTGTTTCGTCGTTTACACGGAGAAACGAAAAAATGCTCCGCGCAGAAGGAGACGCCGCCGTCAGCAGTGTCGTAGCGGCCGGTTTGAATTTCGCAGCCAGAAGTGATTTTTAAACTCAATTTTCTCAAAGACAATTTTTTTTTCGGAAAAACTGGACCTGCCATTTTTCATAACGTGCAACACAGAATTCGAGGTATTTTTTGTAACGGGAACTTCTGGACATCCTGTATATATATTCTGACCTTATGGTCAGAAGAATACGGAATCCTGATTATGATAATCACTGTGAAAAAGATAACTGAAGTGTACAGATCATTAGAGAAATTAGGGGGACATGTGGAGACGTGCACAATGCGGTGAATAAAGCGTGGCAGCACGGCAATTAAAACAGTGAAAATTCATAATTGATAGTTTCGGGAAGCTATGTGAGGTGAGAAGAAGTATATTTAGATGTATATTAATAAGTGAAACATAATAGAACGAATACAATATGATTACAATATCATCGAAAGTGACTGTTTATTGCATTTGCACTCGCGTGACTCAGCGAATACGAGGTGCCTACTAATCACGGCCATTCAGTGACAGTACGAGTGAATTACACAACACAGTAATGAAGGTGGATTGACATGCAGTGATCGTTCGTGAGAATGTGCTATGTAGGAATGCGTATTGCTGGGAAGAATGGTAGCGGGCACAGCGGCCTACGACGCGGCGGCGCGGTCTCATTACAGCAAGATGTTCAAGGTCAGCGCACGGCGGCTCGCGTCGCGTCAGTAGACGCGAACGGCCACATCGAGGAGCGGAGCGGCTGCGTCCAGTTGGTCGCCTAAGATAAGTCTGAATAGATTCTTGGGTACGATTTATTAGGAAGGAGTGTGGCTTTCATTTGAATCAGAGAATGTAAACAGAGGGTGTAAACAGGGAATATAAACAGGCAGGAGAGAGCGGAAGTTTAAATGTTTAAAGACCTGATATTTTTAATGCACGTTGTTACATTGGTGTTCATTTAAATGTGACGTTTATTGGCTGGTGGTAACAGAGAGCTCCCATTTAAATCATTTAATCCAATGAGTGAATAAAGGTAGAGGAAGAATTGTATTTATTAATACACTTATTTGAAGTTAATAATAAACAACCAAGCATTTAATGACCATTAATTATCACGAGTTATATTTGTTTGTAATGTTTAATATCTTTGTAATAAATCATGTTTCATTGTTAGCAAAATCGATCCAATATCAGATATTCTTATCAAGGGTATCCCCCTAAAATGACATCCCTGATCCTAAACAAATAAAATTATAGTATGTGTGACACCAAGTACTGAATCAAGGTAAGTACGGTCGCAATATATATGAGTATCCTGCGTTGCACGATATTTATTTCTCACAATCATCTATTATGCAGCCTCGCCCGCCATGCCTCTCTCATCGTACCCTATCTCCGTCACACCCCATCCGGCCTGCCATGGCCGTCGTGATAATAACTCCCGCCCCCGTCAACCAGCCCGTTCCGCTGTCTGTTCCTCCCGCTCATCATGTTTCGTCCATATCTCCCGCACGCTGGCTAATTCACACCCCATGCACGGCCATCGGGCTACCTTCGCTGTCCTGCCCAAACCTTCCCGCCCATCTAAACAATTACACCGGATCACTTCTTCCTGGTCATAAAACGGATTCTCGTGTGTAGGAAGTCTCAGAATAAATATTACAAACTTCGAGGGTATGTACGGGAATCAAAGATAGTTTTTGCCAAAGAACATGTAATGGTAAATTTCATATAGGCTAAATAATAATATTTTGTTTTAAGAAGTTACACACGTGACATTCGCCCCTGATTTTAGGCAACTCTTCATGCACCAATGGGCGGCAGGTAGACGAACTCTTTTTGACTGACGTAGAACATGTCCTCCAGTACACTAGTGCGTAAGAAATTGTCTAACAATCGTGGGCTAATACCATAGTATGTGTAACTTCGTTTGATGACATTTCCTATCACTGGTTCATTTGCAAAAACTGGTCATCTTGTAGTCCCTACGGGCAAAGGTGGCTCAGGGTATCAACTGATGTCACTGCAGTGCCTCAGACCGGGAGATTCCAGGGTTCGAGTCCCGACAGTGGCAGGATTTCCAACGGAATCTAGACAGCCAAGTCGAATTCAGCCGCTGCCTGGAGGAGAATTCTAGCGACCGGCTGCTCTGATCGGTAGTTTTCCGTGGTATCTCCGATTAATACCAGGCGAATGCCGGAGCAATACCCTAAGAAACGGGCCATGGAATGCGCACGATCTTTCCTTCCTCTTCCTTGTCCTACCCGCACCCCTTACTTACACCCACTTTCACTCACATGCACCACACGACCACAGCTTTCGACAGTTCAGTCGGGAGCTTAGAGCTTATCCCGTCTGGAGATGTTTCACGCTGATGCGAGATTTTTTTGTCGGGGAAAATCCCCGTAAGCCCACGTAGGTCGGCGTTGGATCTTGCCATCCAGTACGGGAAAAGTCCTCTGCCATCTCCCAAGGGGGAAACATACACTACACTTACGGTACTAACGACCTTAGATGTTAAAGCACCTGGTAATCATTCATTTAATCACAATGTACGCCGTGCGTGCCCTGCAAGTGCGTAGGATTCCTTCTGAGCGGTTGGCGGTTGTCGCGCGGCGCGTGCGCAGGGCCGCAGCCTGCTGCGGGAGCGGAAGCGCGCGGCGCGGCTGCTGGCGCTGCTGGCGGCGCTGTTCGCCGCGTGCTGGCTGCCCTACCACGTGCTCACCGTCGTCATGGACTTCCTGCCCACGTCGCCGCCGCTCATGACGCTGCTGCGCTACTCGCTGCTGCTGGGCCACGCCAACTCGGCCGTCAACCCGCTCGTCTACTGCTTCATGACGCGCGCCTTCCGCCACTCGGCGCGCCAGCTGCTCATGATGCCTCGGCGGCCGCGCGCCGCGGGCGGGCTGGCCGCGCGCGCCCTGCAGCGCCGGAAAGTAAGGCGCCGCGCGCCCCCGCCCCTCCCGCCCGCCCTCGCCCAATCGTCCGGCTCATGGCCGCCCCCGCGCGCGCCCTCCTGCTCGTGACGGCCCCGCGGCAGCGCCGCCGCCGCCACCGTCTGCTAGGCCGGCTTTCGCGCCTCGCGGCTCGCGAGTGTCTTTGGTCGATTTGCACGGAACAAAGGTGTTAATTAACTACTTGGCTGTCCGGGACACGCCGCGACTTAGGCACAGGTGCCGGCGTTTCGGGTGCCGTTGTGTAACCTTCCTCAGAGTGAAATGCATTCCACCATTGTCGTTACGGCAAATGGCATTTCGCCCTGAGGAAGGTCTCAGGGGGGGCGGCAGAAACGTTGGCACCTTTGCTCAGGATACTGCGTCTCCCGGGCAGTCAAGTAGTTACTGACTCCGGCCGCGGAAGCCTACGCTCTCAAAGCCGTTAATTACTTGATAATGTGTTAACGACCTCTTAAATAAAGTACTCGCGCAAGGTGCTCTGTACACTGGGGCCTTTTTTTGCATTTTTCCAACTTTGTATTTTTAATTAACTTTTTAATATTGTCTGAAATCGAAAATAAGAGATTGCATTGCTAAATCGTACGATTCTAAATAGTTAATATTATATAATGCATGCAAAAATATATAATCAGCTGCTATTAGAACTAAATAAAAAGATCATGCTTAAAAAATTCACATCTTCAATTCATCACTTCTTAAAATTTGTATCTCGCTTTCTTTGTATGATGTTCAAGTGTCTAAATACGATAGGTATGATAACAGAAATCATTACGTAATTTTTCGGAAAAGAGAGGTTAGTTCAGTACCTTCTGCTGAATATTGGCCTTGAACTGATAAACCCCAAGCTAGCTTGTAAATAATCAAAACTTCCAAATGTTTAGACAAAATTCATCACTACGTCCAAAGCCATTCGACCAACTACTACGTGGCCCCAATCTTTTCTGTGTTATGTGATTTGCGTCTCCTTGACTTCCATCCCATCGAAACCCCATATCCAGTAACGTTTTTTGTGGTTCGTACTTGTAGGAAGATGCGCAGCAGACTGTTAGGCCGCATTGTTCGAGATGGCAACCTTTTGCACATTTAAACCAAATATTTGTCACATTTTCGTCAGAAGCGCTTATTGAAAGAAGACTAAAATGATCCTCCCCTCTCATACTCACCATCAATCACTACTTTTCTTTAATCCTCTTTTTGCGTTTTAAATAAAGGAAATGAAACCAAATTCGTGGAACACTTCACTTAAATTTTACATTTTTGTAGATACCGTATTAATAATAGTGCGTATGAAAAGCTTACAGATGACAACAATCTCCATGTTTTCATTTTGGCATACCTGACATTTTAAATACATTTATTATGTAAATTTAACAAGCGTGGTTACTGTGCTTGGCAAATTTAATTTATTTTGGGCGACAAGTTTTCAAAAAAGTAGCGAGAGAGATAGTTCTAACGTTTCCTGAACAAGTACATCAATCGTCAGGAAAACGATAACTTTTCAAAACTCATTTTCAATTGTTCTTTCGGACCCCATGAATAGTTCATTGAAACAAAAAAGGCATAAGTTCTTGTACTAACTGCAATCGTGCAGCCTTTCCATTTTTTAAAGTTTCTGGCTGTTGTAATTCAATAACTTTGTCGATTTTACCTATTGGCATCGTTTCAGATTGGTAGTTATTACTGCTTATTTACATTGTGTTCTGTTCCTACCAGAACAAAGTACTCCTCCAAGAGATAAATCAAAATCAGCAAAACCAGCTGTGAAATCACGAACTACGTTTTATCTGATTGATTGTCAGAATAAATAATGTTAATCTTCATTGGCTCTAATTCCACGAGTAGAATAATTAGGCTAGTGGTAAAGTTGAATTACGATCGTCCAATAAAAAATACGAAATCATTTTCTTGATCCAAAGGTTTCAAATTGCGAAAAATATTATAGAGAATGCAAGAAAACACGAGAAATAAAAATGTCGGTTAAAAATAAGTAAGACTTCTTAATGTGAAAGATTTGCATCACAAACTAGCAGGATTTTATATCATGAACATTAAGGACCAGTTAATACGTACTTTTGCAGATTTTTTCAGTAAATTTGCCTTTTTGTGAAACAAATTAAAAATCCTTTCTTTTTGTTGCGCTCAAATGTCGTTATTATAATAATATGAACTGTTTTTCAATATTTTATCTTGTTTACACCTTGTGGCAAATGAGACTCCAAAACAATACCTTTCTTATTTTTTATAGATAGCATACATCAAAACAGCATGTGATTTGCTGACCACTTCTCATGAAAGTGATGTAAATGTTTTCAAAGCATAGTGAATGTAAATTATTTATTTTGTCGCCTTTCAGAGCAATTAAATTTAAAAATTGTTTTAGAACAAGAACAAATGACGAAATAAATAATAAAAAATAACAATTTAAATAATTTAAATTATTCTTAAGTTAATAAATCGTGATAAAACCTTTCCTCCAATTATCTGTCTCCTATTTACGAAAAAGAACGTCATCTAATTTTGTGTAAAATTCATTCTTTCTTTTCTTCAAAACAATACTTGAAGCTACATTATTTATTTGATATTATTCAAATGAAAACTAAAATTACAATTGTAAATGCAATACATCTTATACAGAATATTTTATCTTGTATTTAAACTAAAACTTTCCTGCTCTAACGAATATCGGTTAAATTTTTTTTTAAGTCAAAAATGAATAGAATACGGGAGCTTATGAGTGCAGTCATTTGATGAAAATAACAAAATATATAAGATGTTATGGCGGGAAAGCGATGGAGAATGAAAAGAGAAGGCCCTGGGACCCTGTTCATCTGGGATTACGAGAGGACGTGCAAGGCTTCAGAAGGGAAAGAACAGAAAGGAAGTCTGAAAGTGACAAGTTTGAGCGGACACTCTCGTGGGAGGATGAGTGCCGAAAAGAACATCTTCCTTCTTTGTTGGAACCAACTGCTCTGTTCTCTCGAGACTTGGAGAGGTCTGAACAGCGAACTGCGACATAGTTTTGATATCCGATAACTTTTTGAACGAAAGAAAAAAGAACGAAAAAAAATATTTTCGTCGTTTAAAAATCATATGTACTGAAAAACAATAATTTATTTTAATTATAAAAACACTACCCATGATTGACATAGTAAAACTTAATTTGTGGTACATTAAAAGTGTTTTATTAAAAACAACATACGATAAAAGCATCACAGGTACAAAAAAAGTTGTCAGAGCCGAAGATTTGACACATGTTTCTGTATGTATGTCGACGCGCTGAATCCGAAGTCAGAATTTCATCACCACTCTCCAGTTTTTTAATCACGAAAGAACCGTACCGTAAAGCCAAGAATACACCGTTAGTTTGTATTTTTTTTGTTTCCGAGGGGAACAACATTAATTGTGCTTGTAAAAAGCGACAATTTGAATTGTATTGCCTATACTTGTAACTAGGGCATCTCCATATGGTGACGGTGGGCAACAGATCCACCATAGCTGAGTCATTGGATAAATGGCTTGCATGCCGTCATGGCAGGCATGGGTGATAAAAACTTTACGATGCAGGGATTTGGAACTCCAGTGTCGGCAGCTGATCAGGGTGGGAAGGTGGGCACGTAGGCGTCGTCATCAAGCTATCGCAGCTTTAGAGCAATGGGAAACTTGGCTTCTGTGGAGTACAATGCTACAAGACATTAGTCTAGTATTTACAAGTGTGATAGAAGCACTGATGAATTTTGTGTGGGGAGTTTGAAGTTTCCAAACTTCGAAGAGGTTTATCGGAGCTTTCAATGAGCAACAATGAACCCCAGGAGTATTAGGAATTGAATTAAAATAAGCCATCTTGTGCTATAGCTTCATCTAGTGGAGTTACAACAAAATGAACAGCATAAAAACCTTCTCCATGAAGAAACACATAGATGTGACAACCTGCATGGAGATCGATCAAACGATGCCGGAGTTTATCGATCTCGAACAAACTAACGTTCATTTTTATATATCTAGATAAGGCAACCTGCGTGTTAGTTTTTGATAAGTTGAGATTGCCCTGCATATTTGTGAAAATGCTAAAAAAATGTATGAATATAAAACGGGAGTCTGGTACAGTTCCAATCATACATACGGAGGGAGGAGTAATAAAACATCTAAAAAGTCTGGATTTTGGTGGAATACGTCTGCTGACCGTCCACTCTGGTGATTTGGAATTGGAATATCGGAACTCCCTCCTGATCAGTTATCGATTAATCCAATAGCGCCCAGTTGCAGAAAGGGCAACTATCGGCGTTCTGAATGCCGCTGAGCCACATTCAGGAATGAATGTGGAATGCACGGATTCCTTCTCGCTCGTGCCTGGCCATAAGACTACTGTTCTACTACTACATACCGCGAATTCTGAAAGATCACACATTTCACCGATTGCTTGGGTTCCCAGCCGTAGACATAAGCCTATAATAACTCTGCAATATAACCTTCAAAACGTGACACGTCAACTGTGCAATGAAGCCGCGTCGCAGAGTTTACTCATTCGCAGTGGTGTCAACATGCAAAAAGATGTACTATATTGCATGGTGTTCATATTATGTTGCCCTACCCCTGTATGTTCGGAGTGACATACATAGTAGAAAGGAAGTTTTGTAATTCAGCAAAAAATCAGTTTCAATATTTTAACAAAAATACACTTTTTGAGGTCCTCTGATGATGAAATAGTGTTTTTCTAATCATCTGTCCGTTCTCTTGTCCGTCTGAGCATCCGCCTGTGAACAACACTGGCGCCTAAACCATTCACAGGAAGTTTTAAAAAAATATTTAATTTTTGGAAGTATTTCACTTGGAACATTTTCAAAGTTTTCTCAAAAATGGCTTTTGATTTTTCCTTTAAATTTCTTGTAATAACAACAAAATGTACTTATGAATATGGTACAGGTCCTATTTCAACAGTTGCCCCTGAAGTTTTGAAAAATTCGAAACTTCGACATTTTTGAGCACCCTCATACAACTACCTTATTGAAGATAGAGATTTTCTCTTCAAATGAAATTTGTTCTCCTAGTCATTTAATAGTAGCTAACAAATTTATTTGACCGACTGTTTTTAGTTTTAAAAATGTTATCTAGAGCTTTTACTATTAATGTATTGGTAGCTTTCGTGCAGTTGTAGGTGAAAAACAAGCAATAATAAAAACATTAAAATAAAGATTTTTCTCTAATACGTCAATAATTTTATTCATTATGTACATACAGTATTAAACACCCTGAATACGATGACATAAATGCCACTTTGAATGCACTTCTGTTATTTAAAAAATAACACAAATACATATTTTTTAAATATCTCTCACGTAAATATTTATTTAGCGATAATTTCTTATACATTATCACATTTGTGGATGTAATTGTTTCAAATAATCTCTTATGAAGGTTCTAGTAAACTCAGTAGTTGTGACTGAGAATTAGCTTCTAATTGCGCATATTCAGAAATGCTTAAACAATATGATAAATCTTGAATATAGTTTAAGTAAAAAGGAGGTTTATTTACAAGATCCCGCTCGGCCGCAAGCACAAAAGAAAATACAAAGTTGAGTCGCCGAATAACCTGAAGGAATAGACCTAAGTTCTCGTTGGTTTGGCGACGCCGACGAGAAGATGAGCCTGAAGAACTTGCCATAGTCAACAAGAAGCTAGATGAATCAAGAGTTCGAAAAAGCCCGCATTGTCCAACACAGCGGAACTCGCATTTCAACTCACTCAGTACCACTAGCGCATCAGAAATTGAACTGTCCCTCGCTCTTCGCCGGCGGCCAGCTTGTATACGCCCCGGGGCGGCGCGCCGTTGTCCTGACTGGCTGCGCGGCTGAGGTGCGACGCCAGTGCAACACCAGAGCGACGCCAGTGCGGCACGGCGATGCCAGTGCGACGCCAGAGCCGGCTTGGTGATGCCAGTGCAACGCCAGTACCGGTGAGGCAATGCCAGTGCGACGCGAGTACAACGCCAGTGCCGGCTTGGCGTAGTCAGTGCAATGCCAGTGCCGGCGTGGCGACGCCAGTGCTGACGTAGCGACGCCAGTGCGACACCAGTACAACACCAGTGCCGGCATGACGATTCCAGAGCCGACGTGGCGACGCCAGTGCCGACGTGGCGACGCCAGTGCCAACGTAACGACGCCAGTGCCGACGCGGCGATGCCAGTGCGACGCCAATGCCGGCGTGGTGATGACAGTGCAATGCCAGTGCCAGCGTGGTGTCGCTAGTGCAACGCCAGTGCCGGCGTAGTGAGGCCAGTGCGACGCCAGTGCCGGCGTTACGAACGCGCTCGCTGAGCGCCGTCTCCCACTGGCGCGTCCACTGAAACGCAACGATCACCACCGCAGAGCCCCCTGGTGTCTGGTGGACACGTGTGACATACGATTGCTGGAAATTGGCTCATATACACATAAATCAATATATTTCAAAACGCTCCTCCAACTTGGAAGATCTCGTTCTTTTCGCTTCGCTAACTATAACCTCACATTCACATGTTTGTTTGAAGACTTTATCGACTGCTTTCAATACATCGAATACAACTCGCACAACGAAACTGCAGATAATAGTTCATTCCATTAATTCCAAAATGTTATTAAAATTTATTCTATATTTATTCTTATTTATTCTACAAAACTGGTAAGTAAGGGCAAGTGATAACACATCTATGGCTCACTATCTTTCATTTAAAGAAACAGCCACGTAATTTGGCAGAGTAGAAAGCTCAAACGTCTTTCTAAACGAAAACCCTTTCTGCTTTAAAATGTTAGTGTATGACTAGGTTAATATGTTCATTCGAGAACTTAGAGAAAAATAGTAACAAAAGCAAAACCCATCCCAAAATTTTAATAAAATCCCAATTACCAAGCCCAATAGAAAGCAAATACATACATTTTATTTTCGAAAACCACACAAAAGTCCCGAAAACGAAATTGGTGAGTATAATTTTCTATATAAGCAGGCCGCTTTATAACCAGTGTTGCGTTTTCGCAATTTTTAATTTTAAACAATTTCTGTTTGTGGCAAGATTACATTTTTTGTTAAGTGCTTGAATTTAAAGGTTTGGGGAACAAATTGGTAAAGTGTGTTGGTCGTTGTTCGTGTAATCGTTGCTTCAGGGTTAATTGTGTTATTCGGGACTTCGAAGATGGAGGGAAAAAGACGCCAACCAAATGAAGAAAAGGTAATATTTTCTTAATGTAATGACATATTTTTTATTAGCTAAATGATTTATGTGTATTATTCTCTATTTTAACACGTGAATATTTTCAGTTCCTCATGTCTACAGTTACACGGATATCATTGGTCTTGCATTACGAATGTTGCGAAAACGCTACACTGGGCATATACGACACTGTTACCTGCAGTGATATTTTTTCAAGATCCTTACTACTGACGAAATTCTGGGCTATTATGGAAGTAAATTTGAAGGCATAGGAACATTCTGATAACATTATTGAATTTTTTGCTCCTCCTGACGTTAGAATAGAGGACAGATAAGAGTGCTGATAATATCTTATTGGGACATTCAACAATTTGACAGGTAAACAGCTAATTGCAGAAGGGATGATAAAGAATAATAAATACATGAAAATATCACATTATTTTCAAGGCATTGGCGCATCAGCTTGTCACAAAATGAAAATTAAGGAAGAAAAAACCAAATCAATGATTATGGTTGTAGAAAATGGAAGAAATAAGATCTTGCAAATAAAAACGATATGAAAAAAATGTAAAAGGAAATGAGTCAATGACCTTGAGACCAATGAGTATTGAGTTCCCTCAAACTCTACTGGAACTCTTCAGTCTATTTTTTCAAATGATCAATTAGAATTTATAGTAAGGCATTGTGTAATATATACTATTCCAAAAAAAATCACTTTGTGATTCATTTTTTGTAGCATACTATTTGGGAGAAAGAGCCTTGTTGCGACGAAGCGATGGTATTCTACTGCAGACGAAATGGTCTGAAACACATCAAGGGCAAACCAGTTCACTTTGGTTATAAAATTCGGAATCTTAATTTGGGATCAGATTGATTGTTTCTGATTCCGGGCGCGTCAACGGCTAAAGTCATTAGTGTAGGGGCATGTGTTTTCCTTGGGATGTGGTGATCTTCTCCCATTGGATAGCGAAATCCGGTGCCGATCTAGAGAGGTTTTCCCAACCAGGGGGCACCGCCTCAGCCGAGACAAGTTCTAAACTCCCGACCGGTCTTCCGGCACATGTGGTAGTGTAGTTTATGTTAGTGTAAGTGGATGTGTAAGGGGTGAGGATAGGCAAGAAAGGGGAAGGAAAGATAGCGCGCGGTCCGTGACCCGTTTGTTAGGTTACTGCTCCAGCATTCGCAGGGTGTTGATCGGAGAAACCACGGAAAATTACTGATGAGAGCAGCCGGCCGCTCGAATTCTCTTCCAGACATCGAACGAATTTGACCTAGCTGACAAGCTAGTGTCGAAAATACTGTCACCGGCGGGACGCGAATCCAGAACCTCCCGGTCAGAAGCACTGTTTGTTAATTATAACTTAAGTTTCAAACTATTTAATAATGTTTATTGCTTATTTCTAACGTCACAATAAAGATTCTTCTATATGCAAGTGTTTATTTGCAGCAGCAGTCACTTTATGAAATAAGAAGTGTAAAAATGATGTTACCTGCCCAGTGTTGCGTTTTCGAAACACTAAATTTTTGATCAATATAAATACTGGTGACATGGATATTGTTGTTGGTTTGTTCAACGTCGCATCGACAGCTGGGTCATTAGCGACTCAGAAAAAATACATTATAACAGTAATTCATACATGATTAATTGAGATTTACAAATTCAGTACAATGTAGAGTAATTTACAATAATATGGATATTGTTATCCTATACATTTATAATCATAATCCTATCATGTTCTGTAAATATAAAATATATAGGCAACAAAAACGTTCTGGGTATATATGGGTTCACAAACTCCATGACAATATTTTTGAAGCATTTTTTAAATTTATATTCTAATTTACGCGCGCGGACTAGAGGCAACCCGGTACAGACTGCAGCTCCAGCGAGCCGTTGCTGTGCGCGGCATTACCACGAAGGCAGCGGCGCCCCTGGGGACGCCCCGCGCTGCGAGTCCGCAACCCGCATGGCACGCGAGCCGGCGCGGCTGAGGCGCAGCGGCGCGCCCGCTCCGCAGGCACGCGGCTCGCTGCGTATTATCCGACTCTGATTACCTGTCGCGGTGGCGCGGTTAATTACTGGCGGGGCCACCGCGAGCAGGACGCTCGCACGGCCGCTCTCCGCTGCCTGCTTCCAGCCGAACGCAGCTCTTATTGTGGCAGGCGGAGGCGCCTTTGTCCTGGGCAGAAACCGCACGTATCCATTTGCTTGCAATTGCGGTTGAGCGGTATGTTTTCGCGCTTTCACTTGTCATGTTCACTTAGCACTTCCCATTGTCAGCGATGTTTGTAGTGATTTCATATGGCAAGTCTTCCTGGCGTAGACGTTGGCCTTGTCTAATTTCAGATTAATCTAATGGGGTATTGATCACGGAATCTTTTTTGCACGTTACATGAGGATGTTACTTGTATGTGAACGCACTGTTTTATTTTAGTAGAGAATTTTTGTGGTAGGTGAAGTATTTATAGAAATATTTTTTTCAAACTGTAAATGCTCGGATAGAATTCCCCGAAAAAGGTCGTTCTTAATTCAACCAAAGTTATTTGTTCTCTAAAAGTTGACTAAATAAATTCACATGCTTAACAACAAATTACGTTGAACTTTACAATTTCTAAGTTTGCAGATGTGGCCTATGACACTGTATTAACTACAAAGGAATTAAATGTAAGCATGCATTTTTTGTTGCGGTTTAAGGACAAGCTTTGTTCTGAGTAGAGATTGCTGTTGTTTTCACTTATGTTGGTTTCGTCTTTACAATATTTTGGGAAGATTATAATTTCCTCGATATCTCTTCTCCGTCGACTTTATAATGTAAGAAACGGATAATGTAATTTTGTTGCTTATTTTTCAGGAACTTGTATTTGAAAAGTTACGTATAAATATGACACATTTGTTTTATTACAAAAGAAACTGGAAGTCTCCGTGCGACGTATTTGTTACAAAATGCATTGCTTTATTCCGGTCCTCTTTTTGTGTGTGTGACGAATCTTAATTAACTTCACTCACAATATTCATTTCAACAACAACAGCAACAATTCATCGCGCGCCCTGCAGGACCTTTACGCCATGATTTCGCCGCCCGTCTCCCAAATGAAAAGAATTCGCTGCGTGCCACCCCAAACCGAGTTGTGGCAGGTGAGCCTTCCCGGCGCATCGAGTGCGCTAGCGGCGCGGCGCGGCGCGGCGTCTGCCCGAGAGAAATCGCAGATTGCCAACCCGTTGCCGCGGCGCATAATGGCTGCCACATGATGCCACTTCAATTGCGAATCCACGCTCCAGCCCTACTGTAGTATCCCACAAACCGTCGCGTTGGGCCCTTTGCTGTTTCCCTTTGGAGATTCATCTGAGGAAAAGTGAAAAGGAAGCGTTTTCATTCGTTACGAATTCAATGTCATGACGATTGACGATTATATTCTTCCGGAAACTTCTTATACCAGTTCTCTCTTATTTAGTCACTAACATTCCTATCGGTATTTTTCAGTGAACTAATTATTATTTGTAACTTTCCAGAAAGTGTATATCAACAATATATCAAAAGTACACCTAAAAATGTATAAGAGTAATTGCACACTTACGAACATTACCAATTGAAAGCTCTTTTCCGATGCCTTGTGGCTGTTGTGTTATTTAACATCCATGCAGTACAGTGTGATTACAATTAAACTTTCCATACAGAACACGTTATAACAAGGAAACGAATTATAGTACGAGAACCAAACTTGCTAGTATTACTGTCCAGAGCATGCAGTGCATGATTTCTATATGTCACTGCGCCACCAACCAGTTCCAAATCTGGCCTCCAGGTGCCGTGATTAGCCATAGTACTGACATGGCTGATATGCCATGCTGGTATGATGTCGGGTATGACATTTTGGCGAAGCATATCGCAGTAACGCGGGTCGGTCAGTCACACTGCACGTCTTTGTCCTTGAGCGCCAGCCTCTTCAAAAATGAATGGGCCAATGATGAATGTCGTCATGAAGCCACACAATACGGTGACACGTTCATCATGCAGAGGAACTTCATGCACATTGCCTGGCGGTGAAGATCCTCACACTCAGCAATTCTGTGTGTTCACCTCACCCGTTAGAGACAAATGGGCCTCGTCTGTCCATAGGATGGTCCAAGGCCAGGACTCGTCAACTTCAATCCTTGCGACAAAGTGGAGAGAGAACGTTGTTTGGCGCCCGGCGGTGCAAGCGCCTGCGCGATATGGATACCGTTTCAGAATGGTTCGAAGCACCTTTCATACAGTGGCCCATGGGATGTTCAACTGTCGGGTCACAGCACGCGCACTGCTTGACGCTCGAGAAATGCTTGTCGCCCAGAGCGACAGTGTTTTCATCAACCACCTATAGTTCCACCGATCGTCAGCCTCTTCCCGGAGCGACACCCAGTTCCCCAGTTAATTCGAACTTCTTCATCATGTCCCTCAAAGCAGGTGGAGAAAGATGACCTGTCCGTACTCCTTTCAGTCGGCGATATTCTCGAAATGCAGTTGTAGCATTATTGTTATTTTGATAAAAGAGTTTCACCAGTAATGCCCTGTTCCCTTTGTCCAAACCCATGTTGACTCGTTAACAACTGCACGCAACTGGTCCGGTGTGTGCGACTATTCAGCACTACTGATGATCATGACACCGGTGGCCATTTAGAACTGGCCGGTAACGCATAGAAATCATGCACCCTGGACTCTGGACAGTAATACTAGCAAGTTTGGTACTCGTACTGTAATAAGTTTTCTTGTTATAACGAGTTCTGTAATGGAAGTTTAACTACCCTGTATATTTAATAACATCATTTTTTCTTAACTTCTAGCAGACTATTTACTTAGTACAGAAAAAGTTTTGTAATACTGCACCAAAAACCGGTATTTTTTCAGGAGGAAAAGTCGGTCCCTGAAACCGAAGAAGTTAATGCTTATGCCTACATGAAATAAAATTTCTCTAATACGTTACGCACTCATAATCATCGATTTGTTGGTCCTTAATACCGAAAGATTAGTTTACAGCAAAACGTTTGTCTGTCCGCCCATCCCTGAGGTCAACACTATTGCCTCAAGCGTAAGCAGGATTTTCACGAAAATATATTCCCTGATCGACCTGACGGGGATCGAAACCCTGCAAACTTGAAAGGAATATGTTGGCTTTAGAGGTACTTTTACGTGAAGACACAAAGACATTTTCAAGATGTTCTCAAAAATTGCTCTAATTTGTTTTCTTATTTTTTCTCGGATATATCAAGTGCGCTCATAAAAAAGGCTTTGATCAGAGTTTCATTGAATTCCCTGAAATTTTCGAAAATTGCAAAAATTATTTTTCGTTTTAGCGTCTTTCTATAAGTACAATATTGAAGATAGAGACATTTTTCTTAATGAAATATGTTCTTTAAAATTATATCTTTAAATAAGGCCAGTACAGTTTTCTAAATATGAATACTTTTCATGTATTTTTGCATGAAATAAAGGCAATTTTGCCGGCCCGCTGGCCGAGATCGCTAAAGCAGTAATGCCTTAGCGATCTCGGACCGAACAGTCGCGGGTTAGAGTCCCGCCTCAGGCATGGTTGTATGTGTTCGTCCATTCACCCCCTATCATCACCATATCGTTTCATCCTCATAGATCCATAACGTTAAAATCCAATAGTGGTCGCTAATGACCTAGAAATTGATGCGAGCGTAAATAACCAAAACAGGCGATTTTAAAAACTAGGTTTTCTCAAAAATGGCTGGATTTTTTCTTTAAGTTTTTTGAATGTAAAGAGATAAATGCACTTAATAACATGACATGATGTAATCTTTTGATTTTTCAAAAATTATGCAAATGTATTGTCAGGCTTTTTTTTATAATTTTTCGTAACTATTAATGGCGGAAAGTACGTCCTGTCGTAGTATCACTAGATCAACTTTCTTATTGTGCAATAACGACAGCCACATAAAGTGTTCTGTGGTAGATTTTACACACACATATTGTAATATTTGTAGGGCTCATGTTTCCTTCTGCTTCGTACATAAAGCCTTCCCACAGTTCAAGTATATGCCTAGAAAAATATGGTCTACATTGTAGTCTAAATTCACTATATTATTATTGTTACTATTATTATTATCATCATTATTATCATTACTGTTACGCGCTTCTTAAAGAGAATAAATTTTCCAAAATAACAGTTGCAAAATTATTTATATTATTGTGTTAATTTCAGCCAGCTATGGGGTGCTCTCATGATTTTCTCTGTTCTGCCTTCCTCTTTGACCAATACGCATTCACTCGTTGACTTGCTCAAGGACCTACCTTCTCTGATAAAACCCCTTTTTTCTTTCGAAAACTCTATTTTCATGACTTTTTTTCTTGATACCACATAATTTTGGATCTTTATGTTCAATCCAACTTACATATTTTCCTTTTCTCCTAAAATGTTAATATTATATTGGCAATTCTTCTGGGTTCCATCCTTTTCATTTATCCATAAATTATCATTATTTGCTTTATTGAATTATTATTATTATTATTATTTTGCATCATTGAGCACTTAAGTAATATATGGAAACCAAACAAACTTGAAATACAATATTAAATAATCATCTAGACTTTTCTTTTTGATTAGATGTTTACCACAACAAGTCATTTGTGTTTTGTTATATTCCATCTCAGCAATGCGACTTACAGGCTGGACGTGAAATTATAACGTAGTATTAGTTGTATGAGTGTATGTATGGCAACTGCCGTGTAATGTCGCTTTATTGTTCTGTATTTAATAAATAAATTGTATGATTTGAAATAGAAGGAAAATGTTTTCTTAACGAGTACTTTTATTTGGATTTTTAATAGACACAACTTGATAAAACGTTTTATTAATGAAGGTTAAAGAATATCGATATTGAATAATTTCATTAATCCTTTAGTGCCAAGACAACACATCAGTTCATCCTGACATCAAATCTGTTTAGGATTAAAATTGCATTCAAAGCAGGTAAATAAAATATTACCTTCATCTTTATTATGATCTTAATTTTTCTGAGGAGTGTTGTTAACTTTTTAAATTGTATAAGCTCTTTTGCCGTCAAAAGAGCTTAAACAAAGAAAATTATTAAGCTGCTCATGATATAAGGGAATAATTTTGTATCAAATTGACGTTTTACCGTGGATTTTTCAGGAGAGAGTCTAAAATTTATTTTCATTGAAAAGTACTGTAAAATTTTGATTTGATATGGTTTTTAGAAAACGTTAGTCACGTATCGTATATCAGAATTGCAGGATTGCTATCCATCGTGTAGAACTGCTCCCTAATCCAATATCGAAGAAATGACTTTATTTCATATTGTTTAAACTTAGCACTCTGCACTTCCCTTAGGAAATATTTGAATCATTTTTGTGAAAATATTCTCGTGATTAAATTAAAAACAAACAATTGTGGTTAACGTCTGCATTTTATCAAGTTGAGATTTGAATTTCTGACGAATTCTATTTACAAACAATATTGTGACATTTCATAAATAGTTTATTCAAAACGTCACTATAAACATTATGTACACAATTGTCTGTAAGTATATTTTGTCAGAAGGTCAAATCTCCACTGAGAAAGAAAAACTTTTGAATGTTCTGACGACAGTCGGCTAAACAGAAACTCGCAAAAACTCGTAGAGAGCTTGACTCGTAGAGAGCCGTCCAACACTAAAAATAATTTTTTCAGTATATTAACGTTCTTAAATATTCAAGTACGTTTCGCTTACATGCTTGTATGTACTGATAGAATTAGACTGACATTATTTGCTCTTTCCTGTCATCGGTATTGGAGGATCCGGAGCTGGAGGATTCGGGACAGGAGTTTGTCGAAGAAGATAGAATTTCTTCCCCACCAACACGCATCAGTTCTTTGGCATTATAAACAGGTTAAAATATGACTATGAAAAGTGCGCAAGCGATTTTAGCACCGCCTCTTTGTATCCCAACATTTTCCCACTTCGTACCCTTATTCGCCTTCCTTTCTTGTGTTCAATTTATTTAAGTATACATATATAAAATGGTTATTAATTTCTATCCAACTAATCACAAAAATCACTCTTATAAATCAGTCAATTTATCATAAATAAAATATTTTTTGTTGATTCGTTGAATTTCTTTTTCTTTGTTCAGCTTAACCCCCAGAACCACCGCTCCACGATGCTGCGGATCCTCCTTAAGTAGCCGGACCGTTGTCCTGCCGTGCTAGGTCTGTCGCCCTTGCATGGAGCTCGCCAGCCGCGAAGACGGGACGCGCCGGCCACGTCCCGGCTGCTGCCCTGGCTGTGGTTGCAGGTCCGTGCTCGCAGCGCCACGTCGTCCAGCGGCTACGACTCGTACCAGAGCCCCCGGCGATGTGCGGCGCTGCCGCTACGAGCGCTGCGGCACGGCGGAGGCGCCGGCGCCGGCCCGCCGCCCGCCCACGCCGCCTGCGCCGCCACCGCCTCCACGGCCCTCGGCCCCTGCAGCGGCCGCCGGAGCCGGCCTGCGCTGTCGGCCGTGCGACCTGCCCTGGTGATTGCCGCCCACGCCGGACAAGGAGGCGGGTTTTCGCCCTGAGATTGAATCCGTCACTCGGCAACTACCGAACGATTGCAGCTATGCGTATTGCCTGTTCTACTCGTACTTTTCTCCTGTCCTTAAAAGAACTGTCCGCAACTCGTGCTTTTTTTCATATTTTTTAAAAATTTTATTATTCTGAAAAGTGACATCGTTATAACTGTGTGTGTGTGTGTGTTGGTCGTGCACCGTGATTGGAACACAGAACAAAGAGAGACAGTCTGAGAAAACCTTAAGGCTGTTTTAGTCGCCGTTGTCGTATCCCTATTTTTGTTCTTTTAAAATTCCTGTCTTGTATATGTCCATTGTCAAATACAAAATGCTAAGAAAGTGAGAAAAAGTAAGTACAAATCTCCCATTCCTCTCAAGTAACCTGTTTGTACACTCTTACCTGTAAAACTATACCATGCGCATTTACGAGAAATAGAATTGGAAAATAATTCAGTTCATGTCGTTTACTATTTAAACGTATTGGATATTTACTGCATTAACTTGCATAAAATATGTTAAAGAATTACATTTATTCAACCTTCCGTTCATGGTGTAAGTTCTCAAGTTCCGAATGGTTTCTTCGTATTTTTTAAATATTATTATTATTATTATTATTATTATTATTATTATTATTATTATTTTAACATACTACACTAGAATCTTGATAGTCCGACTTCGGATCGTGGGCCTTCTCCAGATGTCCACCCTTCCGCATAAATTGACTTCTTTGAAAAATTAACTACGAGGAGTTTGCAAAGTAAACATTTTCTTTTGTAATCTACAGAGGATGCATCACTTTCTTCTTCTTTTTCGATGTGTAAACATTCCTCGGAAACGACAGAAAATAGACAAAGCTTGTTTGAATGAAGAAAACTTGCGGGCCTTGGAGAAGCCGGAGAAAAGAAAATCCTTTCAAAATTTAAAAAGGACATGTAGATGGGAATAACGATGAAAGATAGGCAAAGAAAAAGGAAATATATATGAGAGAGAGAGAGAAATATTTTCAATTGACAATTGACCCGCGCTAAGCTGAAGAGCTAACCTTAAAAAAGGACTAAATACCTAAACAAAGTTTCTTAGATAATTAAAGAACTTCCCCTCTAGAATATTTTTTTTTTTTTCGAATTTTGAGTTTATTGATTGATTGACATTAACACGGAAGCTGGTGATAATATTTCTCCTGTTAGATGTGAGAACCGGCGCCGACTAACATGTTGATATGCGGGGTTTACCTCTACCTCGTATCTCCCACCAGCGGGGCACCGCCAAAACTCTAAGCTCCCGATTGGTCTCCCACCAAGTGTGGTTGTGTGGTGCTTTTAACTGTGTGTGGAAGGGGAGAGGACAAGACAAGGAAGGAGGAAAGATCGCTCCCCGTCCTTGACCCGTTTGTTAGGGTATTGTTTCGGCATTCACCTGGTGTTGATCGGAGAAACCACGGAAAACCGGTAGAATTCTCCTCCAGACAGCGGCTGCATTCGACATAGCTAGAGTAGAAAATTCTGCCGCTGTTGGGACCCGCATTCTAGGGCATCTCAGTCAGAGGCATTACAGTAACATCAGTTGATGCCCTGAACTACTTTAATAGGTTTTTTGTTCTTGTATACATATTGTGGTTTAGAAACATGCCTGTAAAGGTAAAAGTCTGCAAAAATAGTAGTTCACTATATTATATAAAACTTTAAGTTAAAAATAGGAAAAGGTCAGGTGGCAAAGGGCTTTTCTTTAGTAAAAGTATTACGCGCGAATGCAAGTTTTTGTAATTCAATTATAAAATAACACAATGATATTACAGATAACATGAATGGTGTTATACAGAACAGAGGTAAATCATTTTCTTAAAAGAATCTGGACCTAAGAATGAAAGTGTGCCTTCTATGTCATTGATTGATTATTATGTGTTACCGGGCGTGTTAAATGTCTCTGTCAATGGTCATTAGCCCTGCAAGAGTAGAGCATGTTGTATCCCTGGAGATAGCACAATGTTTCACCCCCGCTGGCCGAAGATTACCGGCGTTGACCTTACCGTCTTGACTGTCGGCTTGCGGGAGGTTTTCTGTTGCAGGTATTTCCCGTCAGCGGGGCGCCTCTGGGGCAAGCTCCAAGGTCTCGACCAGTCTTCCGACATATGTTGTAGTATAGTGCATGTAAGTGTGTACATGTGTGTGTGGTGTGTTTATGCAAGGGGTGATGAAGGGACAAAGATGAGAAAGAAAAGATCGCGCGCGGTACATGGCCCGCTTGTTAAGGTATTCGCCTGGTATTGACGGAGAAACTACTGAAAATTACCGATCAGTAGAATTGGCCGCTAGAATTCTTCAGCGACTGAATTCAGTCTTGTTAGAGTAAGGGATTGTAAGCCTTAGAATCAAATAATTGCTATTTACAACTTTGAATTATTCCACCCCACACTTGGGCAAGTCATATCTATTCGTGTTTGTAAAGGACGTGAAATAAACAGATAATTAATTTGGCATAACGGTTAACTTACTCGACGAAATCATGAAGACATCAAATTACGTGTGACATGCACACCTCTATCTTTGTATTAATTAAAATCATCTGTTTTATTTAAAAACTTACGAGTTATCTATTGCTTTCTTTCTAATTCTTAAACACAGATCTGCAGTGACTCCTATGATTCTTCAGTTTATGTCCCTCCCTGTAAAAAATTATATTTTAGTGTGGAGCCGCGAAGTCGTTCCTGTACAGGAAAACGAATAATATATTTATTTGGGAACCTGGCTTTCTCTCTCTGGTATTTTTACTTTCCCTAATACGTACGTATATACGTAGTAAAGGGGAAGTTATGTAATGCGAAAAACGGCGGATTTTCGGCAGAAAAAAATTCATTGCCGGGTCCTGATAACAAAAAAGCGACTAAACCGTTCAGCCGATTTTCTCCAAAATTGATATTCCCCGATCGATCGATCGGACTGATGTCGTGGCACCTTGAATTTGAAACCTATTTGGGGTACTTTACACAAAGCCCCTGGAACATTCAAAATTTTCAAAAAAATGGCGCCAGCAATTTTGACTAAATTTTGTTGTTGGATAGTCAGAAGGTCATTTAAGAGAATAGCGCAGTGCTCATGCTGGTTAGAAAACTCTGATTTTTCAAAAATTGAAAAAATTCAAAATGTTTTCGGCGTCTTCCTAGAACGACAATTATGAAGATACAATCTTCAAATAAAGTCATGTTCAATTTTTCAAAAACATGAGTATATTTTGCGAAATTTTTTGTCAAACTTAGGCAATTTTTTACTTTCTTTAAACCATTTTTTTTCTTAAAAACGTCACAACGTTTTTTGATTAAATTGGGGCCTTAGATAGCATAAAGAAAGCTTAAGAGAATAGTGCAGGTTTCATGTTCGTTGAAAAGCCTGATTTTGCAAAAAGAAAAAAATAATAATAAAATAAAAAATGTCGCCCTCTTCCTACAACCACAATCGTAAAGAGTCAATTGTTTTTCTTAATGAAATATGCTCATCAAAAACAGATAATTCCAGTCCCGACCACCGAACCGTTCACATCGCAGAGCGCTCGTAAAAGTCGGAACACTAGCGTCGGTGCGGGCCCGCCCGTTACCGACCCACCAGTTTATATTGCAAGTGCATCTAGTATTAAGTATTTTTCTTAAGTGTAAATTTAGTATTAATCCAGTGCATCGAATAACTTTCATCAATGGCATTCGATGCAAATTCATCAACAGCAACGTAGTGAGCAATGCTCTTCACGCGCTACATAACACCAACAACATTCCCCATAGCAACTTCATCAATCTACCTACATCACAAAGTGAAAGTGCTACAGATGAGGATGCAGTCATGGAATCATCGCCATCAGAAACTTCATGTTATCAAGATTCATCGCAAGGTACAATGCTTGGCAGTTCAGTCTTGGCAGCGACCGCGAGTAGACGTGCCTGCCGCTCCGAGGGTAGCTAGTGCTTATCGCAGAGTGCCAAGATAAGGGCCGGGGCAGCCGGTCCCAGGTCGAAGGTGGCGAAAGTGTACCTCAAAACGTCTTTGTTCAGATTTCTACTTACTGTACAATTAAAATTACTACTGAAGTGAACCACATGTTAAACGGCGATGTCCCCCTAGGGGGACATATCACCAGGTCAGTGCAAATACTAAACAACGAAGATGCAGAAGAAATGTACATAGACCCAAACAGTGCTCCCGCTACAATGAATGAAGAATTCGCAAAAATTCACCAACAATACCAGCAACTGCTACAACAACATGAAGTAACGCAAAATCAACTACAGGAACAATTACAGCAAAACCAAATGTTACTTTATCAGCTCCAGCAACGCGAACATCTTAATCCAGTGCAACCAGTGAATCAAGCAGCGTGTGTTAACCTTCAACTACCGAGTGCGCCGAATACGCAAGAGGTTACAAAAGAACAGCAAGAAAGTGCCACAGCAAATAAAAGAAAACGTGGGTTGGATGCAGCAGAAGATCAACCAGAACAGACAATCTACAACGTTACGACGCAAAACAGGTACGATCCTCTAGGAATTGTTCCAGATCCAAACTTAGACTTACCCAAAATTCCCCCAATAAACGTAATTAAAAATGCAGAAAATGTGCCAAATTTTACCTCTTTAATCGCAGAAATTCAAAAACTAGTTACAAATGACTTTACTTCAAAAGTAAAACAAAGTCATATTGCGATACTGTTTACATCAATAGATGATTTCAGAAAATTCCGTAAATACTGTGACGAGAAAGAAATTCAATATTTCACTTACCGCGAACCAACAAAGAAAACTATTTCTGCTACAATATACGACATCCCTACAGCATATTCAAACGAAGACATAAGATTAGAATTAGAAAAAATGTATCCAGTTATCTCAGTTTACAGATTATTCAACAAAAAAAGGGAACAATTAGAAATATGTGCAATAGAATTGTTAGATAATGATCAGGGACGTGAAATAGTGCACCTAAATCGACTATTCAATAGTGTTATCAAAGTGAAATTTAAAAACAAATCAAACGTACCTGTTCAATGTAAAAACTGTCAAAACATAAACCACACGCAAGCAAATTGTAAATTAGAATCACGGTGTGTGCGATGTTTAGATAAACATCATTATTCAAAATGTCCAAAGCCTAAAGGTTTTCCACCTAAATGTTGTAACTGCTTTCAAAATCATACTGCTAATTACAGAGGTTGTAAAATATTCAAAACAAAAATGGCCAACAATAATGTTCTTCCAAATTCTCAAACCAATCTTAGGGAGTACCAAAGGCCAAATCTACCTACTAACCAACATTCTCGGATTATAAATTCCAGTCAAAACACGAGGTTGCCTCCCAATTTTAATAATATGAGTGAATTCCCAAACCTTCCAACAGTATCCCCAGAATTACGTAACAACCTTACGAATAACTATTCTCCAGTCACACAACTGCCAGCAAACTTAAATTCATTAATCCCATTATTAACAGCTCAAATAATGAATGCTCTATTCCCTCAAATACAACAATTACTACACCAAATTCTGCCAACAATAATTAACCATGGACCATAACGCCGATCTAAAACTCCTGAATTGGAATGCCAACGGCCTTCAAAGGCAATTCTACGAATTTAAACATTTTCTCCACGACCAAAAAATAGATATTGCCTGTCTAACTGAAACTCACCTCAATAATAGTAATAAAATGAACATTCCTGGTTACATAATATATAGAAAAGACAGAAATGCGATCCACACAGGTGGTGGGGTAGCTATCATAATTAAACGCAAAATAAAACATAACCCTGTAATAATCCCACAAAATAATAATCTAGAAATGGTAGCAATATCCATCTCTCTTTCAGTAGGTAACATCACATTAATAACAGCATACAAACCGCCAAATAAAAAACTGCCAATAGATATTATGGAAACTATATTCAGAAATAATAATAAAATAATACTATTAGGAGATCTGAATGCCAAAAATCAAGCATGGGGCTGTCACACCACAACTCCTCAAGGAAAAATATTATTAGAAACTGCCATTAAAAATAATTGGATAATACGTGCACCCACACAACCCACTCATTATCCGTATAATAAAAACATTAAACCAGATATACTTGACATAGTATTAACGCAAAATGTAAACTGGTCTATATATCAGTACGCAATACCAGCATTAAATTCGGATCATAACCCAATATTAATACTATTTAACCAAACAACACCAACAATTACTTCTTACAATCCGCTAATAAATGGTAAAACAAATTGGAGCTTATTTCAGAAACAAATAATGCAACTAGATAAGTATCCTAAAAACTTAAATACAACAAATGACATTGATCAGTCTGTAGAAACTTTCGAAAACAACATAAAAAATGCTATAAAATTGTCAACCATCAGACAAAGCCATCCGAACAAAATAAAAATAATTCCATTACCAAACGATATAATAAACCTAATTGCCTATAAACATAAAATACGCAGACAGTGGCAAATAAGCCGAAGTTCCTCGATTAAAACTATATTGAATTCTCTCACAAAAAAAGTTAAAGATAAATTAGAACGTTACAGATTCACTCAATTCGATAAGTATACTTCGCAACTTCAACCAAACTCTGCATCGCTTTGGACAGCAATAAAAATAATAACCAAAGAAAAAACACAAAACTTAATACTTACATCAAACAACATAACAGCCACTACTGATAATGAAAAAGCTGAACTCCTAGCTAAACATTTTAAAGACACTTTTACAAATAATATAACCGGTAATGTTACATTTACAAACAAAATTGATTCAGAGCTTTCGCAACTCTATTGCACAGTCCCAGAAAGAATTAAATTCATTTCCCCATCAGAAACACAATACTTAATCAAAAACCTAAAAAACAAAAAATCCCCAGGTGTTGACAAAATTCCAAATATAATCATTAAAAAACTTCCGAAACAAGCAATCAGTTCTTTAACAGCAATATACAATTCTTGCCTCAGATTAAATTATTTCCCGCAATCTTGGAAAATGGCACTGATAATCCCCATTGCAAAACCAAGTAAAGACCATTCGAGAACAGAGAATTATCGACCAATTAGTCTACTTCCAAAGCTTTCGAAAATCTTCGAAAAATTAATACTACAGAGAATCAACACATTCATAAACAGTAACAATATTATACCCGCGTCACAATTTGGTTTCCGCAATAACCATTCAACAATACATCAACTTTTAAGACTAACAGATTTCATCGCTACTAATTTCCAAAAATCTAAACATACATTAGCACTATTTTTGGACGTAGAAAAAGCGTTCGATAAAGTATGGCACCAAGGTTTACTATATAAAATACGGCAATATGGATTCCCGCAATATTTACAAAAAATAATAAAAAGTTTTCTAATAAATCGTAGTTTCAAAGTACAAGTCAATTTAGTACAGTCCTCTGTTTATGATATCACGGCCAGTGTCCCTCAGGGATCGCCTCTGTCACCAACCCTATTCAATATATTTATTTCAGACCTTCCACAACTAAAGCATTCAAAATAGCGTTATTTGCAGATGACACCGTAATATTTACAACACATCAAAACTTAACATTAGGACGAAACAAACTTCAAGATGATTTAAACACACTTACAGAATGGTTTCAGCAATGGAAAATTAAAATCAACCCAACTAAATGTAAAGCAAAAATTTTCTCATTAAAAAAAATCTATACTATAAATCCATTAATTCTAAATAACACATATATTCAATGGCTCTCCCCTACAACTTCAGTAAAATATTTAGGACTTCACATTGACAAAAGGCTAACTTGGAAAGAACACATAAAAATAACAGCTAACACAACATTTATAAAAATGTTAAAACTGTACCCACTAATTAATAAAAACTCAAAGATCAACATCGACACGTCAATATCCATTTTCAAATATATAATAAGGCCTTCACTAACATACGCCTGTCAAATTTGGGGAGGTGCGGCAAATAGCAATTTAAACAAATTACAAGTGATTCAAAACAAGTATCTACGCTGGACAGTAAATGCACCTTGGTATATCCGCAACGAGCAAATTCAAAAAGAACTCGCTATATGCCCAATAAAACAATGGATAGACAGACTCTCCACCCGATTTTATGCAAACCTACCATCCTGCCCTGCAACCCAAAAATTTAAGTTAGGTTCAACTTCAAAACCATATCCAAGAATCAAAAGTCGGCATTCTAAAGATTTACTTCGACCTCCATAAAATAGCAGAAAAGAAAGCAGTTATTAACAACAAATTAGAAATAAATTCGAGTAGTTAGAGGACCCTTCCTGGACACTCCTCGGTAATTAGTTAATATTTAATTGTAAATTCAAAAATATGTAAAATAAGCCGAATGTTATTAACTTTGTACAAAAATTGTATGTATGATTCAAAACCTTGAAAGGCCTAACAGGCCGAACAAGGATTAATAAATTATTAAAAAATTAAAAAAAAAAAAAAAAGGTACAATGCTTATAACCTTAGGCAGCCAGCATCAGGGGGAACCCAACCAAAGGAAAAGGTCAGTAGGCAAGGACGCTACCAACAGCGATAACAAAAAACACAGTGCAAGCGCCAGTGAAATGACAAAGGTTATTCATCAGTAGGGCCTGGATAATTATGTACTAAGAATTAGGAAAATATGTACATATATATGTATTATAATGTATAGAAATATGTACTAAAAAGTAAGAAATATGTAACTCTTTAATTATTATATCCATTCGTTTTAATAAAATACTTTTGCTTAAATATTTATCCGTAGACTTAATATACTCGTAAAGAACAAAATTAAAACATAATACTACTCACAATTCTGTTATTTACAATGATCTCCGTAACAATGAAAAATAAATATTAGTTTCAAATAGTTAGAAACTAGCTGAATGTGACGTCGCCGACGCTTTAAACTACCTTCGGTTGTTTGACTTGTTTTTTTCTTTCTTCGTCGTCTTCATCGTCTCCTTCTTCGTCATCTCCTCCTTCGTCGACTCCTTCTTCGTCGTCGTTATCTTCTTTGTCGTCGTCATCTTCTTCGTCGTCCTATCTTTCTCTTAGTCGGTATTGATACTGGAGTTTAATCAACGCCACCTATCTAATTAGGTGGCGTTGATTTAGTTCCCGGCGTACTCACCAAGATCACAGCCCCAAAACACGAAAAAAGCACGTTTTTGGAAATTTCTTAGAATTTTATGGCCATATCTAAAACAAATTATCAGTTCCCCACCCGGAGGCAGAGACGCGTCGTTTGTCTCGATTGATGCACGGGGAGTGGTCTACCCGTGAGAGACGGAACGGCTCATCCGCAAGCATACACACGAGGAGTTTACTCAAAAACTATTATAGGGATGACATTTTTCCTATTATCTTTTCGAGGGCCTTGTACCAACTAAGTGTTCCAACATCGCATCGCATGGAGTAACTGGTGTATATTTAAAGTTTGTCCCAACATTTCACTGTTCAATGCAATTCACGGATTAGGGAATAAAACAATGCTGGTCGATATTTAATCAATTGACTCAGCACAAATTCCGCTTTCTTTAATAATGTTCTTACCCAAGACGCTATTGCTAAACTTCTCTAAAAAGATCAACCAAATTTGGCTGTGGCAAATTTACAGTCTGCATTACCACAAGGTTTAAGTCACCGCCGTGAATTATTTTCTGTCCTTTTCTTATCCAAAAGCTACAGTGCCACATTATGATTTTACTTTAGATTTTCACCTCACAGAGATACTTTACAAACAAGGGTTTAAGCTCCAGTGTAACAAAAGGGGAAGGAAAACTGTCAATAGCGCTTTCTGAGCTGCGTTGGTGCGTGTAATTTTTGGCGAAGGGTATTAAGGTCAAGGGAAACCTCTGGAAAATGCGTTGTGGGAGCAAGTTATCGTCTGATAGTCATTATTTTTATTCACCAACTTCCTTTCCGAGCACTGTTTGTTCTGTTATACTCGCGCTGAAATCTAGACACTGGAAGCTTTGGAGTGCAACAACGCCTTACCCTTTTGTACGATCCTGCGTGCTACAATATCAACACTTTTACGTGATGTATTAGCGCCAATTTACAGAGGAGGCTGCAGAAAAATTGTTTGAATGCTGAATTGTTTGTCCGGGTGATTCCTTATCAAAAACTTGAAGGATAAATGAAGAATTACAGAAAAAGAATGCAGAAAAACGGAAATATTAAGAAATATGTATAAATAAGTACTTTTGTGTAAAATATGTAAATATATGTACTAAAAAGTCATCGGTTTTAGGCCCTAATGGACATGAAACGTAAATATATCGTGGTTTTGACTTGATATAGTTAACTTACGGAAATATGTAATTACGTAAGTATCCGGGCCCTATTCATCAGTGTTAACTAGTGTACCACACACAGACGATACCGAAGTTCCCATAGGCTTCGCAGCACAAAACTTCAATAACCAAAATGAGGCCTCAGATTTGCAATACTGTTACAATGTCCCAGTAGGCAATAGTTTTTCGGAATTATCCTCCAATGAAACAGATTCTCCTCCTCTAGATACCCGCTTCAAATATTTAAATTCTGACCAATCATCACAGCTCAGTATAACCTCCAAAATACCCCTAATATTCATTGCCAAGATAACAAACATCAACTCTTTCGTTAATGAAATTAAAAATAGCTGATCTAAAAACTTCATAGCCGAACAAAAAAATAACAAGGTAAAAATAAATCCCGGCACAGCAGAAGATTTTTTGCAAAATCATAAAATATTTAATAAGCACTAATAGAAGATTCCACTCCTTCAAAGACACAGCTAACAAAAACTTTTCTGTAGTATTTAAAAATGTCCACCTCTCCATAACTGACAGTGAAATCATGCAAGATTTAAAACACAGATATCCATTCATTGTTAAATTCGCACGTCTCTAGAAGGACAGCCATCCCATTCCTGTGATAGCGGACGAGTTCAATATTAATGAACCACTGGAAACAATTCTCAACATAAATCAAATTTGCAACCTGAAAGTCACCACCGAAAGACGAAAAAGACCAAAAGGCCCACTACAGTGTTATAGATGTTTGGACTTTGGACACTAGAAATAAAAAATTGTAACTACAAAATTAATTGTGTAATATGCTCTGGTAATCACTATACGGTAACTTGTCCCCAAAGCAAAGAAACCCCTTCCTGCATTCTCTATAAAGGCAATCATCGCGCAGATGTAAGAAATGAGAACTGTTTGTATTATAAGGAAATCGTTGAAAAGAAAAGTACCCCACCCCAGAGCACAAGAAGTCCATCCCAAAGAACGCAATCCCAATCCTTTAACAACCAACAACAAGAACCATTTCCATCACTACCTTTTAACCAACCAATGCGAAACTTTACAAGTAACTACAACCCTGTGAACCAATCAAGCTACGTTAATAATAACAGATCACGGAGCAACCCCACACAGCAAAACCAACAAAATAATAATATTAATCCTCTTTTAGATTCAATAATTAATCCTATAACTTCCTGCATAATTAACTTCAACTCCATCATACCATCAATAATCAATACAATTCAGAATACAATAACAGCTTATTTTAATAACAATTATGTCAATACAAGCCCATAGAAATATATAATTTACAAAATTGAAATGCAAACGGGATTACATCCAAAAAAAGTAAAACTGACACAATACTTATGTGTGTGTATATATATATATATATATATATATATATATATATATTTGCATGCATAACAGACACACGAAATTAATATACCAAACACCACAGAAATCGAAACAGTAGCAATAAGCCTAAAACTGAACAATCAATCATGGAATATAATAGCTGCATATAAACCTCCAACTATAAAAATACAGCCCCAAAATATACTTAATGTATTCACCCCAAATAAAAATACATTAATTCTAGGCAATTTTAACGCCAAACACATTAACTGGGGATGTCACGCAAGCAAGCAACCAAGCAGGAAAAATACTATCACATATTTTAACCAATACCAATATCAATATTCTGTCCCCTCCACAACGAACATACTATCCAAGAGACGTACCTGAAAAATCAGGCATCCTAAACATCGGACTGACAGATGGAAATATCAATTTTTACTCAACCCCAAATCATGAACTTGATTCAGACCACATTCCCGTAAACATACAAAGCAAATTCCATCTCCGCGATCCCCAATCCCCAAAATAAACACACTTAAATTAAACTGGATTGAATTCCAAAACATTATCAGCAATTTAATACCTAAAATAAAAATCCTAAACACTTCAATAGAAATTGAGAATGCCGTGATCTTACTACATACCATAATACATACAGCAATAACAGAAACGCAACCCATAAATACACAACCTCATAACAATATTAGACATTCACTTCTACCGGCAGAAATTAGAAACATAATAAATATAATAAACAAGACCAGAAGATTGTGGAACGTAACAAAAAATCCACAAATAAAAACAGACCTTAACTTATTAACTAATAAAGTTAAGAAATTAATAAAAAAGTATATAAATCTCAAATTCCAAAACAAGATACAATCTTTAACGTCACAAAACAACACTATTTGGAACTTCACCAGACAAATACTAAAAAAGAAATCAATTATTTCACCTATCAACTCACCAAAGGCTAAGTTATGCACTCCAACTGACAAGGCTTAGGAAATAGCCAATTACTTTGAGTCGACTTTCACCCTCAACCAAACAAAATTGCACCCGGAACACAACACAATAGTTCAATCTATAAATCTTCCGAACTATGGCTCACACATTCATTTCACAAACCCTAAGGAAATAAAACAAATAATTAACTTTCTCCCGATAAAAAAAGGTTCCAGGTCACGATAGTATTAATAATTCAATATTAAAACACTTACCAGCCCCGCAATTGCTTACATAACAAATATTTACAATTCATGCTTCAGAACAAACCATTTCCCATCCAGTATTCATCCCGTCCCGAAACCAAATAAAAATGCGGCAAACACCTATAGCTATTAGCCAATCAGCCTCCTTCCATCTCTGTCTAAAATCTTCGAAAAATAATACTTCAACGACTCAAAAAACATCTACAATTAACAAAAGCAATCCCAAGAGAGCAATTTCGAATTACAGAACATCTCAATACAGCATTTCAGAAAAAACATCACTCAATACTCATATCACTCGACATATCACAGGCATTTGATAGAGTATGGCAGCAGACACTACTATATAAACTAAAGAAAATCGGCACTCCTCATTACATCACTGTTGTGTATCGGAATGAAACGCACTCTCTAACAACAACAGTTTATTTTGCCACTTACAGTACAGCTCGAAAAACCCGACGGCTCGGGGCCGTTTACAAGATTTGTAGTCGAATGAGCGGTGTGGGCCGCCGACGGCGGCTTCCACGGGGACGACAGCGCGCTCCTCGTCGGGGGGTAAAGGCCACAACCGTACCCGAGAATCCCGGGGCGGCGGCGTTATTACAGTAGCCGGCGTCGACGGCGGCGTGGCCTCGGCGACATGTGGCTAGGCCGGCCAGGCGGCGTAAGGCCACCCAGGCGGCCAGCAGGTGCTGATCCAGAAGCCGACGGCCGGGAACGAGCGCGTGCTCTTACAACACGCTGCAATGCGGCGGGGTCGTGGGGCGAGCCTGCCAAAATCCACTCCGTACCGGGGACGAGCGGCGTCCAGCCACAATCCAGAAGAGCAAACCAGAATCAAAGCAGAGTCGTCTTTCAGTCTTAAACCAATACCGCAAACCAGGAAAGTCCGGGGGCACAGCCGGTCCTAAAACACAACAAAAGAACAGGGTTAACTCGGATGCTACGACGTCGCTACTCGCCACGGTGTAAGATATATAGGTATGTCAACAAGCCGCCTTTTGGACAAAATTTTTTAAGCCAGTTTGAGGCTAGTTCCTCGCTTATGCGTACGGTGCGCACGATCGAGTTGGTCATTCATGATGGCGTCTCGTGATTTAGTGGCTGCCACCAGAAGTTACAAAGCTATTAAATGGATCCCCATCTTGTCCCAAAAATGCCCAAGTCGTTCGCAGCTCTTACATAGCGAGGACTGTGAGCCTCACATTAGCTTCAGTTTTAGACCGGGAGTGAACCCACCTATATCTCTTACACCGTGCTACTCGCTCGCCAGGGCGCTGCTGTGTTCCTCCGCAAACCTGCGTCCCGGAACTATTATCCGGGGTGGCGGAGCCGCCCCGCATGCGCTCTGGTGCGGCGTGCGCCCTACGCAGCGCGCCCCGTTCATCACTCACGGCGGGATATAGCAATCACCTCAATAATCCAAAACTATCCAACAGAACCTTTGCAGTAACATTTAACAATCATCACTCAAACCCCAGGTTAATCAAAGCAGGATTACCACAAGGATCCCCCCTTTCACCCCACACTGTTCAATCTATATGTAGCAGACCTCCCCAAACATCCAACAGTGAAAACAGCACAGTTTGCAGACGACACACTTATTTTCACTTCCAACCCCTCTTTAATCAGTGTTAAAAACAACATACAATTATACCTAAACCAAATTGACAGTTGACCAAATTAAAAATAAAATTAAACCCAAACAAAACTGCAGTAAAAATGTTTTTTTAGGGCCGTACACCCCACCAACCACATTAACATTAAACAATGAGCCCATCCCATGGTACCCCGCCCCAAGTAAACCCATCAAATATTTAGGATTGCACATGGATACCAATATGAACTGGAAACAACACATAGACACCAAAATAATACAAACTAAATATAAACTGCATCAACTAAAAACACTAATTAATAGAAATAAATACCTCCCATACAAAACAGCAATAATACTATACAAAACAATTATTAGACCGACTCTTCTCTACGCCTATCCAGTATGGATCAATGGTGCAAAAACAAACATCAAAAAAATTCAAATAGTACAAAACCAATTTCTTCGTACCATCAGTAATGCACCGTGGTTCATATCAAATCACCAATTACACAAGGAATTCAACCTCTATTCCATTATTCACCACATTACTTACCTATCCCATAACTTCTGCTCTAATATTCACCATGTCCAAACCTTAAATTCATTCAACCTCTTTGAAAAAAACACTCATCCTACTCGCATCAAAAATAAATATTCATTCCACATGTTTTGCAAAATATTTTCAAACCTATAACCTACGAGATGCCATCATGGTTTCCTCAACCTTTGTATTAGTATTTGTATTAGTTTCCTCAACCTTCGTATTAGGTTATGTTTTAGTAATTAAGCCACCATTACATATGTATAGTTAAATAAACTGATATATGTACAAAATTAATCAAATAATAAATAATTATAATTATAATTATAAAAATTATCAAAAACAGATCTTCAAGTAAGGCCATTTTGAAATTTTCCGAAATATGTGTATTTGTGGAGTAATTGGGCATCAAAATTAGTCGTCCGTTCGCCTAAGATAACTTTAACCTAAGAGGATTTTAAAACAGTGCTAAAACTTGTTTGGTAACCTACTTTGGGGTCCTGAAATATAGAGAATAAATAACGAAAATGCTTTATTTTAAATACATAAATTTTTATAAAATGTAAAAAAACAAGCTGTGTTAGCTGAAATATAAAGAATGTTATCGTCTCCGGTATTATTTCAGTAGTATACCTTTCCGTTGCGGCTCTCACACTCAACCAATCTTTATAAATAAAGGGCTGGATATTCAACGGGATCTCATCACGCAGAGTAATCTGAGTTTCTACAGTGGTCTTCACCTCTGTTCTAGGTGAATAACTAGCCACTAGAGCAACTACCTCCTGCCTGTACGGCTCAGCATACTGCAGCTCGTCCACCAGGAAACAGCTGGAGGAAGGCAACTGTTCAAAATAATTGGTTGCTGGATCATCCAAGTCTTCCTCAGTTGCCTCCTGTATAGGCCTAAGACGATCAACTCTTCCCCGGCTCATTGTCACCTCCACTCCCCTTAGGAAGGCATCACCCAAAATGAAATCTGGGGACATAACCTCTGATGGTACCACAAATACTGAGACGATCCACAAATACTGATACTACCCACAAAGACGCAGTTCGGTGAGTCTTTTCCGCAGTTCGGCTACAGTTAATTCTCCTAACCTGGTCTGCGTGCATTGTTCGGCATCTTTCTGTTGGGCCATCTTAAAACCGCCACTTCGTATGCGCACCACCGAGTCCTTTACACCTTAGACGTAGATCAGACCCGTCCACTCCTTTCGTGGCGTCTTCCACGTGTTTCCGAGTCCTACTCTTGATCACGCCGACTTCGGTAGATGCACCACACGCCACGTGTACAATGTAGTATGTGCACTTTCCTAATTTCAGATGAAAACTGCGTTCCCGGCCAAGCCCCCAAGATTGTAAGATTTAAGGGACGCAGTTATGAAAAACACTTACTACGAAAAAATATTTTTGGATTGTCTGGATATCCGCCGTTACCAATCCCTTACACACGTACACTGACAACACACCGACCACGTCTTATGCTCTCTCTGTCCTCGCCAGAACTGCCCTTTCCCTTCAAGACATCCTTTTGTTCTTGTTCAGCGCCGGCCAACCCTATCACTATCTTAACCTAAACCTACACTAACCTATCTTAAACTACTATATACACTCCTCACTGTTCACACCACTAAGCACTCTCACTCTCATTCCCACATGTATGTCTAAAAATAAAAAAAACGGGCTCTGACATTTTCATAATAGCTGTATATTTACAAGGTGCTCAAAACTCAAACATTTGTGTATAGGCCATTTCTCTCAGAAGTCATAAATACTTGTATAATTTGTGGGAAAATGTGAACAATATTCGCCATTTAAGTAAGCAAAAAAAGCGTACCGCCCACAGCCCTCCCAGGATACAACGGATTCCACCCAATGGATCCCCAAAAATGCATTTTCTTCCCGTAAGTCGACGTTTGCTTTTCGCCTGATTGGAGGTATTCCGCCCAATATGGCATCCCTGTGTACGTGGCGAAAATAATTGAAGTATTTCGGTCTTTTGAAGTAGTTCAGCGAACTAGTTCACTAAAAAGAACGATCGTATAAAGAACCGTTCACATAAATGAACGACTTTACCCATCCCTAGTTTAAATATAAGTACAAATACGGGATAAAATTAAATCTCATAGGGTCAGACCTCATTTGATCGAAGAAGGGTACAGGTAGAAGAGGGAGGTCTTACAACTACAGCGCAACTGTGGACCGCATTTCCATGCGTGAAATACGAAGAAAGGCGTAGATGCCAAAACATTAGGATCATCTTGGTCGAGAAATTTTCTGCTCAATGAAGATAGTTCAAACTGCCTTCGTTTGGTTAGAACACAAAACCTGACATTGGTACCAGCAGTCATTTTGCCTAAAATTTTCAAAAAATTTTAATTAAGGGATTTTTTCATTTATACAAACAAAACAGAGCACAAATCAGTGAATCAAAAAGCATCGGCTTCAAAATGATGATTTTTTTTAAAAACGATGGTTTGAATACCAATGGAATCAAGGGAAACAGCTACTCCAGGCATGAGCCACGCGCTACCACACCTGTTGGGAAAGAGCTGCTTGACTTCTGTACTAATAAAAGTGAATTCAATGACACGTAAACGACATCGATTTCACAAAAACTAGTGTGAATAGACACGAAATTTTTACAGATTTCAGAACTGTCTCTGAGTCTTTGCAAAGTTTGATTTGATTTGATTAAGTAGTGACTCCGGGTGCGTCAACTGCTAAGGTCACTAGTCCCGTAAGTGTAGTTCATTTTTCTCGGGAGGGGGGCTGTGATCTTCCCCGCTGGATCGCGTGATCCTTGCTGATCTACACGTCGGCTAGTGGGTTTTTTCCAGCGTTATGTGTGATAGTGCAGTGCATGTGAGTTAGAAATGTAGAAAGAAAAATGTAATAGAAAATAAAATGAAAGAAAATCGTAATATTTGATTAAAATTTGAACCAATTACATTAAAAATAATAGTCTTCAACAGTGTGGTTTGTATAAAATTTATCTTTTCCCTTTTTCACAAAGATTAGGAATGAATAAAGACCGGACAACGCCGGGTGTTTTGCCGGTAACAACTAAGCTACCTTTCGGCACACCTACAATTACTATATTGAATTACTCGTAGCATAGGCAGTTTTGGTAGGACGATGTACAATGTCATGTAGAATCAATACGAAGGAAAATGTCAACTTTGTAAAATAAATGTCATTTAATCCGTTTCTCAGGTAAGCCCTTCAATTTTAAAAATGTTTAAAAAATAAAAACTGAAATTTTGAACAATGCTGTATTGGTCTATTATACCAGGAGCACCAAAAGTACTCGTTTTTCAGGTGTGTTGAAGTAACTCTTCCAAGTTTTTATAAAAACAAGACGGAATAAGTAAAGAGGACTTTCACCAGTTAAGGTTGGCTTAATCACTCATTGGTCGAACTGCAACATATTGCGTACCTTATTTGAGGCAGAAAAAATAAAACCCTTTAATTATTTGCATTACAATATGTCATTCACACACACTCAAAGAAAGAAAATACATTTTTATTAGCAAATTTGTATTTATTTTATTAAATCTGATCGTCTTGAGATCTCCCATGTCCTCTAGTTTCGTGATAGTGTGATAAACGCGCTCCTCTTGCATATTATTTTGTTCGTAAAATTCATTTTCAATTGTCTTTCACAATCTCATAGTTTGTATGTGTGAATGTTCATGATCGTTTTGTATATAATTAAGTAATAACCACAATTCATCATAACTTGATTTTAATTCCATTTACAAAGTTCTGTAAAGTCAGACAAAAATTCAAAGCATCTTTTTTCTTATTATTTTACAAAGTACGCCTGAAGTTCAAAAATATCAATCGAAAATTCCAGAGAAATCGGAACTTTCTTAAACAATCGCGAAACGGGATGTATCATTTTATCCGCCCACGGAAGGTAGCATCATAGTATGCACAGCACCACACACAGACAGGCCAGCCGCGACAGCTCTATACCCGCCGAAAACCCAATAAAACACATCAAGTTTGATGTGTCCTCTCAGGGCCATCTTTAGGCACAGGCAGACGAGGCTCGTGCCTAAGGGCCCCCACAGATAATAAAAAATATATAACAAAACTGAACTAGTGGTGCTAGAACAGCACGTACTTTCCCGAATTATAAAAAAGAGCTACGCAGTATTAAGATATTGCATTTTCTGCGCTACTAACATCTTAGCTATTGAGTTCTTCATTCATATCGCACAAATAATTATATCCATCAAATTTCAGTATTGCAGAATGGCTGGTTAATATCAAAGGCAATGTTTTCCAGGAGTGAGATTTTTTTATTTGCTCCCAGAAGACACACAGCAAAGTACGAACTCGTGGTGGCTAATCGCGCGTTGTCGCCAAGTTGCGCGCCTCTAGCTGTTATCGCAACTCGTAACAATGACATGTACTTAATTCCTAGGAATTCGCGAGCGCTAAGCGGAATTCCATTGTAGCCTCCGCATTGTCGATAAGTTAAAGTGTGAGGAAGCAAAAATTGAATTAATATTGGCATTTCCAATAACAAATTATATTTAAATCAATTATATTTATTTTCCTTATACTTTTCCGTATATTCACGTATATATGGAGTATTGTAAGAAGTGGCCGACATATTTGTTTTAATTTTTTGCAAAACCAGGCATTTTAACGAACATGAGACATGTACCATTCTCTTAAGCTACCTTTATGCTATCTAAGGTCCCAATTTAATCAATATCTGTTGTGAGGTGTCTAAGAAAAAATGGTTTAAAGGAAATAAAAATTGCACATGTTTGACACAGAATATCGCAATAAAATACTCGTTTTCGAAAATTTGAACATGACGTTATTTAAAGATCTGTTTTTTATGAACATATTTCATTAAGAAAAAATTGTATCTTCACAATTGTAGCTGTAGGAAGACTCCGAAAAAATTTTGATTTTTTTCAATTTTCGAAAAACCAGAGTTTTCAACCAACATGAGACCTATGCCATTCTCTTAAACGACCTTTAGACTACCTGACAAAAAAAATTTATCAAATCTTCTGGAGCCGTTTTTTTGAAAATGTTGAAAATTTCCCCGAGGCTTCATGTAAAGTATCCTCCAAAATTAAAATATCGGTTTCAAATTCCAGGGGCCACGACATCAGTCAGATCGATCGGGGAATATCAATTTTGGAGTAAATCGGCTGAACAGTTTAGTCGCTAGCGTTGTTCACAGACGGACAGATAGACGGACCAACAGACGTTTTGGCGTCAATCGATTTTTCGGTATGAAGGAGCTACAAAACGTGGATTTTGACTACACCATGTGTTAGAGGATTTTTTTCTTAATTTGGCAACTGGATTTATCCACTTTTTCCTTTCCAGGGCCCTGTAATAAGAGTTTTTCTGTCGAAAATCCGCCGTTTTTTTCGCGCAGCATTATATAACTTTCCCTCTACGTATACGTATTCGGGGAAGTAAAAATTGTAATATTTACTACATTAACATAAATATATTGAGTGGAACCAATATAGACTGCATCTGAATTAATTTATGTTTACGATTAAAGTAATATTATATATTTCTAACATTAATGGTACGAATGTCGAGAGACTAATAAAATATGTCACTTATAATTTGATCAGTTCAGTTTTCGAAGTCTGTCGCCAAGTCAAACAGCTGTCTACAAAGAATCGTTCTTTCTAACAATGCACATGTTTAACAACAATGCGCTCTCTTTCATAGAAATTTACCAGACGACCTTCGTATTGCTTGGCAGCAATCGGCAAATATTGAAAATGAATTTAGTTTGCAGTCAGAAATCGAATGAAGAGCAAGTGCAATACAGTGTTAAGTGTTATAAGTATAACTAGCATACCCGTGCGAGAACTCTCGCATGTTAAATCCCACCCTTTCCCTATCCATTTGTCTATCCGTTCCATAACTACTAATGTACTTACAGAATAGCAAACAAGATAACAATGCAATTGATGTTTGAAACAAATTTTCAATTGAAGTTTATTCAACATTATAGAGAGATGTTCTTGGAACAATTCATACTTCTTTAAAAACAACATTTGAAGAAATTTTTCAATCTTCCTTGAGAGCTAGCTTTTCACTTTCCTTGATAGTCAAATAATAGAAAAGGTGGTAAATTTCAAGGACAGGGTTCGGCTCCTATTGACGCGCACGATTCGGTTCCGAACGAGTCACTCGCGGCGCCGCCAGTGTGCCCGGCCACACGACCACGTGGCCAACGCACTTTCGTGTGGAATCGTGACGCTTCGCTACCCGTGTCCAAGTTGAGGACGAGGCTCGGGCCTTCAGCCCTCGCGTTAACATAAAACATCCTTGAGTCTGTCCAACGCATAATTACCAACGCATTTTATGCAAATACTCACCTTAAATGTTTACGCAAATCCGCGAAAAATAAACCATTGTAATTCAGTGGCGTAGCGTGACTCACACGTTCGGGGATGCTCAACAATAACACACAGAATGTCACTATCAACTGCTTCATCTAACAGGCGAACGCAACACGAGGCAGATACACTTGAACTACTTCCACGATCTCGATTGCTTACGACGGTGTAGGCGCTTCCCACAAAATCCTCACAGCAGTCAGGGCTGCCGATGTCTTGAAAGCAAATTATACAATGGCTCAGCTTAAATTCTTATACGCGGATGGCAATAAGACGATTTGTTAATTTATACATTGCAGACTTATATAATATGTAATCTATTTAAGAGATAATACAATTTCTTGGATATTAATTAAGAAATAGTAGTCAGGCACTATTTCTACAGTTTGTACCCATGACCAAGCGGGGACTCCCGAGTGAGAGAGAGAAAGATAATTTACTGACCGCCTGAAGTGTGCTGCGCTCTCGTGCACAAACGAGCTTCTTTCTGCAGTAGACGCTAGCGTAAAGCAGTCGCGTTTCTCCGGGCCAGGGGTGAAGAGGGGAGAGGGGAACCTCGCCATCTGCGCATGCATCATTGCTCGTCGCAATCTGGCGGCAGACGCTAGAAGTATTTTAGCTTCCAAGCAATCAGAGGCCAGCTTCAACAGCCCGTCGAATTCAATCATAGGAAATCAATTTAAAATTAATACAAAACGTGTTTCGCTCAACAGACCACTTGTAAGATTATCAATACTGAAATGTACCATTCTCCACGTCTCATCAAAAGCGTGGCTGTAATCATGTCCTGTTCCAAATTTATTAAGATTTGGGCGCCAGAAACAGGTTACATGAATTACTATCAAAGTTTTTTTATCTGATTTAACAAAAATTATCTAAACCTCCAGCTAGCTTGGGTCGATGGGTCCGGATACAAATACTCGCTATCGCCTCGATAGCCGATTACCTGATCTGCCAACTATACAGTATGGCGTGGAATCTGAAATGTAATAATTATGCTTTCAACTAATTAAAAATTATGATTGACAAATGAAAAAACTCTTTTCTTTTCCAAAGAACAAAATTCAACAATTTATTTAACTTTTAAATTAAAACAATTAATTAGATGGTCATGACCCCTTTTGAATAAATTGTCTCTTTTATACTGCAGTATTTTTTTACCGTTTTTGCATGCCAACGCTCCGTAGTCGCTTCTCACTTGGCCGTTGTTAATTCCAAGTTCCGCTTCTCTCTTCCGGTCTTGCGCCGCCGCTGACACGTCCAGTCCACACTGCCTAAACTATCTGTTAGTCTTGTCCGACGCTCCCGGTTCCTAATCTCTCCCACCGGTTATGTAGACTATTGAAGTCCAACTGCAATGTCCGAAAATCTGAACAAGTCCTCCGAAAATCACTTCTGGTAAATTATTTCAAAGTCCGAAAACAAACTATCACTTCTCTCACAAGACAAAGTCCGAAAACAAGCTATACAAGTCTCACTTTCCCTCTGTATTGCCTACAAACGATCTTTACGCTACGGCACCCAGAGTCAGAATGTTCGATCTATACTCCACGACACCCATAGACGGAATGTACGATCTTCACTCTACGACACCCCGAGTCAGAATGTCCTGTTTAATGCATTTTTAAACCCTTCATGGCTCGGTCGGCGTCCATCCTTCTATTATTTCAAAACACGGCGGCAACATTAGACTATCTGATCTTTTATAGCCAACCCGTGCGTCTCTTACAAATCCAAGTAGCCGCGACCTCAGACAGTCATTCGTTTTTGCACCAATTATATCTTAGGTTCTTCAGCCATCTAGCCGGCGTCCTGACGTCATCAAGGCCCGTGAATAGTTTGTTGACCTTGCCAACCTCTGCACCGCCGTTGCTAAGGCCGCATACCGCCATATTGAATCCCCATTTATCTACCCCATGTATAACTAACATCATTAAATAAACCTATCATATTCTGGTATATCACAATACAGTATTTAAGGTTCTTATACACGGGGATGCTCAGCATCTCGGCGTGCCCTGACGCTACGCCACTGTTGTTATTCTCCATTACACGTTCGCAATATAGTTTACGCAAATCCGCGGAAAATAAACTATTGTAATTCTCCATTACACATTCGCAATATAGTTTACGCAAATCCGCGAAAAATAAACCATTGTAATTCTCCATTACACATTCGCACCACACCGCACAATGCACAATGCAAGCACAAAGGCATCTTCCCGCTCCCTGAGTGATCCGTTCTCTTGGTCCGCGCGAGTGAACCATTCGCAAGTGAACCGTGCGCCGTTGTTTTAGTGAGCCGAACCCTGTCCTTAAAATCAGCTGAAAAGGTTTTTTACTCTTGAGAAAGCCAAGTAGTGCGAAAATACCGGATCGGGCAAGAACAGACCTACTCATTGCCATATTATTTAACTTTCCTTGATTTGTTATGAAGAACCGAGTGGGTTTTGGAGAGTCAGGGTGCCAGCTTGCTGGGGTGAGGAAATTGAAAAATTATTTGTTTACTAAAAAGTATTGAATTATTTTCTGCGTTCTTACGTACCTCAAGAAAAACAATTCCAAGCCAAAAAATAATCAAACTAATGTTTTTACCTTTGAGTACTAAATACCATTTGTTTTCATTATAAACAATTTAGTAGGCATTAGTAAGCCCACTTCGGTACATGGGAATGTTGCTCAAACTATGTTTGCATTTTTAATATCTTAACCTTATCGACACCTTGAGTTAAATATCAGACGGTGTTCTATTTACAATATGAGTTTGCAGTTGGGCGTTGGTGTACATACTTCCAGAAACCGCCAACATTTAAATCGTGCGTTTGGGCTGCGATCGTTGGCAGTTGTCGGGTGACTTGCACTATTCTTTCTATAATTTTAAATTTAATTGTTTTTTAATTGATTCCCGTAGTACTGTAGGCTAGCGCGTTTTGATTTTTGTTTTCCATTTATTTCAAGCTATTTTACTTTAGCTACTTTAAAAATTTTGTTCTTTGTGTTGTGCCATAGCACAAGTTTTCCCCCACTACCTCTGCGTACCCGTGCGAGAACTCTCGCATGTTAGACCCCACACTCATCCAGTGCCCTCTGGAATACAAAGCCTGGTGACGATTTTGTGACGTAAGAACGAGTCGGCCCACGAAGAGACTCTCCGGCCGGATACTCCGTGTGTTATGCGTGTTGCTATGTTGTGTTGGTTGTGATTTTTCAGCAATTTATTTTTAATTACGGAAATTCGAACTTGGTAAGTACAAGTAGATTATAATTAAGTTCTCTTCACGTCGTAGATCTAAAATTAAGGCAAATATAAGCAAGTTATATTGCAACGTCACGCTCGTGCCCCACGGCGGGAGCCCAAATTGCAACGGTGGCGGCTATCTTTAGCGGCCCCACGTTGGGAAAGCCGAATTGCAACGTTACGGGTGAAAGAGCGGTGCAGGTGCAACGACTACTTTAAATGATGAGCCGTGACTGGGCAGTAAAATAAAATGATGCATTTATTTCCGACCTACGGCCGGGGAAGTTACATGAAAAAAAATCCCATGAGGTGGGATCACACCCTACCTATTGAGCTCGGTAAAAAGGAAAAATAAAATAAAAGAAAGTTAATGACACTTCTGTTACACTCTACAAAAAAATATGCCATTGCGCGGCATCGCTTTATTTTAACAATAACAAACAAACAACATAAAGAAAGACCAAACACTTTAAAAGTTCGATGGCATTTTCCGCCTCGTCTCGAGGCGGGGCGCCCCAAAGCGCGGGCGTGCGTAAAAAATCTTATCTGTGGATTCACGTTGAGGTCGATGGCCTTGGCGTCTTCCACGGGCGTCGTCTTACTGGCTGCTGTGTTGCAACGGGAAGGCGGATATCTTCCCGCGGTCACTGCTTGTCCCGAGGTCCCCTTGGCGTCTCGCCACCAAGACGCTGGACGAGTCCGGGTTCGTCTCTCATTACGGTTATGACGAGCGATACTACAGCATTTAATCGCTGGCGCGGACCGTAGGCTAGCTCCTGATACTCGCGGCTCGTTCGCCCGACTTAGGCAACGAGTTTCGGTCGCGAAGCGCCCTCTCGTAACTTAGAGCGCTCGCTTTGTAAGCGTTATTCTCGCAGCCGACGCTCACGCGTGGTCGCTCTCACGACTACCTCCCTCTCGTAACTCTCGTGTTAGTGTCCCTAAGATTTCGGGAATACGTCCCTCTCCGTATTTTCCCCCTCCTACGTTTTTCCTGGGCTCGCTGACCTACTTTTTTAAACCTCTCATTGGCCGCATCTTACTGCGTCGCAGAATTAATTTAGACGAATGGCGGTCCGAGGATTTGTGGAAAATTTTCTGAATTCTCTCTCTCTCTCCCGAAATGCTATCTTTGTTGACTGGAACGCAGCTGCGTTCGTCGGGGGGGGGGCATTCCTATTGAGCAATTATCGTATGGCAAAGGGGTTCGGGCTTTCTGAAATTATCGCGACAGGCGTGGAAGCGAGGAGGGCGCCCCAGGGTCGGCGGGGGGTGGGTGACAAAAGGTGCATTCAGTGGAGTGATTTCGTCAAGTGGCCTTTGACGACAAGTGGCAATAAATTTTTACCAGGCAGGCTGGGGGTGCGACTCTGACAGCAGAGGACAACGGGCGTGGTGGAACGCGGCTGGGCCGGGGCGAGCGGGGGGAAGCGCACGTGCGTCTGCCTGAGAGTACGAAAAAAGAATTTTTTTGTAGTAAATTTATTAAGGCACCGCTATATGCCGCCACAATATATTTGTACTTCAATTTGTAAAAACGTGTTAAGAAGCTTCTAGGTTATTGTGCATATTGATCGTACAGTGTTCAGGACTTACGTGATTACACAGTTAACAGATGTTAACAAATTCGGAACTATTCAAACCCTCATTGTTTCATTTACAGCTCATCACAATAACTTTCAAGTGTTGTGTGCCCAATTGTAAAGGCAACTACCGACACGGCCCTGCTGTTAGTGTGTTCGGCTTTCCCGAAGAGAAAGAGCCAAGGAGTGCGTGAATCAGAGCTATTTGTAGAGAGAAAACATTCATACCCAACAATAACTCAAGGATAGGTATTTAAAAAATACTTTAAACTTGCAAATGGTGATAATAATAGTGATATTTTTGGTAATAGTTATTGGATTGTTGAAAAATGGATTCAATCTTTGCCTCATCAACAAATAATAACGTATCATCCAGATATATAGCACAAAATATTACTTCATTTTGACGTAAGATTACTGTCTGCTGCATAACCGATTCAGAAAATAAGTAACTCAGGGGTCCACCTATTGTAGTCCCCTGTTTTTGTTTATAACAAGAATCATTGAACATGAAGAATTTGTTATTCAACATTAATCTAATTGCTAGCAGGATCTCCTCATTCGGTATTTTAAATGAATTTTCCTTATCAAGTTTTTCGTTCAGAGCTTCAAATATTACGTTATGTGGAATGTCTTATATGTTTTAATATATACATAATTGTTACGTAACATATCAACGCAAAATCTAGCATGCAGCATGATTCTGCTTCTGTACGTTTCTTTCCCAAAATATTTTAAATCGCCTATTCTATAAAAATATTTTTTGTGTGAATTAATGTAGGAATATGTATGCATATGTATTGAGAAACTACTTAAATATTTTGTTGTGTTACACAAAATATGTATTGAGTAATATATGTAAATTGTGATATGAATTTCTTCAAAATAAATTTCTATTCCTAAAATTAATCAAAGTGTATTTTTATTAACTTCTGATTCTAATTTTGTTGATAGTTGTAGGAAAAGTTTTATTTTTTTCTTTCGAAGAAACATTTTCCTGAAATAAAATCAACGTATTTCTAAAAAATAAATCCTTCGATTTTCGTTACCAAAATCTGTTGGTGTAAAATGAAGTGCTAGGGAGAAATACTTAGTATATTGTGAAATGTTCTTGCTATTAACTTCAGCAAAGATCGTAGGCCCGCGGCGGGGCTGGTGGGCCTACTCATCGTGACGTCATTGGCAAGATGGCTGTCCGTCGCCAGGCTTTGTATTCTAGAGGGCACTGCCTCACCCCTATCCTTCTATTTTCATTCTAAGAGGGAAAGTAGTTAACGAAACGTGTTTATTTGTTTAAAATCTATCAAGGTAACTTGCAATGTACCAACACAATTACAAATAGAAATAAAAAAAACAATGCAATTAATGTGTAAAAAAATTTTCAATAAATATTTATTCAATATCATGGAGAATTTGCTTGGAACAATTCCCAACACTTACTTAAAGACATTTGAAGTAATTAATCAATATTCTTTGTCAATTAGGTTTTAGTTTTTCGGGATAGTCACAAAAATATCAGCTTTTTACTTTTGAGTATGTTACATGTCTGAACCCGTTGACTTGAAAATTTCATCGAATGATAACGAAAATATTGGTACAGGTAAAGTACAAACATAGTCTTCACTCTTCACTGAACACACACATCCTTCCACAATTAAGTACACAGCACTAATATGCCATGAAAAAACGTTAATTGAATAGTTTCACTACACGCATAAGAAACAATTTTCATAGGTATAGGTATCAAGCAACTATAATAGTACTTCTAGTTGTTGCTGGAGAGAAAATTTTGAATTAATGATTAAGCAAATAAACCTCGTCAGACTGCACAAACTACGGTGTTAACAGAAAGCGTAAATAAAAATTGTCGAATCTAAGCCTTCTAAGCGAGTCGCCCCAAAAATTTCTACCAGCAGGAAGGGCTGAAATATTGAGGTGGCCTTGATAGTACTGAAGCGTGGAACCAAAAAGTTAATTGAATGGATCGGAGAATGTTTCATCTTGTAGATTATTGTGTGGAAAACGTTTCTTTGAGGCCTTTGGCCTCAAAATTTTACTTTTTAAGGCTCTAAAACGCTTTGTTTATGAGTTATTTGCCGATATATGTTGACATGTAATGCGGGTTGCATTTTACATGAATATTTCTATGCGTTTTTTTAAAGAAATCATCCATATTTTTAAAGTCAAAATGGAATTCGTCAAGTCTCCGTGAAATTCTCTTTCTTTAGAGCCCTCTATAAAGATTGGTTGCGTGAGAGCCGGAACCCAAAGGTATACTACTGAAATAATACAGGAGACGATATAAAATACATCTTTACATAATTAACATCTGAAAGGTTTATCATATCATTTGAACCCACGACGGAACACACTAAAAAATGCAAGTTTAAGATACATTTAATTACATTTTAATGTATAATTTTGTAAACCACATTGATTATTTATTGTAATAAAATTATATTTTTATAACTAATAAATAACAATACTATAACATTATAATTAATGAATTTAAAAATTGAGCAACAAACAAATTAAAAATTGATTAAAGGATATTAAAAAATGTATAATTTTATTATATTATAATTTGTATAATAAAGTTTCAGGGTTGAACATTAAGAGTATTTAAGAATTATATATTAACGAATCAATCATTTAGACAAAAATATTATTTTAAATACAAATATAATATCAAGTGTAAATGAAAAAAAATCAATAAGATTAAGAAATATCAACCCAATTTTTAATATGCAAAGTAACATTATAAAAAATTGAAAGCACCGAAAATGTTTGCTTTTGTGAACTGTGAATTTGACGCATGCAGAAAGTATCTGTAAATAAACTAATTTGTATCACAGTATATCGTATTTTCTTCTAGAGTTTATTGGTATTTCATTTTACTGGTACCATGTCGAAACGCACATATCCAAGCGGTGCATCTAAGAGAAAAACTAGTGGTGCTACAACAGCACTTACTTTCCCGTATTAGAGGAAACAGCTAAGTAGTACTGTAATATTGCACTTTATGCGCTACTAACATCTTCGCTTGGAACTCACTATTTCCATTGCAGTGTTGTCAGAACTATGTGAATTCTACAACTTCACAAAAATAGAATGCAAAAGTTTTGTAACCCTGTATTGGAAAAAGAAGCCTGATACCCTGGAAATATAGAAATGCCTTCCATTGGGCCATGATTAGGGAAGAGTATTTTAAAACCATGCAACAAATTCTCTACTCACTACAAATGGTACAGCATTTGGTGCAAAACTAAATATTTGCCTGCAAATATCAACATAAATTAGACAATTATAACTCCTTTTCATACAGCTCCATTAGGTCACAACAATGACACTAATTCACAGATATTCGCGAGCGCAAAGTGAATTCCATTGTTGCAGACCCTGCATTGTCGCTATTCTGACAGCTATTAATTCTTTTTACTTATTTCAAAATAAACAATTTCTAAAATATTAATGTGTAAGTCTATAACAAAGTTCGAATGTAAGAAACGAAGAAAGAAATGATATACAAAATTGCACATAGGTAATTCCATGCAAAATCGGACGAATTTGAAGGAAAATTGATCTCGATGTCGGATATCTTTCTGATTATTTTTTTACAGGTTCATGAAAACAAACTATACAACACGTGTTTTTTAGTTTTGCTCAAATATTTATATTTTCGTCATTTTATTTTTTTAAATTTTCCGTAACTTCATACGCACTGACGTTTTAAAATTTCGGTTTTGAGTTCCTCTTAAATCAAAGCTTATATCTGTACCTTTCATGAAATTTATCTTATTGTTTATAAAATTTTATTTTTTAATGTTAATTTTTTGTTTATAAATGTCTATTTATAAAATTATTAATTTTACCATGAATTAAAAATCTGAAAAAAAAACGAAAAGAAAGTTCATACTTTCTTCTAAAGGACTGCGAAGTTTCAAAATGGCTTCTGTTAAAATAACTTTTTGAGAATTTTTTAAATCTTTCCTCGTTCACAGCGTCGCGAGAACCTCATGCGCCCGTCGTTGTATGTGCCACTAACGAATGCAACGCTGGGGGGAACAAGCTTCACAACAGGAAGATAAGTGTAAATGTTTACTGAGCAATGAGTTTTAAAGTTCTTGTTAATATTCCAAAACATATAAAATATGAAGTTGTATCAGATTTACGTCATTTTAAGTTTCTCTTTATATAACTTGGACAAGGTGCGCTTTCTTTCATGGAGCATGTTTTAATTATTTCTTTATCTTCACAAATAGGAACAAAGGAATATAACGAACGTGTACCACGTAGCCATTTTGCTGCAGTTCCATGACTTTTAAGTGAATTCTTTCTTCTTCATGATCTTCATTGGTGAAGAAGAAAATCACTATGTTTTGTATGTTTTTGTACCACTCAGAGCTTCTTGGGAGTCGTAATCGGATCATGACGTACTTGAATAGTTCAACGTGAATCCACTGCCGATACGTCACTCTGTCAATCATCCTCTCTTCAAACTTTTCCTGCAACATTTTAAGTCGTTCTATTCCAGGACATTTGTCACACTTTTTAAAGTAACAGTCAGCTCTTGGAGTGTCAAAAATAACTTTTGTTAGGTAGTACCTTAGGTAGTAATCCTTCAAAGCTCCAACATCATATGTTAACTTTGCGAAACCTCCTCCGTCAAACATTAACTTTACTCATACGTTTTCGTGATACATACAAACATATACTGTACCGTTAGCTCCTGGTAAAATGCAGTGTTTCAGTCTTAATTCAGCGAACTTTAAAAATCTGATCTTTAGGTGCGGAGACTTTTCTTTAAAATGTCAGTAGGTATCTTTCATGTTGCTCAGTATAATCCTCTTTTGTTTGTGAATATCCCCCATTCACTCTTACTGAAATAAAATTATTTTTTTCCTTTATTTACTCATTATACGGCTGACATATCATCTGAACAATAAAAAGCCACAACACATTGGTGTATAGAAGCGACGATAGCTCTTCTGGATTTCACATGTGGAGTTGACAATATTCCTTTGTTGCTAGTTGTTTTACAAACAGTTATCATGTGAGTAGATGCATCGAAATGTTTTTTAACTTTAGAAAAAGACCAATCTTCGAAAATCGTAAAAATTTTAAGTTTTATCATCATCAGTAGTTTTGTATCTTTTTTCAATTCTTCTGTGATGTATTCATTTTCTTGTTCTTCTTCTACCTCTTCTATATCAAAATTTTTCACTAGGAGTTAGATCACCATTATCTCTCATTTCAATGTTCAATTACGAATTATTGTCTTCTTCTGAATTTCTACTCTGATGACTTGTACCAGGTTTGCTGGAAAATGTTTCAATGGTACCTTTAGAAGTTTGACATTCATTTTATAAACCATTTTCAAGTTCTCCATCTGCATATGTTACAAATTTTCAAGTTCGGCGTAATTTGTAAGTATTGTGTGCCCAACTTTTGAAGGATACTTCGTATTACATGTCTTAAATTTTTACATTCAGTTCTACCATACTTTTCTAGATTGAAAGGATTGAAACATGAATCAAAGCGTATCTTCATTGTACCTGACATCTTCAATTATTTTTTGTCACTCTCCTAGAAAGAAAGAAGCGCACGGGCACTCACACACGCGTCACAAACAAGGATATTATTTGCACTGTGTCACACACTCTTGGATGTAAACTGATCCCAATGTTTGTATTGCTTGGTCGACTCCCTGCCATTGCCTTGGGTGGTAAACGACTTGCTGACATCGATGAAATGGCGTGGGCAGTATTGCGCAAGGCCGTAAGTCCAGTGGAGGAAGACACAGGGAGCATTGGCAAGGCGGTATGGCAGCGGCGGCGCGCAGCGGCGGTCGAGAAAATACTCTGCGCTCCGTTGAATATTATTTTTTTACGTGAGTTCTAAAACAGAAGCCATTTTGAAAATTTGCAGAGATGGAGATGAAAGTCTAAAGAATTTATTGCCGTCGAGTTTAAAACAAAAAATCATGGGGATCATCTTAAAAAACTCGTTTTAAAAATTATAAACATTTTAAAAAACACAATATAAAAATATGCAATTATTTATAAACACTTGTTGAAAGATTGCTTCTTTAGTTTTAATTTGAGATCAAGTTTAATTTTTTACAAGCAATACATTTGGAGTTAAAAATTATTAAACACCTCGACATTGGAGAAAAATTAATATATTTCAATAATTGTAACTTCAAAAAGAATGTATTCTCGGCTAAACAAAAAAATACGTGTCTCTTACTTTTCATAATAGATAGTGTAAACAAAATATTAGATAATTTGAAACACCTCAGGTTTTTTTCTGTCCGGTTTTACGTGGAATGACCCACATTCTAATTTACGACGCATCCAGCTGTCCGAAGCGCAGTAAATTTACAGCGGCCTATTGCGTTTGTCACAAAATTAAAGAAAAACTACTCGTATTTTGAAAAAATTAAGCATGACCATATTTATTTTATTTATTTATTTGTCAAAAACCAGAAACAGAATGGCACAGACTTTCCCGTATTAGTTTTCTATTTTCCTAGGTCTTCGCTAGCTATTCGGAATTGCCACATACTCTTTCTTGCCAGCTACCATCTATCATTGCCAAAAGTACATTTTTTTGTCATTTTCTTAATTTTTCGGTTTCCTTTTGGTAGAACAGAAACATTAATTTTAGAATATTAAAGAACACAAAAACTTAGCCGTAAATGGCAATTTTCTTTTAAAAATTATGTGCCGTTTAAGAGAAAATGGCGTTTTCGCACTACTAAAAATGCGAAATTTGAAGCTCATTTTCACAGAAAATTTTTGAGTTTTCAAAATACTTTATTGGAAGTTATTTGAAGCACTTACACTCACAAATATAATCATCTTTACAAATTGCGGATAATGTGCATATTAAAGATGTGAGAGATCTTTCAAAAAATTTACATTTATATAATTTTTGAAAAAAACAAAAAAAACTCAAAATAAACTTCACGCTATACTAATGAGTGTAATTAGCACTATCTGTTCCAAAAGTTTCAAGAAAAAAATTGCAGCCATATACGAGAAAATGACGTTTGAGCATTTCTGAAAATGCCGAAATTTGAGCTACTTTTCACAGAAAACGGTAGTGTTTTCGAGAAACTTTACTTGACATTATTTAAAGCATATATACTCGTAAATATAATAATGTAAAAAAATCGCCGATAATGTAAATATTAACGACGTGAGAGACAAGTAAAAAAATTTACATTTTTGTAATTTTTGAAAAAACCAATCGATAGACCAAAATGGCTTTTATGTCATTGATAGAGTACATTTACCACTATCCCTACCAAAAGTTTAAAGAAAAAATTTGGAGCCGTTTTTGAGAAAATTTTGTTTTTGTAATTTTTTAAAATTGTACATATTGCACGCAATATTGCACGAAAACTACCAAAATTGTGAAAAACATTTACATGACCTTTATTAAAGAACTCAATATGCAGAACAAATTTTATTTGAAGAAAAAATCTCTATCTTCAATTTTGTAGTTGGAGAAAGACGCCGAAAAATATTCAAACTTTCACAATTTTCGAAAATTTAGAGCTGTACGTGAAAATCGGACCTATGCCATGTTAAAAAGTGTATTTTCCTCTATTCATACAAGAAATTTAAAGAAAAAATTTGGAGCCGTTTTTGAGAAAATGTTGAAAATCCCCGGGGGGCTTCATATAAAGTACCCCCAAATTTTAAAGAATCTTTTTCAAAATCACAAAGCTTTGACTAGAATTAGATCGACTGGGGAATATCAATTTTGAAGAAAATCGACCGGACGGTTTAGGCGCTAGCGTTGACCACAGACGGACAGACGGACGGAATGCCGTCAATCGATTTTTAAGTATAAAGAAGCAACAAATCATGGATTTTGACCACACCACGAGATAGAGGATTTTTTTTTCTTAATTTAGCAACTGGTTTTATCCACTTATTCGTTTTCACGGCCCGGCAATTAATTTTTTTCCGACGAAAATTGGCCATTTTTTCGCGCAGCATTACATAACTTTCCCTATACTACGTATATCACTCCGTGTATACGTACGTATACGGGAAAGTAAAAAGCGATTGAGGAGAACGAAAGGATTAAAAAATTACTCAAACTGACATCTTTCTTTACAAAATCTGTAAATCCATGTATATCTTCAAATGACACACCAGAAATTCTTTTGGACACACCGAATGAAATTAATCGATCAGAAAACCAGAAAATGGAGCCAGAATCAGGTACCTCCGAAGGTAGTTCTCATCTGGAAGATGTTTCATTGCATGAGAAATGTTTCTCATCTGAAAATATAGGTGATGCTCTGACTTCTTCAAAAGTATCCAGGTGCACATCAAACGATTCCGGCGAATGGAATAAGATAAGTGAAGATGATCGATGTTTTTGGATTCAGAAAGGACCTTTTTTTTTTCAAAATAAAGATTGTGATTTTTCAAAAACAGCGAGAAAGTACGAAGACGGAAATGGGAAAATTGTAATTAGACATCTTACTAAATCTGTGTTTACACGTAAATTGCAAAACAGTGAAACTGTCTGTAGATCATGGCTTCTATTTTCGCCATCTAAAAATGCGTTATACTGTTTTGCATGCCGTCTTTTTGCATCTTCCGATTCGGCGTTTAATTATCCGGACGGGTTTCACGACTGGAAAAATTTGAACCGTGCAATTACTGAACATGAAAACAGTTTGCGGCATAGATATGCAACTATGGATTACATCGTTCGAAGTAATAAAGTGCGTACTGTAAATGAATCAATACTTGTCCAATTCAATGAAGAAGTCAGTTATTGGAAAAGTGTTTTGATTAGAACTGTTGAAACAATCAAATTTCTTGCTGGCCGCGGACTGCCGTTTCGTGGTGATAATGAAATAATTGGTTCTCAGCAGAATGGAAATTATTTGGGTTGCTTAGAACTAATTAGCAAATTTGATCCATTTCTTAACCCATTAGTGCATGAAGTTTCCTGGCAAATTTTTTGCGGAAAAGATTGTATATCCATGTATTATACATCTAAAAGACATACTATGTGAATTATCAAAATTTTAATTCTGCACCGTTTCAAAGAAAAACGTGATCCGATAAATCGGATCACGTGCATACAGTACTCTTAGATGCAGCTGAGGGGCTGCCCGGTTATGCTTTCAGTAAAAAGGACACTGGTGAATATTCCATGTACTAAGTCATTTATTACTCTAAAAATGAATTATATTTTAATCTTTTGGTCTATTTTGATGTCTAGACTAATTTTTACGTTATATTTATGTTACTGGGCAAACAAATGAAAATATTTCGATTCTGAAAAATGATGTTTATTCGTAAGAGATGCAATGAAATTCTTTCCTTTCATATTATAATATGCATGAATGTCTTTGAAGCATTTGGAATGCAATCCCGTATCATAATTTTGGCACATGAATTTTCCTTTACCACTGACAGCGGTGAAGTTTCTTTTCTGTGGAAACAGCAATCATCCCGTGGAATTTGCCGTCAAAACGAATGTCAGTATTTGGATCATTTGGCTGATTTTCTTTTCTTGGTGATGCTTCATGAATGTTCAACAAGCTCAGGCAAATATCTCTTCGGAATTTCGAAAAACAATGGAATTTCTTATCATTTGGCAATATTTTTTTCTTCAGGAGTCAGGTATTTACAACCGAAGTATCGAAAAATAAGCAAATATAAGCCAATAGTATTTTCGTTGTTGCATTCTAGTTCCGTAGTTCGCCTTCATTTGGTCCATCAAGTCCATCCCACACATTCTTTTACTATACGAACTAAAAACTACAAGCTCTCGAAAATTAATTTTACATTTTTTTCTCTTTCGACCACCGCGCATAACTTTCCATTTCGTTTCCTTCATGATATGTGGTAAAAGACAACATCATTGCCTTTCCAGCTAACAAGCATAATTTCTGCAGACGAGCGAAAATCATTGCTCGCAATTGTTAGCGCCTTTTGGGTGTTCTTCTTCTAACATGTTCAAAATTTCAGCAAAAGATAGGCTGACAATACTTTTTCATTTAGAAGCAGTTGCTGGAAACGTAGAGAGAAAAAACGTAGCCATTCTAATAGTTTGCAGTGAAAAGTGTCCCCTGTGAATGTGATCCGATATTTCGGATCACGAAAATTAATTTGAAATAGTTCAGTTATTTAAAATTATTTTCTTAGAATACCAATTCAAATGGAAAACATGAACCTTCATTATTTCATTTCATGTAAAATTTGTTCATATCAATCAATGTTAGGTATTATAATTAAATGAAAACTTACCAGCTACGTAAAACAACAAGACTGTAATGCGCCATCTTGCACTCTAATCGCTCTAAATCTAAAAGTTCTGAAAGTTACAGCGTATACATTTAATTTATACTTTCCAACAATGCGAGCGTTGATTCGTGTGTATCTCAAACAGATAAGTCTCCAATGACAGGCATGGCTGACGCTTTTCTTAGCATCCGATTTATCGGATCACATGCACTAATGGGTTAAAGAGCATTTGAACAAATATGGTAATCCAGGAAAAGGATTCGTGTCGTATTTATCAGCGAACATTTACAATGAGTTTATTGAGATTATGGGTAAACAAGTAAAACTAAAAATACTTTCTGAGTTGAAACAGGCCAAGTATTATTCAATTAGTATTGATTCTACTCCAGATTGTAGCCATGTTGATCAGTTAACATTTACGATTCGATTTGTAAAAGATAACACACCGATTGAACGGTTTTTAGAGTTCATACCTATTCAAGAACATGGTTCCGAATATTTAACAAATACGGTTTTAGCTTTTCTCGAAAATAATCAGATATCGATTAATGATTGCCGCGGTAAAACTTACGACAATGCCGCGAATATGTCAGGTGCGTACTCAGGACTACAAGCAAGATTGCGTCAATTATGTGAATACGCTATTTTCATTCCTTGTGCTGGACATACGCTGAATTTAGTCGGGGCTAAAGCTGCTGGTTGCGTGATGACAGCAACGAGTTATTTCCAACTTGTACAAAAATTGTACAACTTCTTCTCGGGTTCAACACATCGTTGGGATATATTAAAAAAATTCTTGGGAGAATATCAAGTAGTAAAAAGTTTATCTGATACTAGGTGGTCTGCTAATACGATGCAGTCTCAGCTTTAAAATGTGGTTATTCTCAGATTATATTAGCTTTGGAATTTATTGAAAATAATAAAGAAAACCCAGCAGAAACGCGAAATAAAGCCTACAGTATAGCTAAGAAAATGAAAAAATTAGAGAATATTATTTTAACCGAAGTCTGGAGTGCTGTACTTTTAAAAGTCAATGAAACGAACGAAACGTTGAAAAAAGAAAATCTTTCATTGGATGTTGCTTCAAAGCTGATATCATCATTGATCAATTGTTTGCATGTCATGAGAAATGAATTTGATAACTTTGAAACAATCGCCAATGAAAAGTTTCCCGATTCAGAATTTCAAAATTCGCGTGTAACAAACAGAAGTTCTCGTGTAACATATTTTGACTCAGAAAACAGACGAAATCATCTTTTCTGACAAAGAAAAATTTAAATTACAAACTTATATTCCTATTATCGACACATTAATAAGTGAATTGGATAGAAGAGCTGAATCATACAGTATTGTAAGTAAAAGATTTCAATTTTTATCAGAATTAAAACTTATTGATGAGAAAGAATTGTCTAATAAATGTAAACAATTTGTTGAGTTTTATAACACAAATGTCAATGAACAAGAGCTCGTATCGGAGTGTTTTCAATTTCAACATTATCTTCGCATTGAAAATCCAACAAACAGCACCGTATCTTTGGCAGAAATGTATAAATTGTTAAAAAAAATAATCTTGAAGAGACATTTCCTAACATTGAAATAGCGTTAAGAATTTTCTTAACGTTAATAGTCACTAATTGTACGGGTGAACGCTCATTTTCAAAGCTGAAGTATATAAAAAATGAATTAAGAAGTAATATGACTCAAGAACGACTTTCTTCATTAGCTTTATTAAACATCGAGTACGATATTTTGAACTAATTGATCTTCGACGATGTAATTGACGACTTCGTGCGTGCGAAACTACGTAAAGTACCATTGACAAATGCTTAGTTTGTTTTTTACTTAGATCTTATTATGTAAATATTGCTTGTGTTGTTTTTAATCATATTTTATTGTTACTATTATTAGAGTTGTTAGTAAAATTACTATAGAAATTATTTACTATAGAAAATACAGAGATTAAAGATACTATTTAATTCCGTTTATCTAGTTATTTTACAAATCCTTCCTTACCTTAAAAAGAAGAATCAAAATGCTTATTAACTGTGTAATATTCAATTTTTAATAACTTATGATCGCCAGAACGTAATTTGTTGAACTAAGAATTAGGGGCCCCGAAATCTCTTGAGTGCCTCGGGTACTTTCAAACCCAAAGACGGCCCTGTGTCCACTGCAGCATACGAAAACGTATCACCAGGCTGGCTGAACGGCAGTGGTTGATGTAGCATTTCAGACGCCCCGGCCGCACTTTAAGATCCATCTCTTAACTATTTTCACTACACATCCTACTGTCAGCATTCAAAGCGCACTATTTTCTGCACTAGACACTACTGGTGGTCCATATGCACCTCATCGATGACAAGATTCAGTTACAGAAAAACAAAAAATAATGTTTTGCTTAACACGAATAACTAAATGTAGAAAACTTCTCTGTATTACACAAAGTACCAGCAGAATTATACACATGACCAGACCGCACGGTTATACAGTCTGAAGCGTGGGTAAGCACTCGGCGACCGAGGGACTCTTCTCGTAACGTCAGATTTGAGCACTAGGGCCTGCTATTGTCTGAATAATATTTGTCTACTTGACAGCTGGGGTGGGAGTAGTGAAATGTTGCCACTTACTCGGGCGGCAGTCACCTGGTCGTACGGTCGTTCTTTCATCAGATCACCAAAAAATCAACATTTCAAAAAATTTACATTTATATAATTTTTGAAAAAAACAAAACAAAAAACTCAAAATAAACTTCACGCTATACTAATGAGTGTAATTAGCACTATCCGTTACAAAAGTTTCAAGAAAAAAATTGCAGCCATATACGAGAAAATGACGTTTGAGCATTTCTGAAAATGCCGAAATTTGAGCTACTTTTCACAGAAAACGGTAGTGTTTTCGAGAAACTTTACTTGACATTATTTAAAGCATATATACTCGTAAATATAATGATGTAAAAAAAATCGCCGATAATGTAAATATTAACGACGTGAAAGACAAGTAAAAAAATTTACATTTTTGTAACTTTTGAAAAAGCCAACCGATAGACCAAAATGGCTTTTATGTCATTGATAGAGTTCATTTACCACTATCCCTACCAAAAGTTTAAAGAAAAAATGTGGAGCCGTTTTTGAGAAAATCTTGTTTTTGTAATTTTTTAAAATTGTACATATTGCACGCAATATTGCACGGAAACTACCAAAATTGTGAAAAACATTTACATGACCTTTATTAAAGAACTCAATATGCAGAACAAATTTTATTTGACGAAAAAATCTCTATCTTCAATTTTGTAGTTGGAGAAAGACGCCGAAAAAAATTCAAACTTTCACAATTTTCGAAAATTCAGAGCTGTACGTGAAAATCGGACCTATGCCATGTTAAAAAGTGTATTTTCCTCTATTCATACAAGAAATTTAAAGAAAAAATTTGGAGCCGTTTTTGAGAAAATGTTGAAAATCCCCGGGGGTTTCATATAAAGTACCCCCACATTTTGAAGAATCTTTTTCAAAATCTCAAAGCTTTGACTAGAATTAGATCGACCAGGGAATATCCATTTTGGAAGAAATCGTACGTATAGTGTAGGTGCTAGCAGTGTTCACAGAAGGACGGACGGACAGACGGACGTTTTCCTTTCAATTGGGTTTTCGGTATCAAGGACCTAGAAAACAGGGTTTCTGGCTACACCACGTGTTAGGAGATTTTGTTTCTTAATTTAGCAACTGGTTTTATCCACTTATTCGTTTTCACGGCCCGGCAATTAATTTTTTTCCGCCGAAAATTGGCCATTTTTTCGCGCAGCATTACATAACTTTCCCTATACTACGTATATCACTCCGTGTATACGTGCGTATACGGGAAAGTAAAAAATTGCTTTTTGTCATTTTTGAAAAAACAAAAGAATAGAGCAATATGGCGTTTATGTCATCTCAAAGAGTACAATTAGGACTATCCCTACCAAAAGTTTAACGAAAAAATTTGGAGCCGTTTTTGAGAAATTCTTGTTTTTGTATTTTTTTAAAATAGCACATATTGCACGAATATTGCGCGAAAAGTACTAAAATTTTCAAGAATGTGTACATTACCTTATTGAAAAAACTAATTATGGAGAACAAATTTCATTTGTAGGACAAATATTTATTCTCAATTTAGTAGTTGTAGGAAGACGCTGATAAAATTGTATCTTTTGCAATTTTCGAAAATTCAGATTAAACCGTGAAAATCGGACCTATGCCAACTTTATAAGTGATATTTACTCTATTCTTACAAGAAATGTTAACAAAAAATTTGGAGCCGTTTTTGACAGAAGTTTGAAAATGTCCGAAATTTCAGAAATGTTTGAAAATGTTTACATGTCCTTCATGTAAAGTACCCCCCAAATTCTGAAGAAAGTTTTTCAAAATTGCGGGACCTCGAGTGGACGCAGATCGACTGGTGAATATCCATTTTGGAAAAAATCGTACTTTGGTTTGAGCGCTAGTGGTGTTCACAGACTGACGGAAGGAGTTTGAAAAAAAAACACTTTTTCGGTATCAGGGGACCCCAAAATCTTTTATTTTCGTTGAAATCTCGAAATCTATTTTCCGCAGCATTACATAACTTTCTCTGTATTACGTATATTTCTCCGTATATGCGTATGTATATGGGAAAGTAAAAATTTACATGACGTTAGTTAAATAAATAATTGTGGAGAACCAGTTTTATTTGAGGAAAAAATCTGTTATTTTCAATAATATTCTTTTACAAGAGAGGTCAAAAAATTCAAACGTTTGCAGTTTCCAGAAATTCAGATTTTACAATGAATATCGGACTTATGCCATCTTGTAAATAATGTTGAAGTAAACTTAATACAAATTTAAAGAACAAATTCTTGTAAATGTATTCTAAGAAGAAATTTCATGACATGAAATTTCGGACATCATCTTTACCTGCTTTGTCAAATTCAAAAACATGATCCTTCCAATGCAAATAATCAATTTGTTTCAGCATTGGTTTCACAAATATAAACTATTTGTGTTACAGAATGGCACAGACTTTCTTGTAGTAAAGTTTTCTTATTTCATTAATGTGGACTGGTTTTACAGTCTTGCTCCATCCTCATGATAGCTGCCATTTTCACAGCTCGAAATATATTTTTTGACATTTTCTCAGTTTTTCGGTTTGCTATTTGTAGAACTGAAATATGACTCCAATAATATTAAAGAAGAGTAGCACCTCATCGTAAACGGGAAGTTTCATTGAAAAAATTTGGATCTGGTTTTAAGAAAATGGGGTAAAGGATTTACTGTAAATGTGAAATTTGAAGCCTTTTCACATAAATCTTTTGAGTTTTCGAAAAACATCAATGAAAGTCATTTGAAGACTTTCCTCTCACAAATGCAATGAAGTACACAAATCGCTGGAAATGTTCATATTAACAGCGTGAGAGATACTTCAAATAATAATAATAATAATAATAATAATAATAATAATAATAATAATAATAATAATAATAGGATGATAAGATATTAGGAGGAGCTTCGGTGTGGATAAATGCGCCACCATAAGCATACGGAAAGGTAAAGCAGAAACGTTGTGTAAAAATGTCCAAAGCATAAAAGAACTGCAACCTGATGCTGCTTACAAATACCTCGGAATACAACATATATGAAACTTGATCACAGTGAAATTAAACACGAGTTTACCGTGAAGTACAAGAAGAGGGTAACCAAAATACTAAATACGAAGCTAGCTGGGAAAAACATAATTACGGCCATCAACAGCTGGGCTGTACCTATGCTGATATATATTTTTGGTATTGTAAAATGGTCTGATGTGGATCTAAATTCATTGGATAGACTTACTAGCGGTCTTCTTACAAAAGTCAGATGTCTGCATCCTAACTCTTCTATTATCCGTTTGTATTTACCTAGAAGAGAAGGTGGTCGAGGGCTACTCAATATTTTTAAACTCTGCAGAACCCAAGAACAAAAAATGAGAGATGCTATACTTAGGTCTCAGGATTCCCTCATGCAGAAGGTGGTAAATGCTGACAATGGATACACACCACTTAATTTAAGCACCCAAGACACGAATACTACAATACCAACTCTAAAGGAGGAAATACAAAATTGGCAACAAATGATACTTCATGGTAAATTTCCGAACTCTCTATTGGACCCTATGATTGACAAATCTGCGTCCTTGAAGTGGTTGAGTAGCGGTTTTTTGTACCCGGAAACTGAAGGTTTTGTGGCAGCAATTCAGGACAGAGTAATAAGAATTAAAAACTATGAAACTATGAAATACTTTAAAAACAAATGATATCGATAAATGTAGATGTGGTAACAATGGGAAGTCTATTGAACACATAATGGCTGGATGCAGTACTTTGTCAGAGAGTGCCTATTTAGGCAGACATAACCAAGTGGCAAAACTCATTCACCGAGAAGTAGGAATGAAACTTGGAATGTTGGGGAATAATGCTCCAGTATATTACATGTACGAACCAGATGCTGCGCTCGAGACGAAGACGCACGTCTTATACTGGGATCGGCCTATTTTGACGGATAAAACAGTTGATCATAACCGCCTTGACATCCTCATAATAGACAAAGAAAAGAAAACAGCTTCTATAATCGATGTCGCAATCCCTTTCACTCGCAACTTGCGGAAGTCCGAAGCGGAAAAATTAAGAAAATATGAGAACTTGGCAATTGAATTAAAAAACATTTGGAAGTCGCACGAGGTCTCCCATTTCCCCATGCTTATATCAGCTGAAGGAGTTGTCATCAGGAACTTTAAAAGAAATCTGGAGAAATTAGATATCAAAAATATCTTTGACGTAGCCCAGAAAGCCACCCTCCTTCAAACATGTCATATTATTAGAAAATTTTTAAATGAGTGACATTCATGTAGGTCAGGATGAATTTCCTTCCTGCGCAGGCCGAGCCTAGTCCTATAACATTAATTGGACAGGTGACAGTTTTCCCTGCTAAAGCAGAGAAAGTGTGAAAAATCGGAAATAATTATAATAATTCTTTACTGCACGAGGCAACGGCGAGTCTCAGTGTAATTTCTGATTTTCAGACTAGCCGACAAAAGTTACAACAATTACAATGAATTCAAATTACAATAAATAATACAAATCAATACAATAATTAATACAATTCAATACGATAAATAATACAATTCTAAGCAATAAATCAATGAAATTCTAAATAATAAATCAATAAAATTCAAAACAACAAAGCAGTACAATAATTGTAAACCGTATTCATTAAAAATATAGTAAAATGTAGAAGTGTCCATTGCAGGGCAAAGCAAAATGTACAGTAAGCAATCTAAATTGAACTTAAAAATGTATCAATTAAAATCAGAAACAAAAAAGATAAAAAGCGATAAAAATGCATTAACGATAGTTAACACGTATAAACTCTTTAGACCTTTGACGAAACCCAAAAAATTAAGGATCTTTATGTCTTTCGGGAGTTGGTTGTATAAATAAGCTCCAAGATAGCGATACGAAGCCTCAAATCGAACTGTATGATGCGTAGGTAGAACAAGTGTAGTACCTGCATAACGCAAAACTCTCAAATTTCTGTCGGTTGAGTCAGAAAAATGTTGCAAATTCTCACGAATATAAAGGGGTTGTCGAAACTTCAAAACTGTAGAAATAAAAAGGCAAAGATGATAGAGCCAACGCTGATTAATTGTTAGCCAACCGGAGCCTCATCTACATGCTGAAATGTGAGAGTATTTGCGAATATTGTAGCTAAATCTCAAGCAAGCATTCTGCATAAGTTGGATTCTGTATAAAGATCTGTGCATAAGACAGGGTATGTAAACTATTTCACAGTAATCAAAAAGAGAAAGAACAAGTGATTCACACAGTCTAAGCTTTATATCAGTAGGACGTAATTTGCAATATTGATACAATGATCTCAGTCGCAAATATGTGGCCTTGCACTTGACCATTACATGATAATCAAATCTCCAGGAACTGTCCAGTCAGAGCCCCAAGTCTTCGCAATTATCCACACGAGTGATTAATTGACTCCCAAGTCAGTCCAGAGCATGACAGGTCAATTTCAGACAGTCTACCAGACGGATCTATCACTATGTATACGGTTTTCTTAAGGTTCAACAACAGGCCATTATCACAACACCAGGTACATATCTTCTGCAGATCAGATGGCTGAAAAGTGTGAACGACTTGCGTGTCATCAGCGAACATCATCATTTCAGATAATAGCTCAAGTTTTAAGAGGTCAGCAATGTACACTGTAAACAATAGGGGACCAAGCACAGAGCCGTGCAGAACACTACGTTTCAAGGTCTGAAATGATGAAACCGACATATTAACAGTTTTAAGAACTGTTGCCTGAGACCGGTCACGGTGTAAGAGATATAGGTGTGTTCACTCCCAGTTTAAAACTGAAGCTAATGTGAGGCTAGTTCTCACAGCTCTCGCTATATAAGCGCTGCGAACGACTTGGGCATTTTTTGGGACAAGGTGGCTTCTAGTACGGTGAACAGTAGACTTGACTGATCTCTTCGTAGTAAAAACTTTATTCCAGGGTATGAAGTAAATTTAGAAGTTTCCAAAGTGAGTCGAAAATCAAGATATTAAAAAGAAATAGGTTGAAGTTTTCCTCAGAAAAGGAGAAAATTAAATGACAATGATTATATTGCGTCAAGAATTTCAACAATGAAAATGCGAAATGTGGTAAGTACATATACCAATTATTCACCTTACACTATCAGTTAATTATCAAATAGTTATACAATCATTGTAAAATCATACACAATCAATATTGTGAAAATAAACAACCCCAATTCGGAAAAAAATTCCAGGACTTAAATTGTACAATCAAAGAATATAATGCAGAATGCAAATTGAAAATTTACATGCTAAAAACTAAAAATGGAAGATAATCCAAATGGATTTGCAGATGATGTTTTAGGAATGTTTACAATGGTAAACATGCATTTGGTGTGAGTTTTCAATAATATTAAAAAATTAATAAGGTAACTTGTAGAGGATATGATTTACAGACCATACCTGAAGATAGATTTTGTTATAATTAAAATGGTAATTTTTAAGATTAATAAATGAAAGAATTTATTTGTTTATCTTATTATTTTTCATTTTTGTTTAATTTTGTTAAACTTTCAGTGGTTGTGTTGGGCAAAGACACAGAGACTGCCATTGGAACACCATGCCTGGTCATCAAACATATCTGACGACTGTGATCCTGATACTGAACTTTATTGGTATGGTAAATGTGTATCTTGTTTATTGTACTATTTTTTAATTAATATTAACTATTGATTTTTTTAATTATATAAAATTGCAAACTCCATTAAGTGTAATTTACTACTTAAGAATTAAATATTTATATTTTAAAACTTTTTAATTTTCAGAAGGTGATTATAAAAACAATTTGAAGGAAGCAACTGTAATTCACGAAGAAGATTTTATATTTTATATATTATATTTTATTATATAGGAGCGAATATTTGTCAACAAAACAAAAAAAAACTCTCCTTTCTGTATTCAAAATTCGACTAGAATATGGTTTAGGATAGAGACCACAGAATTATGAAAACGTGCACAAAATTCACTTCTCCCCATAGCTCGTCATACGCAGTTTTTAACTGTTTTTGACGTAAATAAATAAATAAATAAATAAAATTAACTTGTTGATGTTCGAAAAAATATTTGAGAATAAACAAATGGTTAGTCTTCTTCGAAAATCATAGATCATGATTGTGAAATGTTAACCAGAGAATGTGTTTTTTGCACATATTGTTGACAAGATGTGATTATAAAAAGACAACTGATGTTATTTCAATATAGACATAGAGGTTCTGTATATAAATATTGTAGTAAGAACACGGATTATTCATGGTGGTGATATTCTGTGCAGTGGTTCTAAAAAGTACCTTCAAGAATAACCTTCATTTCTCGTTCTTGAAATTAATTTTATGTTTTTGAAGCCATGTTATGTTTCAATTGATAACATGGTGGGAAGTGAAATGAAGTGGTTGTTAGCTTTTCATAGAAGTTAATAGAGAGAACAATTCAGATAACTGAGAACCGTGTAAACCGTTTCATGAATAGTATGGAAACTTTTTCATAGTAAAATTTAGGATTGTGGGAAAATGCAAGTAAATTTCAGGTGAAAGAAATATTAAAACTACAAATACAATGTGTTACAACTATAGCACAAATTGGGTCATGCGTTTCGCATAAAAATACTTTCAATAATTTAAAATTCTTGTCTTTCGATGTTTATCAACACCCAGAACCATGATGTTTTCAATTGAAAAACAACATGGCCTACTTCTATTCACCACCGTAGCACTACAAAGAGACAATAACACAACCATAATTCTGTGTGAGAAAAGCCCTACTTAAGCAGAAATTAAGATATTCTACCTGTCACCAGATGTCATGAAAAGTTATAAGAAAGGCTTTTCTCAAATTATTCTTCTTCATAAATTCATAGTCAAAGCAATTTTACAATGAATGATTTGCACATATCCAACAGCATTTTCAAATTTAAGTACAGGCAAATGAATGTTAATAATGATAACTAGCGTACCCGTTGTTGACGGGCTGGAGGGGGCTCTGAACTACAGTTGGTTGTTGACTGGCATTGTCGTGGTAGCGGCGCGAAGGTAATTGAGTAATTTAAGTAGGACATCGCCATGAATAGGGAGAATCGAATTTGTAACAATAGTGCAAGAAGTAAAGTAAGTCATCAAGAGAGAAGCAGACGACTTCGGCGATGACCGGCGCGAAGAGGGATTTTCGGCGCGGAAGCCAAGGGTGCTACGAACTGCGGGACCTCGTTTCACAACGCCAGACAATTCGGTACTTTGTTAACCAAATGCATGCAATAAATCAATAGAATTTATATTGTAATCCAAAATTCAAATCAATTTTCAATAAATAAAATTATTGTTGTGCCAAGTTATATGCAATTCCTCGTAATATAAATAATTTCAGACTTCCAGGCTTCTCTGTATAGAGGGCAACCCGGTGACAACCAGCCTGCAGGTAAAGCGTGGTGTCATCGTAGAGAACCAAAAAACTGAGCTAGCAAAGTAAAGTAAAATAATTCATTATTTTATCACACCGTGCGAGAACTCTCGCATGGTAAACCCCACCCTTTTCCTATCCATTTGCCTATCCTTTCCATTAAGAAGGAAAGTTGTTAATGAAACGTGTTTATTTGTTTAAAAAATGTAACTTCTAATGTACTTTTGTACTAAATTCTAATGGGTTTACAGAATATCAAACAAAAATAACAATTAAATTGATGTTGGAAACAAATTTTCAATAAAGGTTCATTCAGCATTCTAGATAGTTGTTCTTGGAACAATTCACACTTCTTTAAAAACTACGTTTGAAGAAATTATTCAATCTTCCTTGAGATTTAGCTTTTCGCTTTCTTTGATAGTCATAAAAATATTAGAAAATGTTTTTACTCTTCAGAGAGCCTAGTAAAGTAGTGCGAAAATACCGAATCGGGCTAGTACAACCCTACTCTTTGCAATATTATTTAACATTCCTTGATTTTTGTTATGAGGAACAGAGGAGGCTTTGGAGTGCTAGGGTGCGAAAATTGAAAAATTATTTGTATATTAAAAAGTATTGGATTATTTTCTGCATTGTTACGTATTTGAAGAAAAGCAATTCCTGTCCAAAAAATAATCAAACTAATATTTTCACCTTTGATTACTAAATATCATTTGTTACTATTAGAAACAATTTAGTGGGCTTAGACTTATCTTCGGTACATGGGAATGTTGCTCAAACGGTGTTTCCATTATTTTACAGACACCTTGAGTTTAATATCAAACGGTGTATTATTTACAATATAATTTTGCAGCTGGGCGTTGATGTACATAGTTCCAGATACAACCAATATTCAAATCGTGCGTTTGGTCTGCGATCGTTGGTGGTTATCGAGTGACTTGCGCTATTCTTTCCATAGTTTTAAATTTATTCAGGTATTGTAGACTAGCGCGTTTTCATTTTTTTCATTTATTTCAAGCTATTTTACTTTAGCTAATTTAAAAAGTTTGTTCTTTGTGATGTGCCATAGCACACGTTTTCCTCTACTACTTACGCGTACCCGTGCGAGAACTCTGCACGTTAAACCCCAACACTCCTCCCTATCCTCCTATTTCCATTCCAAGAGAGAAAGTTGTAAACGAAACGTATTTATTTGCTTAAAAATGTATAAAGATAACTTGCAATGTGCTAACACAATATTGAATAAAAATAAAAAACAATGTAATTGATGTTTAAAAGAAATTTTCAATGCAAAGATTTATTCAGTCAAATTAAGAGTTTTCTTGGAACAATTCACATTTCCTTTAAGAAAACCTTTGAAGTAATTATTCAATATTCTTTGACAGTTAGCATTTAGCTTTTCGTGATAGTCACAAAAAGTATTTGCTTTTTACTTTTGAGAAAGCTACGTGTCTGAACACGCTGACTTGAAAATTTCATCGAATCAATGCTGATAACGAAAATACTAGAACAAGTAAAACATAAAAACAGTCTTCGTTCTTCACTGTACACACACTGTTCACTGCACACACACATGCCTCCACAATTACATACACAGCAGTTATAGAGCACGGTAAAACGTTAATTGAATGGTTTCATTGCACGCATACGAAACAATCTTCAAGCAACTATAATAGTACTTCTAGTTGTGGCTGGAGAGCAAATCTTGAATTGATGATTATGCACATAAACCTCGTCAGACTGCCCAAACCACGGGTTATACGTCTTTGGTGTATACAGAAAGCGTAAATATAAGATAGAAGAATCTAAGCTTTCTACGCGTGTCGTCAAAAAATGGCCATCAACAGCAAGGGCTGAAATATTGAGATAGCCTTGATAGTATTGAAACGCAGAACCGAAAATTTAATTGAATGTCGAAGAATATCTCATCTTATTGATTATGGTGTGAAAAACGTTTCTTTGTGGCCTTTGGCCACAAAATTGTAGTTTTTAAGGCCCTAGAACGCTTTGTTTAGGAGTTATTTGACAAAAACTTTGACAAGTGTTGCGGGTTGCATTTGACTTGAATATTTATATGCGCTTTTTTTTAAAACAAATCCTTCATATTTTTAAAGTCAAAATGCAATTCGTCACGTCTCCGTGAAATTCTCTTTCTTTAGAGACCTCATTTATAAAGATTGGTTGGGTGTGAGAGCCTCAACGGAAAGGTATACTACTGAAATAATACAGGAGACGATAAACAAATCCTTCATATTTTTAAAGTCAAAGTGCAATTCGTCACGTCTCCGTGAAATTCTCTTTCTTTAGAGACTCATTTGTAAAGATTGGTTGGGTGTGAGAGCCTTAACGGAAAGGTATACTACTGAAATAATACTGGAGACGATTCTGCAATAAATGTAAAATGCATATATAAGTTACTTATGTAACATTTATGTACATTAATATATTTATTAAATTAAGAATGTATGTAAACTGTATATGTATACTGTTTGTAAGTAGATTATGTGATTTTGAGAATTGTAAGTCATAAAATTGTAAATATTTCAGAAAATAATATGTACAAATTGAATATTACTCGTATTAATATTGAAATAAAGAATTGAGTTGAATTATAATAAACTACATTTTTTTAATTTGTAAAACATTACTAGAAAATTAAAACTGACACTGAAATTGTTTTTCAATCAGGGTCAGTGATGAATATACTGTTGCAAAGAACAAACTTGTTGACTGCTGAGCTACATGAATGTCAGATGAATGGTAAATCCTTGTTTATATGATTTTCGTAAATGCAATCCCTATTGTTTTTCTGTTGTTATAATTCCAGCTCCTGTTTTTAAATGGAAATCCTCATTCTTTGGTACTTAAATCATATAATTGTAAATATGCATGGCTCTCGCTACAAAACATTTCAAAAAAAATAACTCCCCTGTCAGCCTGTATAATAGGTCTTAACAGATCCCGATACATTTACTGTAGCGGTTCCCCGATTATGTGTATTCAGTGGCCGATAGACCTTTCTACACCAGAAAATACTAAATGCGCGAGACGCCATCATCAATGCCCAATCCAATCGTGCGCACCGTACGGATAAGCGAGGAACTAGCCTCAAACTGGCTCAAAAATTTTGTTCAAAATGCCGCTAGTTGACACATCTATATATCTTACACCGTAGACCGGTTAGTTAAGTAGGACCGAATCCAAGATACAGCGGAATCAGAAAATCCCATGGTTCTCAACTTAATTAACAATCGCTCGTGGTTAATAGTGTCGAAGGCCTGTGAAAAGTCCAAAAGACAAATCAACGACACCATACCCCTGACATATGCAGTACGAATAAGGTCGGATATAAATAGCAAGTAGATAGTAGTACTATGACCCCGACGAAATCCAGATTGTCTCAATGGTATCAGTGCATTCTCTCTTAAGTAACTTTGTAGCTGGATTTCTGCAGCCTTTTCAAGAATTTTCGACAAAAAAGGCAACAAAGTTATCGGCCTCAAATCAATGTAGATGGAGAAGACACTTTAGGTAGGGGTAAAATCATATCGTATTCCAAGTTATCGGGAAACGATGAAAACTCGTAAGATTTATTGATAATACAGTAAAATCTGTCTAAACCGGAAACGATTGGGACAAAAAAAATTTCGGTTTAGGAAGGTTTCCGTTTTAGGCAGAATTGTCCGTTTATGACACTTTTTATGTTGATATTTCCGTCCTGAAACTAGTAAGATGACTTTATTATAATTATAAAACGTATACTAACATGAAACTCATTTATGGAAGAAATCATCAATAAATGAATATTAAACATAATTATTTCTGACAATTAGGTAAAAAGAAATATTTCACGACTTGTTTATTTAAATAATGTTACTATGTTAAACATTAATCTAGAGTTTTTGTGTTTGGGGTTTCTCTCTTACTAACAACTTTTCAGATGTTTTCCTACGTTGAAAAATTTTAATATGTAGAGTTTTATGTTGTTTTACAATCATTGTCAAACTGGTTGTGAAACTCATAAAAACACATGACCTCACTGGCTAGTGGCTGCATCCGAACTTCTGGCAGACTCTTTCAGCGCACAATGCGTCACAGCCCAGAGTCCTACACTGCGATTTTTCTAACTCTGCCTGTCAAGCCCCTATGGCCACGATGGAGTATCACACGGCATTTCGTGTCTTTCCCGGTCTGCCGCTAGAAGTCGCGTGATCGCAAGCGCTGCTTCATACGGTCAAGATCATGCGATATCTAGCGGTACGACCGAGAAAGATGCAAAATACCGTGCCATATTTCATCGTGAAGACGGGCCTTGAGAGACATAGTTAAAAAAAATCGCGGTATAGTTCTACCTGACACCCTCGCATCGCCTTGAGCAATTCGGTTCTGGTGAAGGGGTTACGATTGCCAACGCGAGGCAGGGAGAGGCGTTAATTGAAGCCATGCCCTTACACCTACCCACGCTTACAGAGTCAGGAGAGAGGGAATTTCTCGACGGTCTACGCCGTGAAAGACATGACATCACGGTCGAATTCTACGATTACAGCGGGAGCCCATTTCCTTCACTGTGCGGCCATGTGTGAAACACATAACATGGACAGAGATATTAAATCAGACTTGCAGATGCATTCATTCCAATAAGAGGATCTTCCGTCTCTCTGAAAACTGCATTAAATTAACAGAAATTCCGTTTTATGAAGATTTTTTTCGCCTTGCAGGACACGAAAAACTGTTCCGTTTCCGCGTTGGACAGATTCCGTTTTATGCCGTGTAAAGATTTAACGTCGCGGGCCGGGGAAATTTTCCGGTTAAGGCAGGTTTCCGGCTTGTACAGGTTCCGGTTTAGACAGATTTTACTGTATGCGTAATGTGCGAGAAACAAAACGGCAAACAGAAGAGTAGCATTTGGCCCGAGAGTCCATCAAAGGCAGCAGAGGTCAATTTCAATCTACGTACAATAGCATATAAGGTAGCGGGGGGAGTAATTGACCGTGTAGCAGTAGTTGACCATTTAGAACAAAAGTCTTTTAATTAATGAGTGTTTCAGTGAAATACGTTCACAAATCACGGAAACTTAATGTCCTGCCTTCTGGTGGTAATAATTGAAAAGCAGAGCACATTTGGTGGCACGTGTTATTAGTTGGCGAACATTGAATGTTGATGTGAGTTTTTGCTCCTGTATCACGTTGTTTTCTTCCAGAATTTGCTACGCAATTGATACAGATAAACCTAACAATAAACTGTAAGTATTTTATATATCATTTTAAAATAATTGTATGTCGAAATAATAATATCTGATAATAATTTTATGAGTTTGGTTGCATGTTTAATAACATCTGAAAATATTTAGAAGCGTGGTCAAATAATGAATCAAGAATTGATAGATTTCTAGTAAACCACAGTGGTCAATTACTAGGTGAAACCTTGTTTTCATTGAACTCCTAATTAACTATCTATTTCTTTGTATTAGCATCCACCAAAACATTTCTGAAAGTTCGACACTCGGCACAAAGAATCACTCGGCGTGGATCTTACTTGATTCCGGAGATGAAAAAGTATTCAATATTTTTAATGTAAATATCTTGTAAATGCATACTAAAATTCCATTAAAATATTGTTTCATGTTGTCTGTACTGTGTATGTCAATATAATTTTGTTAATAAAATAACTTCTTTATTTGTTAATTTTAATAATTATGTGGTCAATTTATGAGGGGTCAACTACTGAAAAAACACCTGTCAATTTCTGATTCAGAATAATTGTTTTGAAAAATCAACCCCAAAAACTGGAAAATGCAGTTTTTGTTGAATGTTGTTGTATTGCATGTTAGCAGGAAGTATGGTAAGTAGTGTAAGCTATTCAGATTATATAATTGGCAAATGTAAATAGTCAGGTGGATGGAAAATGATACATTTTTTACTTAAATGGTCAACTACTGGTACGCTTACCTTAGATCACGTTCAGAAATCGGTTTAAAAGAAAAATCCGACAAAATTTCAACTGGTGTCTGTCTATCATTTGTTGACTGGCAATCATAATCAGGAATAGAATTTATAAAATAATTATTGATACAATTGTGTAATTTTTTAAAAATAAAAAATACAGCAAAATGAGTTTTATTATATCTCAAATAATGCAACAGCACTACCCAATGAAAAAGTTTGAAAAAATTTACTTTTCATGAAGCCCCTCGGACATTTTTAAAATCTTCTAAGAAACGGCTTTTGTTCTTTAAATTTCTTGTAAGAATATACTAACATGCACTTATAAAGGTGGCATAGGTCGGATTTTTACGGTTAACTCCCAATTTTCAAAAATTTCAAAATTTTGAATTTTTTTCTGCGTCTTCCTACAACTACAAAATTGAAGATACAGATTTTTAATTCAAATGAAATTTGTTGTCCATAATTAGCTCATTTATTAAGGTCATACACATTTTTTTGAAACTTTTGGTAGTTTTTGCACAGTATTGCATGTAATATGTGCAATTTTTAAAAAATTAGAAAAACAAGATTTTCTCAAAAAACGGCTTCAAATTTTTTCTTTAAACTTTTGGTAGGGGTAATGCGAAATGTACTCTATGAGATGACATAAACATCAGTTCGCTCTATTCTTTTATTTTTTTCCAAACTTACAAAAATGACATTTTTTTGAAAGGCCTTTCATATCATTACTATACAAATTTCTAGTAATTTGCAGACACTTGTATTTGTGAGTTAAAGTGCTTCAAATGACTTCTAATAAAGTTTTTTAAAAACTCAAAAATTTTCTGTGGAAAAGAGCTTTCCATTTCGAATTTACAGTAGCGCTTAAACACCATTTTCTTAAAAATGGCTCCAAATTTTTCAAAAAAAATTGTCATTTAGGACAAGGTTTTACTGTTCTTTAAGATTCTTAAAATAATATTCTTGTTGTACTATAAGGAAACTGAAAAATTAAGAAAATGTCACAAAATTGTACTTTGTGTGGCGACAGATGGCAGCTGGCAAGAGTATGTGGCAAGTCTGAATAGCTAGCCAAGACCAAAGGAAATAGAAAACTAATAAGGGAAAGTCTGTGCCATTGTGCAGCACCACTAGTTTTACGTTATAATCCTATCATTGGATACATCCCTCTTGATTTACTCTTCTAAAATAAATATGAAGAAAATTAAAATATTATAAAACATAACATAAATAACAATGTGCAACAACATACATTTCAAGCACCAATATTTTCATTACCACATTACAAACTTCCTAATCATGAAGCAAGCTATTGAAGTTGTAACTATGGAATACCTTATTTTTCAATTAGTTTTATTTACTCCCTAATGACATTTACGTACCTCTTCAAACTTTCAATCACCACTCAATTTTAAAGCAAAATTGGTATTATAAGAGTGAAGAAATTACATTCTAGTTGAAGAGATAATCATATTTCAATTTAGAGACAATCTAAATGACTTAGAGAAAAGAAATAGTACATTAAAACTTTTTTAAAAAATAGACATCTTTCTTCCTCATCATCTAATAATATTTTTGTGGACTTGAGATGTCTCAATAACAAACATTTAGTTGGTTCCTGTAAATTAACTTATTCCAAACAAAATCCCAACATGAAATAGTTGCTGTGATTTAACTTGCTAACTAAAACAAGTTGGCATTCATTATTTATGTAAAATTATTTTTAAGACAAAATATGAATTAAAACTATAAAAGAAACAGGATGAAATAGTATGAAATAAAATAAAATAATTGAGCTACAAATTTTAATGATTTTACAAAATACCTGAAATTATTTAAAAAAAACATTGATAAGAAGCTGTCCATAAACTTGGATTATTTTTTGTACCTCCTGTAAGCTAACAATAAGATTGGGGCAATTTTTGAGTGAAGGAAGGATGCTTAGGAGATAAAATTTTAAATATTGTGGATAACAAAAGTCATCCACAAGATATTGTGGAAGACACAAGTACAAGAGTGTACTTCGCCAATTTAATGTAATATTCTAGAATACACTATATACATGAGTTTTGAATATTTTCTTCACAATTTAACAGTTTCAATCAATATGTCACATATTTCCATTTAATGTAACAATTTATGCATAATAACTTTTTAATTTATCTATATATTTCGTTGTTAATTTTTTAAAATTTTTTGTATTTTATTGTTTTTTTCATTGTTATTGTATTTAAATGCTTTAGTATTAGACTGAATAAAAATATATTTTTTCACCAGATGATAAAAATATTATTAAATAATACCAACATGCCATAGCACTATAATAACCCCCCTTCTCCTATGTATCACAGCATAACGCTGTCTCAGGCCCCCTCCCCGCCTTTTCAGCATTAAATTTATGAAGAATGTAAATTATTATTAAAAAGTTAAAAAATAAAAGAAAATTATTTAATGAAATACAAAGGTGATTTGGAGAGAAGTGTCAGTAATCATTAATACCTTTTTTTTATTGCCTTTTGATACCCAATATTTGTAGGGATGTGAGTTATGCTGGAGACAACCCTTCAGTAATCTGCACTTTATTGAATGATCACTACCAATAATTTGGTACTGAAGATGTCCATGATTGGAACCTAAAAACAATTATATCACAATTTAAGTAGAAATCCATGAAATCCCCTTGAGGGGGATCTCATCTCTCCCAATATTTTTAGGTATGGGAGTTATATTGGAGGCAACCCCTCAGTAATCCACACCTTATCTATTGAATCATCCCTTCCAATATTTTGGTGCTGGAGATGTCTGAACCTCAAAACGAGTGAAACCTAAAAACATATCTCAATTTAAGAAGAAATCCATGCAATTCCTACCTAACGAGGGTCTCATATCTCCCAACATTTTTAGGTATGTGAGTTATATTGGAGATGACTCCCCACTAATATACACCTTATCTATTGAATCTTCCCTTCCCATAATTTGATGCTGGTGATATTTTTGAGTGGAATTTAAAACATTATAAAACATTATCCAGATGTTCTCATTTAATAAAGTTAAGGAACTTGGAAAGAAGTCAGAGGAGCTGCACCACAGCATTGGTTACTTCCCATTATTTGTAATGATAAAGTAAAATTTTAAACATTATATTGTAAATTAGGTTCTGCTAGTAATATTACAGCACTCTTCTGCAAAATTCCCCTCACCAAATTGCATGAAAATTGCCCACCATGTCAATTTTCTAGTATCTTATAAAACCCATTTTATAAGTAAAACTGATGTTTTTGTTGTATTCATGGCTAATATCATGCTTAGCAAAACTGAATCAATAATATGAATAAGATTCATTATAAATTATTGTCATGGCAGCAATAACAGAAAACTCTCCTTTATCTTTAAAAAATTTCATTCTCACCATGAGTATCTCTAGCATGTGAAATTTGTGGGGGATCTCAAAAGAAGTATCTAATTTCATGGAATTTTCAAATCACAAAAATTTTAGAGTGAAGGTACAGGGCAGGGTGTATGCAGTAGGATAAAAACGTCAAGTTCACAGCTATTCACGAATTCAATAATACTCTGTGACTGTGAACTTAGAAAATGATAGCAGCCACAAAAACATGGTCGCTGTTAGAGCCGTAGTGGTAGGAACCAACGCAGAGATACCCCACATCCAACATTAAAGTTTCATAACGAATGATACATAACCCTGTATAAATATCATTGTTATGAAATTAAAATGAGTGTCATTAGTTAAAAATTAAATTACAATAAAACTGTGTGTACTTGAAAAATATTATGGAGCGACATATTCTATGCATTCCCATGCCAGAGACATCCATGATCTCCATACTCATTAATATACGTTTCTCAAAATTCACTGTTCTTCAGAAAATGTAGAGACATATTTTAAAAACTTGTGAATTAACTCAATAATTAAGTTTTCTTTCTTGTGATTTTTTATCAAAAAAAAGATATACACTTCTTCACATTTCCTCAGTCCCCTAATAGCTTCATTAAGCTTTTAAAATATCATAAAAGAGCAAAACGTCTTTTCCTCTGAAATTTTTTGTGGAAAATGTGGAGCTACTTTGTGTAAATGGAGAAAAAAAGCAGAAGGGCAAAGAGATTGGGCTGTGTAATAAAAGAAGCCATGGCAAAATTATAAGTGCCGGAGAGCTGACAGAAGAAGAAGAAGAATTTTTTGTAAATAAATGTTTTTGAAACTTAAATATTTTTTATATCTTTTCCAAAAATACTCTATTTTGAATCTACAAATGCAATAAATTATAAAATACATTTGTAATACAAATATTAACAATGCTCATGATATGAAAAAAATTACTTATACTTAATTTTTGGAAATTTAGAAGTTTTAATCATATGGCGCTTATGTCATATACTTTAGAGGATTGTACTTAATCTGTACAAGTTAAAAGAAAAAGATTTAAGCTGTTTTTTTGAGAAAATGTTGTAATTTTCTCATTTGAAAGACTTTAAAATTGATAAACAAATAAAATTTATTGTGAAGATTTCAAAAAATAGCTGTCACCTAAAATTAATAAAAGATTTCAAACAAAATGACAATATAAGGATTGAATTGATGGAAACTCATTCAGAATTGGTGCAAATTGTACAATCAATTTTGGCAATTCCACCCTATGACAGTTATTTGAACCTCTTTCTCTCTCTCTCTCTTTCCCTCTTTTAATGCAAGTACAATGGTTTGAGGTAAAAAATGGTCACTTGAAAGAAGCAGTGAAAGACATTTTGATTGTTGAATATAATCTGAACCTATATTCACAGTGAGATTTTCATTCTTACTTCACTTCTAAACCAGACTTTTCAGGAAAATAAGTTCCAAAGAAAATGAAAAGTAATTGTCATGAACTGTACTATTTATGGGGAAGAAAGAAAATTGAAATTAAATTCCATAGCTTCCAGATGTAAAGGTATTTTATAAGCATTCTTTTGTCCACTTAGTTTCCTCTCAGAATTGACTACATCTCTATTGTCCAAGCTGAGGTATGATAGCCCAGTTTCATTAATAAAATAAATAATTATCAGTTAATTTCAAAAGTTACGAATTTAATAATTTAGACCCTAATAGAACCAATTTCAGCATTAATACCAGGTTTGGACCTTGGTTTAAGTTATTAAATTTTGAGCGCATGTGCGATACGTCGTTATTTGGTATAAGCTTATTCGTGAAGTAATATTTTTAATATAATGTACTTCGTTATAAACTACAGAATTATTCTTTTTCAAAAATTAATGGTTATTAGCTTTTGTTCATTTAAATGAACGTTACAACATTGCAACTGAATGATTTGGTGTATACTTGCGGACCTAATACTCTTGAGTGGGCCTGGGTATTCATTCATCTGTTCGTCATATAAGTTTACTAGTAATAGAATACTTCAAAATCCTTCCTAATGGCTATTCTGTGGGGTTCTTTTTTTTTTAATGTAAACAGCCTTCGCATTTCTATTTCATGCGTAGGACCTCGTATTTGGTTGGCCACGGACTTCGCGGGCAGTTCGCGGGATTGGCTTTGCCGCGTAAATGAGTGCGTTCAGTAAAAAGAAAATAATGACAAAACAGGTTTTTTCGGGATTGTAACAACACATTAGCTTAACATTCTTCAAAATAATTTATTGTGGTAAATAACTCAGATTTACCGAGTTATTTACTACGTATAGTTTGTAGGTTCAAAAAGCATCGTTTAAAATAAAAGTTGATGTTGCTTGAAAAAAAAATTCTTGAATATATTTCAGATTTTTTTGTTTCGAAAATTAATTTGTGATAATTAAATTAGCTTAAAAGTTTATTAATGAATGTTTGCGTATTTTCCTTATTTGGAAATTTCATGGATTGCTTTCTCTTTGAAGTGAAATGTTTGTACTTAGTTTAGAAAGAACCCATTGGCGCGGCGTGGTTGCTAGCAACCTGCCGCTCGAATGTTCAAGGATTTGTCGGTATCCTGCGCCATCTTGTAAGCCGCTGTGAGGTTGGAAGCATTGAGTGTGATTGAGTGTCCGCTTTTGTTTGAAAGTGTATCATTTTTACCAACTTCTGTGATCGTTTGAGTATGGCTGAGTTACAGGCTACTAATGTGTCGCAAGATGCTTTGTCTGTTGCCCAATTGGAGTTAGGAGGGAATCCAAATGCCTTTGCATTGAGGCGGCCGTTCGATCCTGTAGCTCATGAGTTGGATGCCACTTTCCGACTCACTCGTTTTGCTGATCTTAAAGGATGAGGGTGTAAGGCCCCTCAGGAGGTTCTGTGGAAACTTCTGGAGGGCCTACAGCAAGATGAGGCAAATGCTCAGGATGAACATGCCCACTTCATGCATATTCATATTCCTCGTATTGGAATTGGTATGGATGCCTCCGTGACTCCTTTGCGGCATGGCGGGCTCTGTCTAGTTCAAACTACCGATTTCTTCTACCCGGTAGTTGATGATCCATACATGATGGGCAAAATAGCGTGTGCGAACGTATTAAGTGATCTGTATGCCATGGGAGTCACCGAATGTGATAATATGCTAATGTTGCTGGGAGTATCTACTAAGATGACTGAGAAAGAGAGAGATGTTGTTATCCCCCTTATAATGAGAGGATTCAAAGATTCTGCTTGGGAAGCCGGCACTTCTGTTACAGGAGGGCAAACTGTTGTGAATCCTTGGTGCACAATTGGTGGGGTGGGAACAACAGTATGTCAGCCTAATGAATACATTGTGCCAGATAATGCTGTTGTGGGTGATGTATTGGTTTTGACAAAACCATTGGGTACACAGGTAGCTGTTAATGCTCATCAATGGTTAGAACAACCTGACCGTTGGAATCGTATTAAGCTGGTTGTTTCTGATGAAGACGTACGTAAAGCTTACCAGAGAGCTATGGATTCAATGGCTCGTTTAAATAGAGTTGCAGCGAGATTGATGCACAAATACAATGCTCATGGAGCTACAGATGTTACTGGCTTTGGATTGCTAGGGCATGCACAGAACTTGGCTCGCCATCAGAAGAATGAAGTTTCTTTTGTAATTCATAATCTGCCAGTTATAGCGAAAATGGCAGCTGTTGCTAAAGCTTGTGGTAACATGTTTCAGTTGCTGCAGGGTCATTCTCCAGAAACGTCAGGAGGATTACTAATTTGCTTACCAAGAGAACAGGCTGCAGCTTATTGTAAAGATATTGAAAAACAGGAAAGCTACCAAGCTTGGATTATTGGTATTGTGGAAAAAGGAAATCGCACAGCAAGAATCATTGATAAACCACGTATAATTGAAGTCCCTGCTAAAGAAAAGGATGGTGAACTCTGGTAAATCAAGAAAAGAGGAATTTTTTATACATATCCTCAAACAAATCAAAATTGGATGTTAAAAATGACTGTATGTTAAAGTAAATATATATTTGGTTGTCTAATGTTTCAAGTCATTATAAATTAGAACAAATTTATGTTGTCCCATCTAATGTATCTTGTTTCCCCCATTATTTTGGTGAAAAAAAAAATTATAGATTTGCTGGGTCATTCGTGATTTGAATCCTTCAAAGTGAAATATACTGTGGTATGCAACTGTTGTTAGTTCAATGTCTTAGTTGTAGACCAGTATAATTTTTAGGTAAGAGTAGTTCTGAAAGTTGTACTAATGTGTTGAAATGTACTTTATCAGACCTGCTCTAGAAATTAATGTTAAAATTTGAGACAATTGTATGTGCTTAGCTTATAATGTTTTGAGCATTTGGGAGCCATGTGAAATGTTCCTAAAATAGTTCTGTACCGAAAACTTGCCATAATAGTGTATATTGATAAATTCATCAATTTATGCACTAATGCTTTTGTTTGAAGATAGGGAGTAGGAAGTAGAAATAATTTGTTATTAAGTACTGAAAATTTCATCTGAGAAAATTTCTTCTGTAAGTATGTTCAAAGAAAAGTGACTCGTGCAAAAGAAAAAAAGAAGTTCCTGGTTATTTGCCATGAAGTGACGGTGTTACCATTCTGCATTAACTGGACTTTGTTATGAAATGGTTCTTAGTTTTGAATAATGTAAATAGCACAAGGTATTGTAATCATCAATAGTTTGGTTTATTATGAATTTTATTATTTGACTATGAAATTTTCATGTCTTTCTGGAATGTACTCAGAGCTTCACAAACCTGTCATTTAAGAACATCTTTTGGTGTCCAGTATCAGACTTTACTAGTATGTGTCATAAGTGATTTGTAAGGAGTTCGTAAATTTTGAGCTGATGTTGCCAACATGTCTTTTTCATATTCCTTTGTAATATAATCAAAGTGTTTAAATTCTTTTTGTAATGTTTATAAAGTCTTAAAGAGTCTTGTACTCCAAAGTGCTTATGATTAGCCACTGATTTTACATTCCTCAATATAGTATTCTATGATCCAAAAAACCTTAATGATTGGTCGAGTTCATGGGTGTTTGTGATTTGTTGTAAGGTAAATAGAATGAGTGATAATGTATAAGTTAGTCGTAATTTTGTCGAGCTTCAGATGTCTGTCTAATTTTAAACAAGGAAGGTCTCTTTATCTTTATTAGTGAGTAGATTTCTAATCTGTTTTCCAAATATTTTTTGATGATGGAAATATAATGCTGATTGATCAGTGTCAAATTATGTATAGAGTTTATAAATGATTTCGTGTTGACAAAATTTTAAGTAGTATAAAAACTTGGGTGAATGCCAAATAGTTGAAATCTTCAGTCACACACTATTATTTATGCGTTTTTTAAATGTGCTGAAATTTCGGAGGAGCGAGAAATGAAATTTGTTAGTCAATGATAATATAAATTTTTATCTCTTCCTTTTTTTTGTGACCTACTGGGTATGATTTAGAATTGTTGTTTGTGCAGCATTAAGTTTATGCACAATTTACTTCATTAGATTTATCCATTTCTATTTGAAGAGATTGAATTCACAAGTTCAGTTTGAAGGATTGTAGTTCAATGAAAACGTCCTTTGGCCACATTATTATTCTTACTAATTAAGTTAGAGATAAATATTGTTATTGTAGGTTGTGTGTGTTTCAACTGGTCAAAGTTGACTTTCTATCCCTTTTAAATTGTTTTCCACGTTCATTAATTTTTATTATTTAATCATGTCTCTGACAATCTTTTCTTGCTTTGTGACAGAAAATCAGTTGTTAAGACATCTTCAGGTGTTTCATGAAATTGTAAAAATGTTTTGTAGCAATCGCTGGATAATTTGGAGCTTAAAATTTGAAAAGACATTGTACTAATAAAGCATTTATAATTGTATTTTTTGTATACATTGTTGCTTATGAATCTCATTCTTGCAATTCATTATCTTATCTTTATAGTCAAGGTTATTTTCAATTACTGTTTGCCTTATGACTTCCATAATTCAAGAAAATGTCATAATTTTTGGAACCCTTTCTCAGAGTTGTAATCAAGGATGCATAAGACAAGAGATTAATGTCATTGTATTTCTGAAATTGTTTGTTGATATTCTTGCTGCTTGGGTAATTTGTTTAGTAGGTTAGTCAGATTGCCAAATGTTTAATGTAATCTTCGGTTCATATCTGACAGTGACAGTACCAATGTGTAATGAAAGTTTGCTTTTTTCAATTATCAGCCTGTTTTTAGTAATATTTGAGGGAGAAGGATAGTAATTGTTTATTGAACAAAAATGTAATTTTGTTCTTGACATTCTTGGATATGAAAGGGAGGTTAAAAAGCAATCTGGAAAACTTGGTTAACAAATTGCTCTCATTCATGGGTGATAGCATTGTGTGATAAATTATTTATGGTATTTTTACTTTCAAATTTTTTGAAAATAAAAATTATTGCAGAATTTAAGCAAGCTTATCCTATTTTGTACACGTTCATTAGTCTAATGTTTTCTGCTTAATTCTGACAGTTGATTTTAAAGGAAGTGCAAAGTTTTTCTTTACACTGAAAAATTTACTATCTTGTTCTTTAAAGTAGGATCTGAGTATTTGATATTACATGTAGAATAATAGAGAAATAGCAAGACACTTCAGCTTGAGCCTCTGATTCTTGTATGTTTGCGTCATGTAATGTAAATTGACATATTTTTGATGAAAGATGCTTGAATAACATTGCCATAACTAACAATTATTTGTAGTGTCATTTGTACTATGATGTTATTGCCCAGGTAGTTGTCTATTTTTCTTGATATGCATTTTATGAAGTTCAATAAAGATTTTGATAAGATTTGTATTTGTGTAAATATAACATAAGAATTCAAATTTCCTTGTTACAAAACCTTCATAATTTTTATTAGGTGCTAACAGTTTTTTAGATTAGAACTTTTTTTTTCTTTTTGTGATTAAGTACTTCCTTTTTTACTGTGTTATATATACATACATGTTTCACAGTAAAGTATGTTTTCAAATGGTGCAGGTCCCCTTTTTAAAATATGCTTGTTAAAAAATAACTTAAAATAACGTGAATTAAGTTAAAATTTTATTGATTCTTCAAGTAATTTGCCATGCTGAAATAATTATATTAAAACAACAGTTTCTCTGCATTTTTGGACCTTCAGACATGGGAAAGTGGTGGTTATTTTGGTAGTGCTTTTTATTACGTATTTAATTGGTAGTGTTTTTGGTAGGATTTTGTTTATTTCCTATTGCGTATGAAATTGTAGAAGTTCAGGAATGCACATTTTTAGAGCAATGTAGCTCTACTAATCATTTTATCAGCATGTGATGCTCTTATATGTTGGAGATCAGGGTTGTTGTTATTTTCAATCTATTTAAAAAATTTAATAATGAGGTAAAATTTGCTTTTGTTGAATGAAGCTACATTATCATATGAAATTATTTGTGAACGTCTGGATATTACAATGTGAAACGGTAAATTGAGATCCAAAAAATGACAGATTTTTTGAGTCAGGTTCTCAAGACAAGTTTGTAAATGATGTAAACAGTGCATGGGAAGCATTGCCCTAGCCAAAGGTTTTGTAGTTTTATATGATGTATTGCCAGTGGGCATTAAATCAACACTACCTTTTTTGTGGAATTTTACATTGGAGATTTAAGAATGGGATTCAAATTATTTAGGTATTCCTGATTTTTTTATATTAGAAACGTTAAATTAATTAGACTAAGCAAACTAGTGATGCTGCAGAATGGTATGGACTTTGCCATACTAGTTGGTTTTCTAATTTCTTTCGTCTGGCATAACTTTTCTTTCTTGTCTCCCTTTCTGTTACATGTTTTGCCAACTGCAATCTTTCGCCGCCCTCAGGACATTTCTTAAAAAATTTTCTCAAATTTTCCACGTGCTAATAGTAGAACCAAAATATTACTTTAACAATATTATACTGTTAGAAAAGTAAAACCTTGTCATAAATGGCAATTTTCATTAACAAAGGGTCCCCCCGATAAGATAGTAAAAAGTTCCCCTCAACCAAATTACATATGAGTGATTACACTATAATTCTAACATAAAAATAATATTTTTGAAAGGTTTCTTAGCCTCCGTCCTGCCACCCACACCCCTATACAGCCAAAAACGTGTTTTTTTTCGACAACTGAACACTATTTTATCAGACTGAAAAAAATATGATAAATAAGAACACAACTTGGACTATCAGAAAAATATTTTTCAATATTTTCTCAGGCCCAAATTCGAACACAAAAAAATATTTTCGAAAAAAAATATCAAGAAATAATTTTTACTGTGTCTTAGAAGCCTGGAACAGGCTCGAAAAAAATGTCAAAGGTTTCTCTTTACACACAAATTGTTGTGTATTTTTTTCAGATTTTTCCGATTACTGGAAGAGGTTAAAACCAGATTTACAAGAACTGTTTTACTTGTCTTAGAACACAGACACTGGCACGAAAATAATCTTCAAACTTCATCTCAGAATGCTTGTGAATTTTTTTCATATTTTTTTAATAGCTGGGTCATAGTTTTTAAAAAAAACTAAGACATTTGTAGTCAACCACTTGGCAGTTCGGCAGTTGCCGCGTCCTAAGCACGTGCGACCTTGCTTGAGGAGGAAGGCCACAGAATAGCAGCTAAAACGTTGACAACTGAGCCTAGAACGCGGCGCCTCCCGGACAGATAAATAGTAAGGCATTGGTTGCGGAAGCCTGTGGTCTCACGTCTGTAGATTGTTTCAGACTAGAGAAAAAGTTGTCTTTTCCTTTACCTAAGTATTTGTTCTTGTATACGTATAAATATGGAGACACTCGTACAATCTGTACACGTGCGAAAACTCTGCACTTTGTAAATAATAATTGTACGAAAATTGAAAATTGATTTAATGTAGCACCCAACTGCAAACGCTCATCCCCCGAAAAGTAGTTTACGGCATTATAGACCCGGAGAGAATTCATTCCAATATTGCTGAGCGTTGAGATAAAAATTCGCAGAAAATAAAATAGTCCCGTTAATTTTATCGTGAAAGATTATTTCAGTATTTTCCTTCAATTTAATTTTACATTGATATTGGCTTCTCTTTTCTGTCCATCTGTGCTACGGAAAAGGCGCACCCAAAAGAACTAATATGGAAAATTGTAAAATGGGATGATCATGAAAGTGGTATTTTGAAAAATACATCCCAACAACATAATCGGGGCCTAATATATTCCCCTTCACTTCCCCATTGTCCCCCATCTATCCTGCACACGAAATGTCCTTTATCATTTCCCCCATTTGTCATCTACCCGTCACCCAAAACATGTGTGTAAGAATTTACTTGTTCTCAAAAAAAAGGGCGTGTCCCCATGAGACAAGCAAACCTGGTTTAAAAGGCCTAGGAAGCATCGCTTCCGAGTTATTTACCATTATAATGTGTGTTGCAATAATCTTTTTTTTTGTATGTCATAATCTGCAAGCTTCTATTTTTTCTTCTAAAATGTGTTTGATGTAGGATGGGGTGTAATTCTTTATCCACCAGTATCACACTTACAAGGTCTTGTGTCGATTGTTTCTTATAAATTGCCAAAACTATCGTCTTTCCGTAGCATACGATTACTTATGCAAACGATTAGAAAGCTTTAAAAATGATACTTCGTAAGTATATTCCAAAATCAAAACTTCATTGGGTGATACAGCAATGTATACAAATGTATAATAAACACTAAAATAAATGCAGAGAACCGTTGCAGTCAGTTTCAAAGTATATTGAAAGTCCAGGTGCTTTAAAGGCGGGAAAATGGTTTTTATTTTTTTAACTGCAGCCCAGTAATCGGAAAAATCTGAAAACAATACACAACAATTTGTGTGTGAAGAGAAACCTTTGACATTTTTTTCGAGCCTGTTCCAGGCTTCTAAGACACAGTAAAAAATATTTCGTGATATTTTTTTTCGAAAATATTTTTTTGTGTTCGAATTTGGGCCTGAGAAAATATTGAAAAATATTTTTCTGATAGTCCAAGTTGTGTTCTTATTTATCGTATTTTTTTCTGTCTGATAAAATAGTGTCCAGTTTTCGAAAAAAATTGAAATTAAAAAAACACGTTTTTGGCTGTATAGGGGTGTGGGTGGTAGGACGGAGGCTAAGAAACCTTTCAAAAATATTATTTTTATGTTAGAATTATAGTGTAACCACTCATATGTAATTTGGTTGAGGGGAACTTTTTACCATCTTATCGGGGGGGGGGGGCCCTTTGGAGCCATTTAAAAAAATAGCAATAAAGTGTTAAGAAGCTCTTTTATACAGAAAATTTTTGAGTTTTTGAAAAACTTTATTGAAGGACTTTTACTCACAAATGCAATAGTGTTTATGAATCCTTCAAAATGTGCATAGTAACAGCATGAGGCATTAAAACTAGTGGTAGTACAGAATGGCACAGACTTCCCCATATTAGTTTTCTATTTCCTTGGGTGTAGGCTAGCTATTCAGAATTGCCACATACTCCTGCCAGCTGCTATCTATTGCCGCCCGAAGTACATTTTTTCTTAATTTTTTGGTTTCTTCATAGTAGAACTGATACAAAAATGTATTTTTTTTACTTGTCACTCACGTCGTTAATACTTACATTAGCGTTTTCAGCGCATTAGCGCATTTTCAGAAACGCTCAAACGCCATTTTCTCATAAATGGTTCCAATTTTTTTCTTCAAACTTTTGGAGTGGATAGTACTAATTGCACTCTTTAATATGACGTAAAGTTCATTTTGGGATTTTCTTTTTCAAAAATTACACAACTATAATTTTTTTGATCGGTTTCTCAAATCTTTAATATGCACATTACCAGCAATTTGTAAACATTATTATATTTATGAATATAAGTACCTCAAATGACTTCAAATCAAGGTTCTTGAAAACTCAAAAATTTTCTGTGAAAAAGAGCTTTAAATTTCACATTTTTAGTAGCGCTTTAACGCCATTTTCTTAAAAACGGCTCCAAATTTTTTAAATGAAATTGCCATTTAGGATGAGGTTTTTGTGTTCTGTAATATTCTAAAACTAATATTTCCGTTCTATCATTCGGAAACCGAAAAATTAGGAAAATATCAAAAAATGTACTTTGGGCGGCGATAGATGGTAGCTGGTTGCCTCAATATTTATCAAAATTACATCTTCAAATAAGGTCATGCTTAATTTGTTGAAAATACGAGTAGTTTTTCTATAATTTCGTGACAAACATAATAGCCCGCTGCAAATTTACTGCGCTTCAGACAGTCGGATGCGTCGTAAATTAGAATTTGCAAGTTTGTATTTTATTTCCTCGTTCGTTTGTACATTCGACCTTTTGTTATACATTTACACATTAAATTATAAAGAAATTATCTTTTCAAATATTGGAAATAAAAATTGATAGCTCTTTAAGGGAGTATCGACAATGCAGAAACGCAACAATTGAATTCCCTACGTCCTGGAAGTTAGCAGAACTATTTAATCCAATCACAAAATTGCGTAGCTCATAATTTGCCGCTTTTTTGACGTTTTTAAGATGTGAAAACCAAAAATTTGCCGTGGGCCATTTTCCCCAAAAAATCAGTGTTCATGCAAACTTCCAATGGAAGTTAGCAGGACCACACCTCTAAATCAGCTAACAATGCACGTATTCACACCAAATTATACTCCAAATTTGCCGCTTTTTATTACTAAACGGTTAATGAAGAAATCACATTGATATCTCCATTCGCATTGATTGTACATTATTTTATTAAAAATACAAACGTATTTGCACATGATAGTTATTTAAAATACATTTTAAAAAATGTTAAGAAATAAAAAAAATAAGGATACGTTTAACATAAGAGCGCCATCAAAGAAGTAAAATGACGTCCCCCGTAAAAAATCACATATAGTGAAAACTAGTGAATAACATAATCTGTAATAAAAAAAATTGCCACCAACCGGTTAGACTCAATTACCCGGGTTCGAATCCCAGATATGCACATCTTAAATTAGCCGTATTCAACAAAAAGACGCATTCTTTAGTAAACCATTGGCCTTAACAATTCATACTGGGCGCCGAAAATAGCACTAACCAAGTGGCAAATATAATCATTAATAAAATAATTTGCCGCGGACCGGTTAGTTTCAATTACGCGGGTTCGAATCCCAGAAATGTACATTTTGGAAGCCACTTTCGAGGAAAAGGCGCGGTGTCTCCTAAACCATGGGCCTTAACAATTCATTATGTGCGCCATCATTAGCTGCAAAAAAGTGTAAAATATAATCTGTAATCAAAAAATTTGATTGGTTAGTTACAGTTTGCCAGGTTCGAATTCCAAAAATGTACCTCATAGACAAGAAAAGTGCGCCGAGTCTCCTAAACCATTAACGTTAACAAATCACGCTCTTGGCCGAAATCAGCTGTGAGCTAGTGCAAAATATTATCTGTAATCAAAAAAATTGGCGTGGACAGGTTAGTTAGAGTTTCCGGGTTCGAACGGCCGATTTCAAGGCAAGGGCGCCGTGTCTCCTAAACCATTGACCTAAACAATTCACGCACTGCGCCGAAATCAGATGTGAGCAAGTGCCAACTATGATCTGTAATAAAAAAATTTGCGGCAGCGGCCCTGAATATACCTCAATCTCTGTCATCAGAGTGATTTGACCCGGGCGCGAAAAATATATAGAAAGCTGCCCCCCCCCCGATGCCGCGGTGGTGGGTGGCCACCGCGAGGAGTGGTCTATGATGGAGGGGGAGGCCTTGGACAATGGCGTAGCTTCAGTTGGTGTCATTTTGGGCGAAGCTAATGGTGTCACCCCCCCATAAATTAAGTATAAAAATATCTATTGCTGCATTGATTGTACATTATTTTATTAAAAATACAAACGTTTTTGCGCATGATAGTTATTTAAAATACATTAAAAAATATATGTAATTAGGAATAATTGCAATTAAATCATAATCTATGCTTATGATTTAAATGTATACTTATTAAATTAATATAAATAATTTTTACTGAACCATAAAAAATATATATAATTCCAACAATAAAACTAAGAAAACTAACTATTAATATACGTAAATTATTTAAATTATATAATTCCAACTATAAAATAATTTAATTGGTGTCACCCCTAGAATGGTGTCATCCGTGGCGCGCCGCCTCCCCCCCCCCCTAGCTAAGCCACTGCCCTTGGGTGATTGTGAGTCCTCGCTCCCGAAACAGGGCGCGCGAGGCGCGGGAAGGCGCGACCGCTTCGGATGAACGTGCGACCGCGCTATAATATACCAAAAGTGGCACAATGGCCGCACCGTCGCTTGTGGGTGGCAGCACTTCCAATGAAGGGAGGCAATACGGTAATAAAACGCACATGCTAAACACAGGGGCGGATCCAGAAACGAATTTTGGGAGGGGAAATTTTTTTATTCAAAATGTTTTGGTCGCAAGTGTCAAATTACAGATTACGTAGAATGACGCAGGCTTAACTCAGCTCGTGATGCGATACATTGTTATTTTTTTTAATGTTTATACGAAGATATTTTTGCTTGAAAGTTTCGTGACATATTAAAATTAATAGTTACTGAAACATTTTGGGAGGGGAAATTTCCCTCATTTCCCTCCCCGTGGATCCGCGCCTGCTAAAATAAACAGAGGCTTTGAAGTGCGGCACGTCGAGGGGATGGGTCGGCGGCGCTGGGAGCCGAGGCGAAGTACCTGCGGCGGCAAAAGGTGCAAAGACCCCGCGTGGCGACCGCGGGGGCGCTGCGCGCGGCGAGGCGAGGCCGCTTCTTTGTTGGCGGCGGGGGGTTCTGGAGAAGCAATGAGATACATTTGTCGGCTTGCGAGAGCAAGTGTTCTGATGAGCCATGTTAAAATAAATTAAAGAAAACACAAACGCCAAACTTCAACTTTCACCACATGGCCCAAGCCCACGCTATCGATCGGGAAACACCTCCGCATTGGGAAAGACAATAGCTCTTGGGAAAACATGTTTACATATATATATATATATATATATATATATTGTGACGAACCTGAATTATGAGGTTCGTCACAGGTGCTAGAACCCCATAAAACGCAAAAAGAACGAGAAAGAGAGCGCGGCGCAGTTCAAAAGAGGCGCGCCCGCGGATGAGGAAGTTGTTGCCTATAACGTCGTTCACAAGTCGCGAGAAAATGACGCAGTACCTGGAGGGGAGTAGGAGGCACCGCGTTACCCCTGCGAACCGAGGGCATAAAACGCGGATCCGCAACCGGATGGTTCTCTTTAGCTTTCGTCAGTGGTGGAAGAAAGATCTCTTTAGTTTTCGTCAGTGGAGGAAGAAACATCTCTTCAGATTTTGTCGGTCGGAGCAGGCAGCATTTCTCTCCGAAGCATTGGTGGCCGACGCCGAAAGATTACGCGAAGGAATGTCAAGTTAGTTAGGAGTATCCGACGTCCAAAGGCGTCTAGCTAGTCATCAGCAAAGTAATTAAAACATTTGTGAAGATTCTGGCAGTTACGACATCGTGAGAGAGGTCGTCTCTGAAATTGGTAACAAATTGACGCTCAGATTACACCATAAAATCTGTAGCCGAATCGGAGGTGAGATCTAGTACGCGGCGAAAACTATACCTCACGCTGGCGTGCGAGAAACAACGAGCGTGAGTAAAAGAACGCGCCGGACGAGACCCGAAGGCGGACGAGCACCGTACAATATCGGACGGAGGAGTCGGGACCGAGGCGGACGAAGAAGACGGAAGAAGGACGACGGAGCTGGGAGCGCAAGAAAGAAGAAGGACGGGACCACAAGAAGAAGGAGACGGAAGAACGGCGACGGGAGTTGAAGACGGAAGAACGAAGACAGCGCGTCGCCGAGTACCGAGGCCGTGGCGCGGAGCGCCAGCGCTAGCAGCGACGCGACAGCGAGCGACTGGGGACAAGGCCACCTAACCGCCAGGATGGAGAAGTAACGAGGCTAGCGAAAAATATAGGTCAAGTTCGCGCCGTGTCGAATGGAGACGTTAGGAGTTGTTCGGGGAGGTTATAGAATGTAAAGGACAAATGACTTTCATGTTACAGTGTTAAAAGCACGAGCCATTTTGACGCCTGGTTACCTATTAATTTTCTTTTGTAAATGAATTAAAGTAAAGGTGTTAAATTGTATCAAAGTGTGAAGGAAGGTGCGCTACAGAGCACGGTTTATTATTCAGTTGCGAAAGAGTTAAAATCGAGTGTTCAATAACATTGGTAGAGCGCTGCCGTGATAAAGTTAAAGCGCAAGCAGAATTTAATCAGTTGGTTTTGTTAAAAGAATTACGAATTTTACTGGGACAGTAATTATGTTGAGAATTGGCAGAAATTTTGGTTACGTGATTTTTAAAGAGGATGTAACGTAAGCTAATGACGTATTTGGAAAATTGAAAGTGAAAAGTGACGAGTTGTGTCTGTAGTAGTATTAGTTATTATTTTGGAATCATTAAACTTTTGTTGTTACTGTTATTTTGTGTTCCTGTGTTTGGATTGCTCTCACACCCCAAAGATCCCACTGCCCTGAGATTCAAGTAAGCTCGAAAGAGCAGATATCTGACGCACCCGCCCTGACGCTCGATTGTTGTCGAGAGGATTGGCAGATTTTTATAATAAACATGAAAAGGGGTGTTACGGACGGGTTTGCGTCAGAAAATATATATATATATATATATATATATATATATATATATATATATATATGTGTGGGACTCACGAAGCGACGGGGAGCTCAGTCCCGAGAAGTCTTCGCCTGTGCCGCCACGTGCTCTCTCGCCGTCGACCGTTACAACATGAGCCAGGAAGGAGCCGCAGCACCGCTGCTGGGAGAGATTGGTGGTCTGGTAAGCAGCTGACGCCTCTCGACTTCCCTTCCTCCTCAATCTTCGCCCCCTCTCTCTCTCCCCTTCACTCACCCCCTTCTAAATAATGTAAATGGTGACGGTTATAGTTGAAATGAAAACCACACACTATGAGCATTATTTGTAATAATCTTCCCCTCACTCTTCTTTCCGACCTCTCAGATCATTAACGTGAAAGATCTCCTGCGTGAATTACGCTTGAAACTACTAGCACTCGCGCATGAGGGACATCACAGTGTTCTCAAGGACCGACAATGAGAAGGGACCAACGACCGCGCGGAGGGGCGGCGCGCAGGCAGCCGACATTGTAAACTGCGATTTTTGTAGGAAGAGCTCTCAAGATAACTCAAATCCCATCTTCGCGATGGAATATGTCACGGCATTTCGCGTCTTTTCTCGGTCTTGCCGGTAGAAGTCGCATGATCGCAAGCACTGCTTCATACGGTCGCGGTCGTGCGAAATCTAGCGGAACGACTGTGAATGATACGAAATGCCGTGACATATTCCATCGCGAAGATGGGATTTGAGTTATCTTGAGAGCTCTTCCTACAAAAATCGCAGTATAAGTCGCGTGCGTAAACACACCCCTTTGCGGAGAGGCATCCAGCAAAATGTGATTGACACACGCAAGTGACAGACACAAGTTAGTGAAAGTGCAGAAAATTTAAAATGTGCAAGTGCAAGTCACACTCAACGTGCGCCGCCCAGACATGGGCATACCATAGGGCGGCCACAAAAACCTTAAAAACTCCAAAACATTCCAAACTCCGGCGGAAGCGCTCCCGCAAGAAGGCGCCACAAGAAGACCTCAGAGCTCCACCCCTTTGCTTTGCCCACGTTAAAGCGTGGAAGGCGTACTATCGGTGTCACGCTCGGCGTAAGCAGTTGAAAATTTGGACGGAATCATGTCCATAACTGCTCAAAGGCAAAAGAAGCGAAGCATGACTCCGTTGCTGCGCATCGGGTACCGGCGAGAAAACAAGAGCAAAGGAGTATCGATGGAGCAACATGGCCGCGGCACCTGGCAGCATTCCTTTCTCCATCCCGCCTCCTCCCTTTCCTAGACTCCCTCCCTTGCTCCACCCACATTTCCAAAACTCCTAATCAACTTTAATGATGAACTCCCTCAACCCTTCTACCTTCCAATACACACCATTAACCCATTCCAAACTTCCTCCCCGCCATTCCCCAACCAATAGGGGAGAGTTAGGCTAACTGGTCAACTTTTTTAATTAGTTCTAAAATGTTATTTACTTGACGAATCAACGTGATATTTCGCATGGTATTTGAGAGCGGCTTTCTCCTTATATTATATATTGTGGGAACAAACAACATCATTGTGCTTACAATTACGGTCAAATACGAAATGTTTTACACATTTGCAATATGACCAGTTAACCTAACCGGTAAGGTTAAGTGGACCGGAAATTGAAATAAGCTGTGAAAGTAACATTGACGTTTAATAGACTGTTTTAATAAAAAAAGCATTATTGTACACATTGTCATAACGCTTTTCACTCATAAATGAGAAAATGGGCCACGGACGGCGCGCCGTTTCTCGAAACGTGGCATCTAAAATTCAAACTTGGAAATAACAGTGATAATGAATTAAATGAATAAAATAGTGAAATGCGAATAAATTATGTAACATTCCATATTTAATAATTGCAAATCTACAAATTCTACTTCCGAAAAATAAAAAAGGGGGTAATTAGACCTGTCCACTTAACCTAACCGCCCGGCGGTCCAGTTAACCCCACAGCACATATTTTCTTTATATGCCCGAAAACACACACGCCACGACGTATTATTTAAAAAAACACACTATTATAAAGCAGAAATACTAATAATTAATTTCGTGTGAATATTCTTTTTGTAGTTGTTATTCAGTCACAATAAAAGTGCAAAGCAGATGACTGTTAGAAAAAACTTCTGGCCTTTCAGAATAAAAATTCCTTACTGTACTGAACAAATCAAGGCATGCAACTTACGATTGTGGTTTACATTATCAGCCTTGTTATCCTGCGAATGCCATCCACTGGAAAAGGTAGGAAAAGCTTCCCACCAACATTTAAAAGCATGGACCGCTCAACCTAACCGGCCCAGTTAACCTAACCCTCCCATGTACAGAATGTCCAGGGAGGAAACGTCGAAACTTTGAAAATAAACACTTAAGACAATATTAAGCCTATTTAAGCAATATTAAGCATATTTGTCTAATAAACTTCTTTGAATATTGTGACGGCTGAGCCGCAATAACCACTCAAAAGTTGGCTTGAAAAAATACTTTCTATGCAAAAATTTGTATTTCAGAAGTGTATAAACACCATACAAATCCAGAAATATGTAAATTGTTTATTATTTACAAAAGAAATAAAAATATTTGTTCAGAAAGAAAAATTAACCCAGAAATACAAGAGCAGTCGAGTTGTGTAAATTGGGTGCTTTTTTTATTTCTGTTTTAATTTTTCTTGTCTTAGTAAGTTCTTGTACGGTAAACATATGTCGTCTTTTTAAGTCCATTACGATATGCTAAAATTTAACCTATGGTTCCATTTAAAAAACAAATTTTGCCTTACATCTTCGTAGTAAAAAATAGTGCAAAGACGAAGTATGCTATAATCAAGTAACCCCTGTTTATGCAATTGACTGTCCAAACGGACAAGAAGACAAGACCCCACGCGCCAAGAAATAAAAACAAGTATACATCACGACACTGCGTTTCTACCAGGAACATAGACCACGGTCACTGGATTTGCTTCACGCTTGCGACGACCCGACTCGGATACATCTTCTGGAGGACGAAACCTGGCTTTGTTATTTTGGATTGTGATTTCGGATTTACGCAGAATAAATTGTTTTTTTCATTGGAATTTACATTTTTCTTCTTTAGTACACAACATATTTGTATTTTGAATTTTGGAGATTACATTTCCGTCATTCGATGGAGGAGCAACCTCCACTCTGTTGGGGCACCAGCCGCCACTGATGTATGATATGAGTAATTGTTTTAAAAACGGACCTGTATTACAATATTGTTACAATATTAATATTTATGGCATATTATAAACACTAGTTAACACGTAAAAGTTTGTGTAAATCCCAATTTACTCGTTAAGTAAAATATACCTAATTGAAGTTAGTATTCATTATTGTTTCATTTTCATCCTGTCTTTCATCCGACGTTCGGGTTGCCATTAGGATAACAATGGAATTCAGGAAGTGGCGTGTGGTGAAATTTATTTCTAGGGAAGCAATTACATTTCAGATGGAAGATTTTTAATTTTTCACATTGATATGGCGATAAATGTTTAATTTAAACCACTTATAAATACAAAACTGGTAATTGTAATAACTTGTAATTAAAACTCTTTTCAGTAACTCTAAAAATCTTCTTGATGACGTGAGAGTTTCTGCACTGTCTAACAAATTTATAAGAGATTATCGAAACTCATACACAGTTTGAACTAATCTACAATTGTAATTTCATCTGGTGGGAACTGCTTTTGGAAGCCTTTTTTCAACCTCATTGTCTAGTGCATGGCAAGGTTTAGGAGACTGAGAGAAAAATGTTGATAAACCAGTTAAAGTTTTGAAAAATATTTTACTTTCTTTAATTTTGGAAACTGACTGAGATAATTAATTTGCTCATAAATTTAATTTATGAGCAAAACAGTGCATTAGGTTTGTGCCTGTTTCACTTTAACCTGTAGCCCATTTAAATGAACAGCCATCACCGCAGCACCATCCTAACTTTGTGCAATAAGTTTTGATTCACATTTTAAATCTTCAACTATATCTCTCCCAATTCTATATAAAGCTTCTGCCGTTCTGTCTGAAGAGACATCTTGGAATCCTAGGAATCTCTCTCCAACATTTCCTTCCGCATTTAAATAACGCACTACTTTAGACACAACAACTTTAGACCAGCGCTGTCCAACTTAGAAGGGCTTATGGGCCACATATCAAATTGTAGTTAAGTCGCTGGCCCACCGTAATTTAAAGATTTTTTTACCTTAACTACTGCGATTATCCCGAAACATATATTAGATACAACTTTTATTCAATATACTTAATGCAATGTACATACAACGAGATTTTTTTTTTTTTACATTTGTTGCGTCTACAGTTGACGCAACGCGTCTCTAAACCCCTTTCGGGGCGTTGAGCGCTTTGCGCTTGGGAGTAATTCTCCATTAACCCACTGCGCTTTTCAGGAGTAATCCTCCATTACATGAGTGTCAAGTCTCGTCGTAATTGTGAAGAGGACCGCCAGGTAGCATCTCCGCGCACGCGCCTCTCTCTTGCGCGCCCCTACGTCACTACCCAGCGGCCAGAATTGGGAAGGAATTAGGATTGAGGTAGGGTTTAGGACACTTCACAGGGGTTGGACTACCCCTTGTGAAGCAGTCAAACTGGTTTTGTTGGAACAAATTTCACATGAGGTCGACGGTAATCGAACCCGGACCTCCTTGGTGAAAGGCAAGCGACTTCGCTCTGAGCCAAATTAATATATCATAAAATAAAAATAAGATGAATTGTGTAATTGTATTGTATGTGGTTGGTATAATAAAACGTTTCAAAGCAGTCGCGGACCGAACAAAAAGATGCAAAGGGCCGCATGCGGCCCGCCAGTTGGAAAGCCCTATTATACTTGAGGCAATTGGCTTAGATTTCCAACATCTGTACTCTCATCCAATACAATGGCAACGAAATTACTATTATTTATTTCTTGTTTAATGTTTTGGAAATAAACATTTACAACTGAAGACATTATGTCATTTTGAATCAAATTTGAAGTAGCAACAAATACAGATGAATTATCGAGATGCTGCGCAAAAGTGGATCATGTTTTGCTTTTAAGTGGACCAAATCTTTAAAGTTCCCTTTATTTTGTGGAGTCAAATGACTTCTCACGTCCTCGAAAACTGAGTTCGTGTTGAATTAAAAGTTTTTAATTTCAGATGCTGGTCAAATGATTTTTACAACATGAATGTCTTTTAACTACCTTGTGTAAATTATCAATCAATCAATCAATTAAATTTCACAATATGACTGCGAATTTTATAACCAAAGCGAAATGGTTTAATGGTTTGCCCTTGATGTGTTTCAGGTCATATCATCCATTGTAGGGTATCATCGTTTCGTCGCAACAAGGCTCTTTCTCTCAAGTTTTTTTAGTGTGCTAAAAAATTAATCACAACGTGATTTTTTTTATTTTGGAAGAGCATATATTACACTATGCCTTACTATAAATTCTGATTGATCTGAAAAAATAGACTGAAAAGCTCCTGTGGAGTTTGAGGGTACTCAATAAACATCAGTCTCAGCATCACTGACTCATTTCCATTTACTTTATTCATTTCGTTTTTATTTGGAAGATAATTTTTCTTTCATTTTCTACAACCATAATCATTAATTTGGCTTTTCCTTCATTCATTTTCATTTTGTGACAAGCTGATGCACCGATGACTTGAAAAGAATCTGATATTTCTACATATTTACTATTCTTTATCATCAGTTCCCTTCTGCAATTAGCTGTTTACCTGTCAAATTGTTGCATGTCCCAACGAGATCTTTATCAGTACTCTTCTCTGTCTTCTATCCTAACGACAGGAGGAGCAAAAAATACAACAAAGTTATCAGAATTTTCATGTGCCTTCAAATTCTCTTCCAGAATAGCTCAAAATTTCGTCAGTTGTAAGTTTCTTGAAAAAAGCCGGTAAGAGGTGTCATATATGCCCAGTGTTGCGTTTTCGCAACATTCATAATACTAGACCAATAATGTTCGTATAATTGTAGATGTGAACAACTAATAATATTCATGTGTTCAAATAGACAATAATACACATAAATCATTAAGCTAATAAAAAATATTTCATTACATTAAAAAAATATTAGATTTTTTCACTTGGATGGCGTCTTTTTTCCTCCATATTCAAAGTCATGAATAATACAATTAACCCTGAAGAAACAATTACACGAATAACTTTAAGTTCAAGCATCTAACATAGAGTATAATGTTGCCCTACACAAGAATTGTTGAAAATTAAAAGTATGGTTTGTTACGCCTTGTTGCGAAAACGCAACACTGGGCATATATGTTACACGATTTACTTGATACACTATTTAGTTATATAAAAATAAACAATTTGCTCTTAAATATGTTTTGGGTGGCCTGAATTCAGGGGCGTTTATTCCATGGAAGCAAGGGAAGCATTGTTTCCCAATCGTTTCCTTTAAATACCACTTGAGTAGTAATTTTTTTTTTTTAAATACTTGTATTCCAAGTATAAACAGTTTAAATTGGGCGCGACAATCTTATCTTTCCAAAATGAGCACATAATTAGTATTGTCACCAATAGATGGACACCAATAGATAGAGATCGCCGGTAAATCTATTTGAAAGCACTTGGCTGGCTGCATCCAAAGAGTATATCTTTGGATATCTTTGGATGATTTGGCTGCATCCAGCACCACGATGGAATATCGCACGGCATTTCGCGCTCTTTCTCCATCGTGCCGCTAGAAGTCGCACGATCGCAAGCACTGCTTAATACGGTCGCGATCATGCGGTATCTGGCGGCACGACTGAGAACGGGAAAAACCGTGACACATTCCGTCGTGAAGACGGGCCTTGAGGGGCAAAGTTAGAAAAATCGCAGTATATGATCAGCAGATATACTGGCGCGCGTGGGCTCATTCCGTTGAGGTCGCCTTTGGAAGCAAACGACCAGTTGCTTACAGCGTGACACAGCGCGCGTGTGCTGAACTCCGCATGTGCTTATCGATTCAGCAGTATGCCACTGAATCCCCCCCCCCTAGTTGCAAAAAGTAAAATAAGTTATATTACAGTAAAAACTATTTGTATTATTTATATTTGTAATACATATTAAAATTTGTGAAAATTAGTCAGAATTCGTTGACTACCCTTACGATAAGATTGGGGGCAATTTTTGAGTGAAAGAAGAATGCACACTCGTGAAAATGTGATAATCAGCCGTTCACTCGCTGTCGTGGATTTCGCATGGGAAGAGCCAATTTAATTGGATTATTTTTGGAATATAGATAAGTTTGGAATATTTTCTTGTAATCTTACATATTCAATCAAAGAATTAATGAAACATTTTCATTTATTGTGACAATTTACACATGGTCATTTTAATTTATTTAGTTTAAAAATAATTAGTTAATATTTTTATGTTTTTGTAAAAGACTGAAAAAAAGGAATTACTTCGACAAATGTTGATACTAGTGGTGCTACAGAATGGCACAGACTCTCTCGTATTAGATTTCTATTTCCTTGGGTCTCGGCTAGCTATTCGAAATTGGCACATACTCTTGCCAGCCTTACCGCCGCCCACACTACATTTTTGACATTTTCTTAATTTTTCGGTTTCCTAATATTAGAAAGAAAATATTATTTTAAGAATATTAAAGAACAGTAAAACCTTCTCCTAAATGACAATTTTCTTTGAAAAATTTCGAGCCTTTTTAAGAAAATGGCGTTTAAGCGCTACTGTAAATGCGAAAACTGAAGCTCTTTTTCACAAGAATCTTTTGTGATTTCGAAAAACTTCATTTGAAGTCATTTATATCACATTAACTCACGATTATAATAGTGCTTACAAATGGCTGTAAATGTGCATATTAACGGTGTGAGAAATCTTTCAAAAAATTACATACGTGTAATTTTTGAAAGAAAAAAAAAAGAACTTTACGTCATATTAAAGAGCGAAATTGGCACTATTCTTTCGAAAAGTTTGAAAAAAAAATTTGAGAGAATTTTTGAGAAAATGACATTTCAGCGTTTCTGAATTTTAAGCTAGTTTTCACAGAAAACGGTTAAGTTTTCGAGAAACTTTATATGACATTATTTAAAGAAAATGTACTCATAAATATAATCATATGAACAAATCGACACTAATGTAAATAATAACTACGTGATAGACAAATAAAAAAATACATTTTTGTAATTTTTGAAAAAACAAAAATAGAGCAATATGGCGTTTATGTCATCTCATGGAGTACATTAGGTCATCTCATGGAGTAAACTTACCAAAAGTTTAAAGAAAAAATGGGCGCCGTTTTTGAGAAAATCTTGTTTTTGTATTTTTTTTAAAATTGCACATATTGCATGTAATACTGTGCGAAAACTAAAAAGTTCAAAAATATGTACATGACCTTAATAAAAGAACTCACTCTGGAGAACAAATTTTATTTGAAGGAAAAATCTCCCTTCAATTTTGCAGTTTGAGGAAGATGCCGAAAAAAATTCTATCTTTTGCAATTTTCGAACGTTCAGAGTTAACTGTGAAAATCGGACTATGCCACCTTAATAAGTGTATTTTTACATCTATTCTTACCTCTATTATTATCTCTATTCTTACAAGAAATTTAAAGAAAAAATTTGGAGCCGTTTTTGAAAAAAAATTGAGAATGTCCGTGGTGCTTTATGTAAAGTATCCCCAAATTTTGAAGAATGTTTTTCAAAATCTCAGAGCTTTGACTCAGGCCAGATGGGCAGGGGTTTCTTCAATTTGGAAAAAAATCGTTCGCATGGTTTAGGCGCTAGTGTTGTTCACGCACACCGGACAGACGGGCGGACGTTTTGCTTTCAATTGGTTTTTCGGTATCAAGGACCCACAAAACAGGAATTCTGGCTACACCACGTGTTAGGAGATTTTTATTTTAACTTAGCAACTGGTTTTATCCATTATCTGGATTTATCCAACTTAGCAACTGGTTTTCATTATCATGGTCCGGCAATGAATTTTTTTCTGCCGAAAATTCGCCGTTTTTTCGCGCAGCATTACATAACTTACCCTAAACTACGTATATTACTCCATGGGGAAGTAAAAATAGTGTTACGTAACAATGAGTTAACGCCCCCTACTCCTCTGAAACGCAGCGTAACGCTGCCTCGACCCCCCTTCCCCGTGTTTGGTGTTACGTAATATATAGACGTCCCCTAACAAGGCGACCGCTCTTTTTCTATGACGAATCTCCCTGACTTTTCCAGGATACTCAAATCATTTCCTTATTTTTCCACGACAAACTTTGTGAAATATTCCAGGGTTAAAAGAAACTATTAAATAAAGCATCACTTTGTTCGATATTAAAACTCTTGTTAGGGGTCGCCCATAAATTACGTAACGCTAAATGGGGAAGGCGGGAGTCTGAGGTAGCGTTACGCTGAGTAACATAGGGGGAGGGGAATATTAGTTAACTGTTACGTAACATTGAAATTTTTTTAAAAAAATTTCAACAGTTGCTGTAACCTTTTTTTCGAGGCCTGTACTAAAACATTACAATATTAACTAATTAATATGTTTTCAAAATATAAACTTAAGTTATTAGTTGTAAATTGTTACTATAAATGGAAATATTTTTTCAACTTTTTTGAATATGTAAAATTATGAAGTAAATATTCAAAACTGAAATGAAGAGTAATCTAAGAATCCATTTAGAATTGCGCTGTAGCATCCTGCTTTTGCATCACCCACGACGGCGTGTGCATAGCTGATCAACCATTTCTCATGCATTCATTGCCCATGCATTGTTCCATCACTCACAACTTGCCCCAATCTTATTGTTAGGTGCAGCTAACATCACCAACTCATTTCTACTTTAATTACAATTAATTTTTATATTCAACACAAGTAAAATAAATACCATTTGTTTTACTGTGCTATATTTTATTTTCACTTTTTACATTCAAAAGGGGGGTTTGTCGCAAGAGTTACGTAAATAATCGGGGGGGGGTTCAAACGCGTGTTACGGGTATGTAACAAGGGAGAGGGGGTATTGAAATTTCTCGGAATTTGCGTTTCGTAATTTATGGACGGCCCCTTATAGACTGAGCCCTTTTTGCCTTTGCATTACAGATTCTCCTGCACGAACACATTGTGAGAGACAAATGCACTTCGATTCAAATCACACTACCTACTTTTCTTTATTTTTTTAGATTCTATCGTAAAAAGACAAAAACAAAAACAAAAAAACAACAATATTGACAACAAGAAATTAGCGGCTTGCGTTCTGTTATGTAGCGCTTAGTTCTGTGATGTAGTTCACAAGTTTCCAAACGCGTTCTTTTTTGTTTTTTTTTGTAAGACTGTATGGAAAATTATAACGAGACTATACTATAGGCATGACATTTGGCAGAAACAAAGAAAAATCTGGCGGGACAGCGGGACTCATATCAATGATCAGGACATATCCCATTTTTCAGGACGAATAGCAACCCTATCCGACGTGACGTCTTAATTTTGATGTCTCAAGTTTTAGTGCCACAGGGGTTGCCATATCGTCGCATTACCTTAAACTATCCTCGACCATTCAAGTTTTTAAAAAATTGCGCAAAAAATACTGGCTCCCTATTATTGTGGAAACCCACAATGTACGAGAGTGCGGAAGCGCAAAGCACGTGCTTGAATTCTTCATCAACCCGTGGACCAGCCCGAAGTCCTAAATGGTAGGTTAGAGCCCAGAACACCAAAACGATTAATGGGGGTTATCAAATTGGGCCAAGTTATGGTCAGTCATGATCTTGTCATGGTAGTGATAGTGATGTAAGATCAAGGTAAACAGCAGTGAACAGATAGCGATTGATAGTTATGTTTATGGTGGGTCATGGTGGCGATGTGGTTCTTTTCTCGTGAACAGGTAGCGTTGGCATCGCGACATTTAAAAAATGGCGTCAGCCGCTCATTGGGTTTCATCTAATGTAATGTTTTCCTAATTGAGAGATGTAATAGTGAAAAATGAATTGTTTCGTGTGGCAAACTTAGTCAATCATAAACTAGTGTTTTGAGTGCCTTTCACTTCTTCTCAAGACATGGCAACCCTTGAGAAGTTAGTAAAAGCCCTGGAAGGGCTAAAAATTCTCCAGCTGACACCACAAATGTCAGACGATACGTCTTCGAGGTAAATAAATAAAAAACTACCTACAAAGTATATTGAGAAGTTTACTTTAATATAGCTTGTACTTCATAATATTTTTTTTCTTCCGTGTTGTACAGAAGAAAAGATAAAATAGCACATTGCCTGACCATTGCTGATACTATGTGTCAGTCAGGAATAAAAGGTGCATCAAATTTTTCACATCTTCTAAGTATAGCAATCGAAATTCTTTTACAATTGTGTGATGATTCACATTCAGATGTACGCATGATTGCTGATGAGAGTTTGAATAGGATTATAAGGGTAGGTTGCAGTTGAAACTTACTTGAAAAATTAATACAATAATAAATATGTTGATCAAATATAACATATTTTAACATTACAGGCAATGGCAGATAGTAATGTGGTTAAGATTCAAGTTGAATTACATAAAGAGATTAAGAAAAATGGTAATGCACGGACTCTGCGGGCTGCTCTGTGGCGTTTTGCTGAATTGTGTCACATGATAAGGTATGGGTTTTTGTTGATTTGTGTTGTGAAATACAACTGCTTCCAAAATTGAAATCTAAAATTGATATTCTTTTATATAATGCAGACCTCAGAAAGGGAAACCCTATGTACTCAATTTGGTCCCTTGTATAGTACAAATAGCAAAACGAACTGAAGAGCCAGTTTTGGAGACACTTGCAGCAGCTGTCTCAAAGATATTCAAAGCTCTTGGAAACTTTACCACCGACAATGACATTAAAGTTAGTATTGTTACTACTTATGAGTTTACTAATACATATTTACCATATTTTACAGTGGTATAATTTTTTAAAATAATTAGAGATAAGTACAATGATCATTGTGCAGATGAAATAAATTTTAATATAATTGCTCTTTTATTTTTTTCTTCATTTTAGAGTTTGTTGAAGGCCTTCCTTCACAATCTTTCTTCTCCATCAGCTGTAGTCCGTAGAACAGCTGCGTGCAGTATCCTTGCTATATGTATTCACTGCAGAAAACCCCATGTTTTTATCACATATGTAATGAACACACTTCTTGGTAAGTAATTTTTGTTTTGAGATTTTTTTTGTAAAACACACATATAATTTTGCTCAAACTAATGTATATATTTGTTGCATAATATAAGCACTAGTTCGTGAAAGCTGAATACTTTTTCAATAAATTGGAGTTTCTTTTAATCAATATTAGATGGTGTAAAATCAGTTTAGAAGGAAATCTTCGTAAAAGGGTGCATTAAATGTAGTAGATATGGTAAATCTGATAGAGGAAATTGGCTTCAAATGTCTATATAATTTTTCTGAAATTACAATTTTCATCATGCAGGTATATTGGACATGCCATCTTTGCCTTTTGATCAGAAGACATTATCATTATTTCTCCAGATGTTCCTAAGTGATGAATTTCTTGTTTGGCCTTCCCATGTATCTTGATCCTTTGGACTTGCATGTTGAGGTAGCTTTAAGCAATCTTCCTTTTTTCTTTATGTAGATGTGAGTGAGCCATCTCTTCTAGCTCTCGACTTAGAACCTCTTCAGTATTCTGTATTTTGAGCTTCTTTGTAATTTCTATTGTTATTTTTTGGTTGGTGTGCAATGTACACCACATGATACAGAATTATAATATTATTGCTTAACAGTGACAAAAAGAGGATTTATTTCCTATGAAGAGCAACATAACTTTCTGCCAACATATTGAGATTCTGATTGAATGAATACAGTAAGACATTCCTGGGAGAAGAACAAAATGGATTAAGAAAAGGAAGGAACCCCAATGACAACTATTCACAATACAGATAATTCTGGGGAGACATAATAAAGTGAATGAACCACTTACATACACTTCATTGGCTTTGAAAAGGCATGTAATAGAGTCAATTAAGGATTATTGTAGGAAGTACTGGAAGAAGAAAAGGAATTCAAAATTTTTATGCAGACTCAGAAATGAAGATACAAATAAATAATGGAAGTGTGTCAAAATTTAAATCAAGGTCTAAAGTCAGAGATATGACCTGTCATATCTGCCTATCCAATATATTTCCCAACCATATTGACGAATGGAAACAAATTGTCTAGAGGAGAATAAATCTCAGTAAAATACTGAAAATCCAAATAATTGTTTACACAATGATATTGTTACAATAATGAAATGAGAAAATGACCTACAAATTTGAGTAAATGAATTGTACAAAACAGCATTGAATCATTACAGGAAAATGTTTTTAAGCAAGGCAAAATCAATAGCTTATATAGGAAAAGAAGTGAAAAAACACAAAATTGTCATTAATGTTGATATAATAGAACAAGAATCCAAATTTAATTGCATGGGCATTATTGTTGGGCGGAAATCAGAAGACATAGGAAACAATAGACTAACCAAATTACTTTTTGAAAGTGCTACTTGAGAGACTAAACTAAGAATTCTTAATGTGATTTCAAAACCAATACTCGCATATGGATTAGAAGTTTGGACAACAAAAAGTAGGAAACAGCAAAGACTGGAGGCTATGCAGATGAGATTTCTATTCATCTTCTAGGTGTCATGCTAAGGGTTCAACAAAGAAGTAAAAATATCAGAAACAATCTAAATATAAAAAATGAAGTGAAGGAGATAAAGGATGGTCAGAAGAAATGATTTTCTCATGTTAACAGAATAAAGCAAGAAATATTCCTAAAGAGAGCATTGAATTACAGAAAGTTAAGGCAAAGAGATGTGGCAAAGTCACAAAACAAATAGCTAGATCATGAACTAAAAAAACACTAACTAAAATGAGGATTAAAATGTCACCAGATCAACTGGGAAACGGGACTAAGCAACATGCTTAGCAACCTGCAGTAGATGATGATGATGATGATGAACAGTAACAAAAAATGTCTTAACTATAAAAACTATGTTCTAAATTAAACAGTGAATTTTGAAAGACATGCTTTTAAATTTCTCACCAGATCAGCTCTACTGTACTCTTGTACCACAGTAATGAAGGATTAAAGAATGGTCCATCTGCAATTACATTTGCAGTGTATGCATTGTTGACATTCAGAAACTGTATTATCAAATATTTATGAAGAGTTTATAAAGATGATTATTGAAACTTTAAAATAACTGTGTGCAAAATAACTTGAATGTTTTTTTGAAGCATTCCTTCGGCAAATCTAGATACATGTGTGGTATTCATTATTGAAGATACTTGTATAAGTGCAAAATAATTTATTTATTAATATCAGTGGCAGTACTAGAATTGATGTTGGGGATGTCAGCTGGCAATGTCACCCCCATGTATTCCATTTCATTAGGTGTTGTTTTGTCTGTTATTGTTGGTTGTTGGAAGTTTGTTTTAAGGGTGTAATATTTTATTTTATTGACTGAATTTAGTTAATATTTTTCTGCCATTGAACAATTTTTTCTGGGGATTGAGTAAGTTTTATTTGTTGATTACATTTCTTTTCAAGATATACCCAGAATAGTCTACCCAGCTGATTTCTGCTTTATGACATTAATGTTGCCGTGTAATTCTTTGTCCATATTTGAGTAAATTGTTAAAGTGAAAATATTAAACCTGAGTAAAATTCTCATTTCTTTCAGATTGTGTAGTTCCTTTAAGAGAAAACCAGCCACTGAGCACTGTCCTTGGTGTTTTGGGATGCTTGCGTAACATCTTGCCCCATGTAGCTTCTGCAGCAGAAGCAGAGGAAGAGATGTGGGGTAGCTTTGGTGTGAGGAAATCCCTTCGGGAAGCTCCCCCATCTGTTGACCGAATGATTCAGGTAATGTCGTGTTCTATAATCTTTATTTAGATTGTTTTGTGGGTTACAAAATATTAAGTAATATTAGTTTATTACTGCAAAGGGTTGTAAATATAATATGTTAATTGTAGTTGTTTCTTTGTGATCCTTGAAATGATTTTTCATTGTACAAATTAAGAAGTGTAATGATAATTAAATAATCTAAAGTAATGTGATGCTCTTTTATGCATTTGCATTTCTTATAAACATTTTAAAAATTTTGTAAATTTTTATTGTTATTAGGTCTATGAACTCTGCCTTCACTTTAGTAATAGCAGCGATCATAATGTTGTGGTAGCAGCTCTGGAAACACTTCAGCAGCTTCTACAGTCACCTCCTCCTGACTTTCTTCAAGTGCTTCTATCGCCAGAAGGCATTACACGTAGTCGTATTACCATCAACGACTCAGTGAAGCTTACACAGCGTTCACTTAGTGAGTTTCATAGTTATTTCTTGATACATGGTGAATTCCATGCTCATTTAAGACAGAAGTATTTTAACACTAACAATAGATAAATACATATTTCTCAATTTATTTAAATATTAATTTGCAGGTCAAATGAGTGTTGCTCCATCATTGATAGGAGGAGATGAGAGTGCACTGCTAGATTCTGAACCTGATCCAGATCTACAACCCCAGTCCATTGAACAATGGATGAGGGAAGTGCAATCTGTTACTACTGTTCCTTCTGATACAACATCTATGTCTGAAGATCCATATCCATCTCTTGGAATTGGAGATGAAGATGACAGCACTAGTTACTTATCAGCCACTGATGAGGCAACTAGAGGTGCTGAGTATTCAAATATTCACATTGGGAAAATAAAAGGTATTAAGTATGAAAAGCATTATATACATCACAAGATTCTTAGGTGTTTTTTTGTTAGTATCTTTTTAGTAAGTAAATAAATGCTGTAGATCATTCAAAGAATAGAGTTCTTAATTATTCACAAAGCTTTAGTTGTTTTACTTTCTCGCATACTGCTTACACAGTATAGAGAAAGTATTGCTAAGCTGTGGAGAACAATAGTAGTTTTTCAACAGTTAAACTCTCATTGCCATGCCCTTGTAATGAAAAAGTGGATAAATCTTGTTATCTTGTTTCTACTTGTAGTAAATTACTTCCTTTAATATGCAGTGTTCTCAGGGTCTGTGCTTTGTGGGTCTTTAATATTGAAAAATCAATTGATGGCAAAAGTCTGACTCTGTGTCTGTCCGTGCTAGTTCCTAAACCATTCAAACGACTTTCTTCAAAATCAATATTCCCCAATTGATTTAAGTGAGCTCAAGGCCCTGCAAACTTGTGAAATAGATATTTTAATTTTTGGGGATTCTTAAATTCTCGATTCTTAATTTAAAAATTTACTCAAAAATAACTCCAAATTTCTTATTTAAATTTTTTCCTCAGATAGAGCACTAGATGCTGAAAGAAATGGCATAAATTGCATTTTTGTTGAGCGTAAATTTTTGTAAATTGCAAAGGTCAAAATTTTTTCAGTATCTTCCTACAATATTGAAAATAATTTGTTTTCTTTAATGAAAACTGTTCATCAAAAACAGATCTTGAAATTGTCATGTATAGTTTTTTGAAAATATGAGTAGTTTTCACATAATTTTGTGTGAAACACAGGCATTTTTTAACAATTATTTTCTCAATAACAACTCCAATTTGTTTCTTTGTGTATAGCAAAGAATGGTAAAGAAAGTTGAGCTGGTCTCTTTTTTGGTGAACACTGTATTTTCAAGAATTGCAAAAAATTAACATTGCAAAAGTACAATATTAATGAAAAAGATTAAGCTGCAATCAGAAAATACTTTGTGATTCATTTGTACTTTCTTTACATTGTTCAGAAATGTTTTTGTGCTATATGTGGTTCAGAATAGTTAAAAAGTGTAGTAGTTGTATGTCATTATTTTATTTTCAGAGGATGATGACCCCGAAGCTTTCTCTGTCATGATGAGTGTAACTTTACCAGCATGTCCCCCTGGACGTCCTCCTGGAAGGCCATTTGGGGTGCCTGTTCAATCTTCGATTCAGAGTGAGGAATCAAGGGATGAAACTACTGGTTCTCATGTCAGTGGATCACCGTCTCCCACATCTTTACAAAATACTACACCTTGCCAGGTATAGGTTGTAATATAAAAGGCTAAAGATTTTTAATAAGAAGTTGCTGATGGTTTCATGCTCTTTAGATTATTTACATCCTGTATAAAGATTTTTTTTACTGCTTGACAGTTGCATCTGAATATAGTTTTGCTCCACTTAACTATACTTATCAAATTTTGACACTGGCAGTTGAGATTTGTTGCATGCTAGTCACAGATGTAAATGAAATTTTAAGAAAATTTACTCATTATTACCAAGCCAAGCCTGTGCCAACACTGGTACAGAATTATCCATTACTCAATGGAAAATTATACGTAGAAGTACCTAAATGATAAAAAACGCCTTATTTTATATGGCAAGACTCAGGCCATGAGCCCTGCTCTTCCATCTGACCATGCAAATCTTGCTATTCTCCTTTCACCAACTAGGGGAGAAGGGAGGTACAGTATTTCTTGGGCGACGGAACAGGCAATTTGAATTTAGCTCATTTAGGCTTGAGGATCTTTTACATGCAGTAAATCTACTAACTTGGGACTGTTGGCTTTACTTCCCCTCCAAAGGAAGGCGTACAAAGGATTTTTGTGCCCTTAAAAATTCACTTTGCTTCGATCGAGTTTGAACCTGCGAACTTGGGTATAACAGTCCAATACGCTAATCGTTGCACCATCGACGCTGTTCAAAACAAAAGACCTGATAAACCTCAACAACAAAATAATGAACCTGAGTATTAAAGTGTAAATAATTTTCTCTTCACTTGAAAACAAATTACTTCTGTTATTAACTTGTACACAAACAATAAATATAAAAATTATACCAAACAGGTTAATGAAATGCAGTTTTCTCTCCAGGTTGTGAAATTTGTGGCAAAATTGGATCAGGTCTCTATATGAAATCTATTGCTATTAGTGTTTGTTGTATCACCACTCTCTCAATTATTGAGTTCAAAGGAATTAAATACTAGATATAATGCTTTTACAGATCAAAAAATCGTAATATTTGAGTTTGTTATTACATTGTTACATTTCACAAGTGTTAGAAAAAACTTCAGGAAACTATGTTTGTAATCTGGATTTCTTTTCAGCACTGTGAAATTGGCTCATTTACTGATGCTGACATACCACTAGTGTTCTGTTCACGACACTTGGCATCTGTGTTTCTGCTAACGGGGGCAGTGGGGTATACAATGCCAGACTCCTGTATACGAGTTAGCAGCAAGGCCCTTGCTCTTCATTGCCTGACAGCATGTTTGCGACTCTGCCCTCGTCTGTTTTTTCTTCCTTTGGACCGGCGTTGTTCTGTTAAAGAACATGGCAGCTTAGAAAGTAATTACATATATTGTGACAATTATTTCAATTAATTGGTGTGATATTTATTAATTTAAGAGTTGTCTTAGTAGTTCTTTGTTGTCAATCATTATTAATAGTCATGTTTTCCTTAAATTAAAAATGACTTCATTTTCATTTTACAATAATAATTCTGTACATGGTGCTAACAGGTGAACATCAGAGTTTGAGTGATGTTCTTTTGTATGCCAAACACTCGGATCCTCAACTAAGAGGAATTACTAGTCTTCTTGTGGGCAATTTGCTGCAATCGGTGTTGATCCAAAGTGGAGGTCATTTCTCAAGATGGAAGTCACGACAAATCGAAACAAGTTCTATTACTTTGCAAACATTGATTGGAGTTCTTTTGAAAGTAAGTATCTCATGAATACTTATTTAATCAAGCACTTTTTATATTAATTTAATGAAGAAATTGAACCAAGCCACTGTAATTGGAATTATTCTTTTCTTACTTTTGCAAATTGTCATCTTTTATATTGTTTTGTCTGTCTGGTTGTTTAGTTGTAGATAATATCTTTTAAAAACAATTCTACCTAGGACATTAACGTTTTACACAGAAATTATAAATTGAAATATTGCTTTTTGTAAATAGGGTCTTGGAGATCCATCCTCTGTGTGCAGCCGCCATACACTGGGTGCATTGGCACTCTGCCTGCCTGAATTGTTAGAAAGTGTAGATAGTGTTGCTGTAGAATGCATCATTCAAGTATTGCCAAATTTAGCCAATAATCCGTATTGGTTAGTGAAGGTATTAATAATTTTGTGTTTTTAATAATTGCATTATTTTATCTTCAGTTTGAATCAGTATTATTGTGAGATGAAAGAAGTTAGATGTTGGTTTTTATTCTTTTTCTTTATGATTATTAATGCTTTATAAATTTTGTTACTAAGATATTTACTGATCTGTGTTTATTATATGCTAGAGGATGAATGTTTTTGTCTTTTTAGGTAAAACTAATAGAGGTGCTTAGTGAGTTACCTTATCTTGCCATTTATCGGCTTACCAAAGGCTCAGAATTCCAAGATAAAATTCTTCAAGATGTTCTGATGATCTTATTGAGTGACGAAGATGCAAGAGTACGTCATGCTGCTGCAAAAGCTTGTGTCAGGTAAGTGATTTGATGATTCTTTTCTATTGTCTTCTCAAAATTTTATTTGCAAAATTAATTAAATCTAGTAAGTTGTTTTTCCAATATATCCAAATGTGTAAGCACTTCTTTGTTTCACAGCACAAATCTCACTTAGCTGAAAATGAGAAGTCACAGCACCTGTCATTACGACTATTTCCTCTGTTTTCTGAAAAGAATACTAGGGCCGGTTGTATGATGTAGATGGATCTCCAGGAATAATTATCTAGAGAATTACTTTTTCTGAGAATGAATGACTCGTCCTGTTATACAACATATCTTTATTTCATGGATAACTATCTCCTGTTTATCCGAAAATGTCTGTGTAAGAGAAAGTTGGTACTGCATTCGGTAGTGTTTTGTGGGAATATTTGTTCTTTGCTTCTCAAGGTTTGCACATTTTTGCCTGTTTCTGCCCATTTCCAATCCACAGATGGGCCGGGATGGACCTTCACACTGTAACCCATGTGGAGTTGTGGTCTATGGTTGTAACCATATTGTATATCTTGTAGTAAGGACAGTACAGTTTGTGATCATTACGTATAGTACTATGCTATTATGATGTAATTGCCAACTGTAAATCTATAATGTTTTACCATCGTCCTGAGGATGGACTAAAAATATTCCGAAATACCGGTAAACTGCTTTAATGTCTAAATTCACTCTGACCAAATTCTGTGATCTATATTTCCAATTTCTACTTCATGGTCGTGAATCTACAATGATATAAATTACTCAGGAATACTTCATGGGAAAGAAAAAGAATCACTTCAATTCTCATCTAACACCTCTTATTTGAAAAATATACTGATAAAAAAGTATAACACAGTAAAAATAAATATTTTTTTATCAAACATCATTTCATGGAAAAATGAAATTTTGTACTATATTGCAACAATCCCAAGGGTAATTAAAGCAAAAAATTCACCCAATTACTCTGAGAAGTCAATTTTTCTCTGGCACTAGGCAGCTAATCAAAAAAGATCACTTGTACATGTAATCTGTACTAATATAAAATGTATAATTACATCTCTTTCTGATGTTTCAAATCATCCTTCACAAGACCCAAAACCCTTTGCCCCATGGATTTGGTTTGAAGAAAACCATTTAAAACTCCTCATCCTCCTCATCCTCATCATCATCATCATCATATTTGTTCAGTAGATCTTGCCTGTTGCAATTTTCATTGTTTTCGCAATGACAAATACACTCTGAACAAGAATTCATCATCACTGTCTGAAAATTCGGTTGCTATACAGTACACGCGTTTCACTGCTGCTTCCATTTTGAGGTTATTTCATGTTATCTACTGAATATCTTCGCAAAAACAGAGGAGTAGTTTATCATGAGTTTATTCCATGGATAAGCACTATTCCCACTTTGTACAGCTGGTTTTCCTGTATCTATGGAATAAAATTTACCTAGACTTTATTCCGAGTTTTTACAACTGGGTCTAAGGACATCTTCAAGTGCTGACTATTCACAAAATAATAACAAGGTGTCTGTGAGGGGGGGGGGCAGGTGGTCCCAATAATGTGGGATATTCAAGAAATGTATAAACATTATGTATTTATGCATACGCGTACATTTAATAGTACTCAGCTGACATATAATGAAGTTATACATTTCAGAAATACAAACACGTAACACATAAATACAATACACTATAATACATACATACAATACACATAAATATGGTAATTATTTATGAAACCCAAAAGAAAAACAAGGAATTGCAAGAACTAAAAGAACACCTGCTAATATATTCTGGTGTGAATGAAGAAGAACACGCAACAGAAGGAGTAGCAGTGTTAATAAAAAAGAAATGCTGACCCAACATTGAGGATTAAAACTGGATTTCAGCAAGTTATAACAGTGAAATTAGAAGTACAAAAGAGATGATTTAATTATAGTAGGAGTATATGCCCCGGTAGAAGGAAACCCAGAGGCAACAGGAATTTTCTATAGCCATATCCAGATAATGGATACTCTCAAAGAAAATGACCTTGTATTAATAGCAGATCTTAATACAAGAATAAAGATAGAAGAAATATATGGTTGCAAAGGAAAGAAAGGAGAAGAATGCACAAACAGAAATGGAGAAAGTATAATACATTTTTGTATTTTCAATTAATTACAAATAATAAATACCTATTTCAAACATAAAGTACATGGGAAAGATGGTTCTAAATCATTTGTAGGTTATATTATTGTTAGTGAAAAATAGGGGAACCTAATAAAAGACATGCAAAAATTCAGATATAGTATTAGAAAGCAAATTAAATATTAGAACAGAAAGGAAAAAATAAAAGAAAAATGAAGGAGAAACCTGAACCAAAACTAAAAGTTCATCTTCAAGTAGAAAAAATCTGTCACACAAGAATAAGAGAAAAACTGCTCATCAAAGAGAGAGAAAGTATTAAAGCATACCGGGAATCCCTCAAAGTGGCAATTATAAGACAGTATCAGAAAGTTTGGGCTACAGCTGTGTGAAAAAACAAAAAATGGTTGACAAAGAGAAGAGACACATACAAGTCAGCCTGCCTTTGGGAGTCTTTGCTCCCTTCTGGGCTGAGCTCCCTTGCCTGACTGCTTGGTAAAGCCCTCTTGGCCAATGTACTTGCTCCAGGCAAGGCGAGCCCACCTGCCTTCCTGCAGAGCACACGTACACGATACAAATTATTGAGAAACAGAGAAGGGAATAAAAGTGAAGATGTGGCAACTAAACTTCACAACCCATTCAAATTACAAGCAGTCTAAGGCAAGGATGTGGACTCATCTCCTTTTTAATATCTCTGCCAAAAACATAATCGGAAAATGGAGAGCAAAATTCAATCAAGGAGTACATCTCGACAGAGAACATCAAATCAAAACAATATTGTGTGCAGACAATTAAGCAATACTGTCAGAAACAAAAAATAATCTGCTGAAAGCAGTTCATAATTTAAATAAAATAGCAAAAAGATATAGAACGAAAATATCATGTGGAAAAATAGAGACTATGGTCTTTTGGGACAAAGAAATAAAAAGAGTAAAAATATTTATAAATGCATTGAAACAATTGAGCCAGAAAAGAAATTTAAACCCGGAAAACATAACTGGACTACCTGGATAATGTAATAGACCAAGAGGACTTGGAAGTCAAAATCCAAAAATTCAAGAGTAAACAGGACAATAAACAAATTCTTTGGAAAGGATATGAAGCCAGGGACCAAGCCAAGAATATACATAACAGCATAGTCAATGTTTGGTTCAGGATTTTTGAGCAAGAGAACTAGAGATCTACAAAGATTAGAAGCAGCTCAGATGAGTATCTAAAGACACTTGGCCAAGGTAACAAAATTAGATAGATGTAGAAATGAAGAGATCAGAAAAGATTAAAGGAAAATAACATGTGAAAGATATAAAGGAATATCACAGAAAGTGGTTGAAACTCATAGAAAGAGTGGAAGATGACAGGTTACCAAAGCTAGCACTGAACTGAAGGCAGAAGAGAGTGAGGAAGACCAAGCAAAGGATTGAGATAGCAGGAACACCTGGTTTCCACCTGGCTTACTGCATAGGGGACAGGACATACTTAAATCCCCCTAATAGTTCATGATGATGATGATGATTCTTTCTGAAACATGCTCTTTCACCCCTAAACGCCCTTTCTAAATGAATTCTAATTATAAATGAAGAAGTTGTAAATTCTCGTATTTGTCGTAAACATCTGAATTAAATTTTTGATGAAAGGAATCCTTCATTTGGATTGTATCTGAATGATTTTTAAGAAGCCATGTTAGTCTTCCAAGACATTTGATTTCATTCTTTTCTTCCTCATGAATTCACTGAATTTGTTAGTCTCAGTGGCCATCCTGTACATACATCCCAACACAATGAATCTCAACAGTGAATCCCATTCTATTATATTTGAGTCTCATCCTTGACTTCATAAGATGGACTCACACAAATCATTTGCTGCTGTAACATACATTTGCCAAATCCAAAAGACTATACTTTTGGGCCAGCGATTGGCCAGTGTCAGAATCTAGTGACCCCTCTTTTTTGTGAGAACTATAAGATTCACTATATGATAACTGATGTTGCTAGCCAAATTCATTTACTATGCTCCATGAAATCATGGAGGTTAAGCGAATTCAAGACTTGGCAGATTCCTAGTTGGGTGACTATCAAGAACCCTGGGATCTAACGACACTGAGCCCCTGACCAAAGAGATAAAAGGCATTGACTGACTGCAACATAATGAGACTTGGCAAAGACAGTAATAGAGAATTACTCCATGGCAAGCACTCATCACCAGAGTGAATTACCAAGCACTGTTCTTTCTCTTATATCTGATTTACTGTTAATGCAAGAAAATGAAGATTCAATAGAGAAATAAATCATACATGCACAATGATCACAAATGCAATGTGCAATTACAATTGAAAATTGTGTAGTGCAGGCATGTTATCTTGTTGCCCCTAGAGATTGCTGCTCCTAGAGATTGCATTAATTAATTCCAACGTTAAAAAGAAAGAAATTGAATCTAATGATTCTGTGAACAAGAAGTAATAACTGAATAATGAACAAGAAATAAGAACTGGATGGTATTAAAGGGGTTCAGGCAACAGAGGTAACTCACAATGTTTGTTTTTCGAAGGAATTTTAAGAACTTCATTTTTGGAAAGTGAAATGTGGATTTGCACTACGATCTCCTAACCCCTTGAATTATCATAGGCAATTTCACAAGAGCATGGGAAATGTCTAATAAATTCTTGAGCCATCCATCAGCAAGGAAATGTACCTGGAAATTTGCAGTGCAGAGTGGTATTTGTGGAAAACTATTCCATAAATGAAATTGTGACAATGAGAGTTTTAGAATGTCTCAAATAGTAATTACATTAATGAAACTTGCACTTTTAGTGCAAATCATCATACACAACTTTGATTGGTGCATACAAAATGTTCTTAAATGCTCATGTTAATTTCATGAATGGAATATTCAGGCTAAGACAGTCCAAACTACCCAAAATTATAGCCCTATATATTGCCAAGTAATTTCCTTTTGAAGTTAAAATATTAGTGTCACTCACTCTTCACCAAGTTTTTTTTGAGTTTGAAAAGCATGAGTGGTTTTGGACTTGATTTTCTTTTCTTCAACTTCCTTTCTTTTCAGTCAGTATTTTCTTTTACCTTTGCAGCCTTTTTATTTTCTCTCTGATATGTGAAATAGTAAATGGATGATGAAATCTGCCATTTTTGACCTTTTGCAGGGTTGTTCCACAGTTCTTCTTTCCCACTGACCATCCACAACAGGACTCTGTGACAGCAAGAGGAATTCAGCATAGCACCAAGTTTATTTCTCAGCTTCTGAACCCTGCATACAATCCTGAGGAAATTGGTGGTATATCATGTTCTCTGCAGCATCCCAACATCAACAGTCTACCAGCACCTTTTAATGTATTCAGTAATACAAATACACCCAGTCAGATCTGTCCAACTCTGGAAGCTACTCTTTCTCGATTGGTCAATCTTTTGGTCCAAGCCCTGTTGACATCATCTTCAAAGTATCTTGTGGTGAGTTTCTAAATTTGATCAAGGTATTGACTTAGAAAAAATGAATTTACAAATAAATGTTAAAATATTAAAATTACATTTTCCTCTACTAAACAGCTTTATAAACATTTTTGTTTTTATTTATTCTTTTAGTATGGAAGTTGCGAAGCCTTAAGTTTGTTATCTGACCAATATCTTACAACTCTGCATCCTCGAGCATGGAACTGTTTTATAGCATCACAATCAAAATTTAAAAAGAGCAGTAAACGATCATCAAGTAGTGGCCTTGCACAAAACAGTCAAGAATGTACAGCAAGTCCTGCTGCTGGCCTGCTAAGTATTAGCCTTTCCCTACTCACAGCATCACCTATTCCTCTTGATTTGAGTTGTCAGTGCTGGTTAGTGAGTCTATCTGGAAATCTCTTCTCTGGTGAGTTTCATTGATTCAGTTGGGAACAACAATTTAATGAATATTACAAATGGATGTGTATGTATATTGGGAATGAAAGTGTGTGTTGTGTATACAAAAGAATACATAAGTTGTTCTTTATGAAGTATTTCAGCTTTGTGTGCATCATGCACATCATGTGCGCATGCATGTGCACACATACATTTATGTATACAAATGCATGCATTCATGTTAATGCATAATTGGTTCTTCATGTATTTTAGATTCTCTCTGTTTTATTTTTATTTTATTTTCTTCACAGGACATGCTCTTGATGTATACTTGTTCAGAATTACAAAATAAAGGAGTATAGTCTTACAGTTTACAAGCATGTAAATAGGAAGAATGCACGTTTAAACAGTACCCACATCCAAAAGTCAAATATAATAGTGTCCAATAAATTGCACAAAAAGAATTACATCAGAATAATTGCATGAATGTGTTAAAATTAAAGTACAAAATGAAGAGGAGATTCAAAAGAAAAAATGTAACAATGGTTGAAAAATGTGCTATCCCTATGTAGTACTTGAGTAACTCCTTGAGTGTGCAGATGTTCCGATGTGCGATTCTGTCACTCACAGTTACACCACTTCCCTTGCACCAATCAAGACATACAAGGCGTCATTCAATGTGTCTCTGTCTCCTAATTGGGAACTGATCCAACCATATGATTCTCAGAAATTTCCAAAAACTTGTTTTTTTCGTGTTTTGGTTCTGTGGTGTAAGTATGCCAGAAATTAAACCAATGCCACCAATAAATAGATCTATGTAGGTGGCATTGATTAAACTCCAATACCTAAAAATACCAACATAGATGAAGACGAAGAGAAAGATAAAGTGAAAGATGAGGGGAAAGACTCAGAGGAAAACAGATGAAGACATAGAGGATGATGCAGAGGATGAAGCAGATGATGACACAGATGATGCAGTGGGGAGACACAGGCAGACAGAGAGGATGGCATAGAGAAAGTCATAGACATAGAGAAAGTAGTAGACATACAGAAAGATGTAGATATAGGGAAAGACATAGACATAAAGAAAGACCCAGAAGTAGAGGAAGACGTAAACATAGAGGAAGATGTAGATGTAGAGGAAGACATAGACATAGATGTAGATGAAGTCTTACGAGACAATGAATATGAGAATACAAAAAATGAAGGATTTCCTTTCACGGCAAATGAACTAAAGAAGTGGAGGATTGAGTTGCCCAGATCAGACGGTCATGGATGCATCGAGAGTGCAGTGGTGTCATCGAACCGGTCACTGTGACTGGGCTGCAGGAATCAACGTTATGCCTTCAAAGAATATTGAGAAGACAGTAATTATTATTGTATAATTATTTATTTATTTGTCAAAAAAACAGTAAAAACTGTATATGACGTGTGGGGAAATCTGTGCATATTTTCTTGAGGGCCAGGGGGAAAAAATTAAAAAAAAATAAATAAATAAAAAATAAAAAAAGAAAGAATATAAGAAATCAGGATAAGCCAAGTGACCTGGAGGTGCTACAGATAAATGTGTGTTTGCCGACAGTGTCACATGGTTATTAAATTGATTTTAAAAAAGGAAGTTTACACAATATTATGGAGTGTTATAAATATCCAAGTCTGTATTTTAGATGGAACATATAGAAAACTGATTCTTTGAAGTAACCACCACAAATTGTGCTGATGTATATAATCTGAATGCAATGTTATTAGACAGAGAAGGACTAAACATAATCCATATTAACATCAGAAGTTTACATAAAAATGTTGATGAATTAAAATTGAGATGAACAACAAGCCAGATGTAATTATTTGCATCGAAAGTTATTTATTTTATTAATTTATTGTTTCATTAACAGACTCTCATCCAATATGTATGTATGATTTGTACCAAATTGAAATTTAACAGCTGAATAGAATATAAACCGAAGATAAACATTCAAACAAAAATTAGATTATGCATACAAATTTAACTGAAGACTAGCAATTTTATCTTTGCTTCTCTGACAAATTTTGAGATAATCAATTCCCATATATGGTTATCGTTTGCTAATTTCCACATTTGAGTAAGAAGATTGTTAAGAGTATAGGCAGAAGTATATAAAAGTAGCAAAAATGTATCTTTTCTTCTTGTTGCTGTGGGAACTCGAAACCTCAATTGTTCGAACAAAAGTGGACAGTGAAACTTCTTATAAATTAATTTGTACAGATAAATCGCATCATTATATTCCCTCAATGAGGAGAGTGAAATTCGTGAGTGTGGAAAGTTCTTAAAATATGTTTAGTCTCTTCAAATTTCAATAAAGAAACTTTTCTTTGTAACATCAAAATTTCATTACATCGAATATTTATGTTATTCGTAACTATAATTTCTAGTTGGAAATCAAATGTCTCCTTCACTTTTGTGTTTATTAGCTAGACCTGTGTGCACATCTACCTGTAATTTTGTATTTGTAAGTTTGTTTTAGATGTGAAAATAACATCGTGTTTTATATATGAAAATAGCATGGATCTTAACTTCAAATGGCCCCCCTCTGGGCTGTGCAGTGCAGATGTATGCACCAATGTTGCATGAGAGTAAATATTCGGATATTGCCAAGTATTGAAATTAAATTTCACTGAAAATCAAACAGTTTAATTTCCATTTTGGAATATTGTTTCTGTATCTATTTTTTCAATTTAATTTGTCAAAGGTTTTATGTACTGCTCTTGTTTGACTGCCTGTTCTATCGAATTCAGGTTCCCAGAAGAGCTAAGTCTCCAGATATGTAATAGAAAGTTCAAAAAGGTCTCACTTTACAGAATTCTGTACTCTTATAACACTGCTCCACTTGTCCCTCACCTGCTTCTGCCTGTGACCCACCTTTCCCTTGGTATTTCCCCTTCAGTCCCTCCACATGCCCTTTCCTCCTAAAAACATGTCTCCCCTCAAAACTCACTGGCTCCATTAAACTTGTGTATCCATGGGGATGTGGAACCCTGGTTTTAAGAACCTAGTAAGTGTAATTTCTGAATTTTGCGTAATTGTAATGTGAGTTACAGGAATTAGTTCCCTTTGCCGTAATCTGCAAACTCTTACTTTTTCATCTTAAATCTGTTTGATGCCAGACTGAGGGTAATTTCCTACTCTGTAGTAGCACCCTTACAGGGTTTTGTGTCAGTGGTTTCTTAAAAGTTGTTAAGAAATGTCATGTATCCTTAATGCATTATATATAAAGAGGATTTGTCGGACAGATTTCAGTGTATTAATGAACACATAAGAATACCACTCTGACCAGAATTCCTAGTGAAATGAAAGTTCAATATTACTTAATCTTTCAATAGTTTTTTATCAACATTGACATGTATTTCTATTTCTATTTAACCTATTGTTAGTCTTTTGGAAGAGACATTATAAAAGGGTTTAAACACTGTATATACTATTTTTCTGGTTGGTCATCATCTGTCCAGAGAAAGGTTTTTAAATTTTGTGAATATGATGAAACAAAATAAGATTATTGTCAAAAACTGAAGAATAGAGAATACTAAAACTCATTTACATTTATTTTAAAAATAATTTTACAATTATGTGCATGGTGTATACTAACTAATCATCCAGTTTTTTGATTTTTAGAGGTGTTATTTCAGTATGTGGTAGAAAATATTTGGTCAATTTTTGATCACATTGTAATAGCTGGTTTGAACAAAGCAACTTTTTGGAGAGAAATGCAGAACCTGAACAAAAGGTTATGGTCATATACCATATGCAAATCTTTCTTAGTTTTATTCCCATGCCTAGACACAGGTCACCCACTTCGGCATATTTCCTGTGATCTGGAATTACCCAACCTCTCTGTTTTGTGAGTGACATATCCATTTGCCTTTTTTTACAGGCTGGGGTAAATACAGGGTTATTTTGTAGCATATGTACCAACCGGGGCAATGGACAGACAACTGCATCTGTCTTGCTCAAGGTGTTTCTGCTTCTGCTAAGAAGAAGACCTTTTCATTACATGTGAATGCAGCTGAAAATCTGTGCTCTTTAGAAAGAATTAATCATGATGGAAAAAGAAACAAAAAAACATTGGTAATAAAAGAAAAAACGCCTGTCACTGAGAAGTGGCATCATTTGTAGGAAGATTAAAGAAAGAATGTGGTTTTTATTTATTTTTTATGATGGAGAGATTGATTTTGCCCACCCAGAACGTGAAGATAAAGTTAAAGAAGAAACAAAAATTCCAAAGCCTTCCAAAATTAAAAACATTGCAGAGTTTGAAACAATTCTTCAAGGATTCCCGATTCAAGAAAGTGTGCCAGATGAAGTTTTTCCTGTTGCTAAATTAATTAGAAAAGTACTTTAAGGAAAATAGATTTTGTATAAGTGGAGGATTTGAATTGATTGTTTTACCAGTATATATTTAAAATTTGATTGATTTTCCAATGCATGTGAAACAAAATATGCATTGATTTACATGTGTCTATCAAGCATTAAACAAGTTGTATCTCAATAAAAATAATAGTAAATTATGATTGTCTTGCTGGCCCCTTCAGTTGATCAATGCTTATATATTGTTAATTACTGTCCCAAAATGTATTTTTAATTACAAAATTTAACATGAATTATTTTGGGCACATGAGTGACAAAAATAATTCGGAAGGCATTACAAAACTACTAAGATTATCAGCATTCGAATATATTAAATTTTATGTAAGAAACTGTGCAATGTAAACATTTAAAATAATGCTTAAATATTTAGTACAGACAGAAATTTGAATGTTAAGAATGAAATTGAATAGATTTCTCATTCATGAAGTATTCTTTTTCAGGACTTGCTGTCTGGTCATTGAGACCTATTGATACAACCCACAATGAGACTGACAATCAAAAAACTATGTGGAATATTCTTCGAGATAAACAGGTATTTACTTCTAATAGCTTGTCATTTATTTGCACCTAATTAGTTAGTAGTATTTCATACTTGTATAAGAAATGTTTATGCTATCCCTAGCACTAGAAAAATGGAAATAATTTCAAGTGTTGAGTTTTTATAGCATTAAATTACTGTTTCTGGAATTTTGCATAATTTACTTGATAATCATTAAAAATAAAATGTCTGTCATATGTGAGGTATATTACTTGACTATAAAGTCAAGTCTGTCTTTATGTCTAATTCTAGAATGCCCACAACAATGTCCGCAGTTGAAAATGTCTTGACAACCCACTTTTATGCTTGTATTCCAGTCCTTATTGTCAAATTTGACCTCTAGGCATGCACATTGTGTCTTTTGTTGTTTGATAAAACTTGGTGTGTGATGTTTATGATCAAACAGCATACAATTTTAATATACTATAAATCCTTACATCTTCTATGTTTGTCACTATTACAGTTGGTGTGTGCTGCAGAACAACTTTTAATCCATCTTATTCGCACACTTAATGTGTTTGTTCATGTTTTGGAAGAGACATCTCCAGTCGTGCCTACTCCTAAACCATCTTTGCCTTCTCTGCCAACTGCTCCTTCATTGTCACCAATAAAACGCAAAAGTAAAAATGTGGGGGCAGGTCCAGAAGTTCCTGTAGGAACAGAGAACCGTCCACGTGGAGTATCACCTGTCAAGGGTTCTGCAGGTAGGTAGATTGCATTTGCACTGAATTCTGCTACTACATGAAACCCAACCCTACCTGAAACATCTTATTTTTCTACTCCCATTACAAAATGTATGTATGTAGGTTCACAAAACTTCTAATTTTTAAGTTATATTTCATTGTTTTCAGAGAAAGAAGAAAAGATGGATGAAAAACGTGGCACCACCAGCAGCAGTACAAGTGCAGGCAGTAATCGTGGCACATCCATTGGCTTTTTTGCCAATTGCCCTCATTATATGAAAGTTTATGAAGTTGTTCGAAGTGCCTACACCAATTACAAAGTAAAAATGCCTTCAAATTTCAATACATACATACATTGTACAAAGTATATTTATATTTACTGTGAAATCTCAGTATAACAGACTTCAGTTTTAAGTACTTTTTATTTTTAAGCATGTATTTCAAATCCCCGGTGAAGTTCACTGTTTTGAAATGCAAAGATATTTCACTTTTGCGAACTCGCTAAACAAGTCCATTTCATTAATATGTATTAAAATTTGTGTTAAAATATCTCTTTTGTATTTTTATTTGTAATCTATTATTTGCCTTCTTTTTTGTAACTTGTACTATTAATAATTTCCATTTTCTGTAGCGTTACTGAAAATTACGTTTAAAGTGTATCATTTTTCATTATTATTCTTTGGTTTGCATGCTTGTATGTGCTGGCACTGACACAGAGACAACTAAAGCTAGTCAACTGTGTCAGTATACAGATAATGATAACTTAGAAGAATTGAAAATAAATTTGCATATGAAGCAAAGTCTTATGGTGTTGTTTGAAAACATTTTGTAAAATTTCTCATTTACCACTCTATTGCAAAGGAAACAATGCAGAGAAAGCAATCATGATATACAGAAAGTGGAGATAATAAAAAAGGTGAAAAGTGGTGTGAAACAGCTTGCTGTAGCACATGCTTATGAAACAAAGCTAACATGTTTCAACAATATTGAAACAAAGAGAAAATCCTTAAAATTTTATTTTCAGTATAACATTCTTTTCAAAATAAAGTATAAATAAAATAATTTTATGTATGTTACACTGATATTTCACAGTACACAATTAATTTGTTATACATATAAAAGATTGTAACATTGCCCCAGCTATTCTATCATAATGAAATAATGCGATGGACAAGGCAATGTATTTAAAGAGAAACAAAAATTTGATGATGTGCACACAGCGAAGTCGCTTGCCTTTCATCAAGGAGGTCTGGATTCAATTCCTGGACAATCTCATGTGAAAATTGTTCTAATGAAACGAGTTTGCCTGCTTCACAGGGGCTAGTCTCACTCCTGTGGAGTGTCCTAAACCTTACCCCTGTCCTAATTCCTTCTTAATTCTGGCTGCTGGGTAGAGACGCATGAGCGTGTGAAGTATAAGAGGTGCTTTCGCAGAGATGCTGCCTGGTGATCCGAGTGCTCAAAGCTCAACAAAGGACTTGGAGATGTGTTCATTCGATAATGACGCAACAAATAAAAAAATTAAATTAAAAAAAAATTTCATATATAATTTTCAGAAAGTTTTAATAGTTTATTTAATGGTAATGTTAATAACAAATGCCGCTGCATCAGTAGAATTCAAGCACATTTTCTTCCACATGATAGCAGACATAATTTAACCCAAAAGGGAACACAGTTAAATTTAAAAATAATAGTTCTGTATTGGAGGTGCCCTCGAGCTCCTAAATTTCCATTACCGCACATACGGCAACAACTCTACACTTAAATAAGATAAATTATATGTCCATATTATTATCATAACAAAGTGGTTCTCACCGACTATCTCAATTCATACAATCACTAGTGCACTATCTCTATTTAATGTGTATGTTTTGGAAAACTTATTTTTAGTAATCCTCTTTTACTGAAGGTGACCAGTCAATCTGTTCTATAAGCAGAGATGGTGTATATTCAGTGAAACATGCTCTTCCATTATAAATACATTGATATAGAAAGGGAGAACCAAGATAACCAATATGTGTGATGTGAAAAGTCAATCTATTCTTTACAGATTACATTGGATGCATCAGCTAGTGAAAAATTTGTAGGTTTACTGAGAACAACTTTGGAAGCCTTGTCTCAGTTATTGGAAGTGGCCACAATTAATGAAGTAGGGCGAGTTGCTGAAGAAACCCTTGCTTATCTGCGTCTGACTGTCCTTGTGGAACCTACTGCTACTGTCAAATGTGTACAACAAGTAGGATTCATTTGTCTGTATTTTTTGTTTGTGTTTATATATAATTTTGAAGTATGTCTGATGTATGATTTTTTTGTATAAAAAATAGCTTAACATTTGATCCCAATTTTTTCTAATGTAGCTTCTGAAATGCCTGTTCGGAACAAATCTTAGTGCTCAATGGGATGAAGCTGAAGAGAAAAGGCTCAGTTCTTTGGTGACATCGCCTTCTCCTCGTTTAGAACCAGAGGGTTTCTATAGTCAGTGTTTCCATCTTCCCTATCAGCAGCTAACAGAGCATTTGGCCACATCTGCTGGTCGCCATGATATGCGAATGGATTCTCGAGATGATCGAACCATGTAAGTGGGACAATTGTTTTGCTTTCCTGAAGTATTTCTCTATGTAGAGAATCATGTGATGTTTGTGCTTAGTTCTTTATCATATGTTCCCTTTAATAATGATCATCGATCATTTTCTACATTAATTGAATCTTAAGAGACTAAAATGTTATTGAGGGCTCACTTTCATTATGCAATAGAACCCCTCTTTAACATGTTATAAGGGACAGGTAAAAATGGATGAGTCATGGGAAAGGGTATATGGTGGGAAATTACTTTTGCTTATATTATTAAATACAAAACATTTATAATCCACTTTTATTAGCTAACGTGTAAGGGAAAATTGTTGGACTTCTTTGGGGTTACACTTCCAAATATACTAATTTTTTTGTTTTCCTAAAATTTTTCTAAAGTAGAAAGACTGTTTTCCTCTCTTTTTGAGTCTATTTTATAATCAGTAAAATCTTTTTAAGACTTCATAACAAACTAACACAATACTATATTCTGCGTACATCCCCCTATTCAAAAGTTCACTGCACAATCACAATGCAAAGTGTTATATTCATGACAAGCCCAGATAAAGTAAACATTCAAGTAATTGCGTAAATTTCACAACTGTACATTCTGCCTGAGATACAGCATACTATTCTGGGGAGACACATCCTGTAGTTCCTAAGCTTTTTGTTTACAGAAAAGAATTGTACAAATAATAAACAAATCTCACCCTTGTGATTCCTGTAAGCCTCTCTTTATTAAGCTAGAAATCCCACCATTGCCTTTCCTCTTCATTTACAAATCAGTGGTTTTTGTCAAAATTGACGTACCTAAGGGTGGGAATATCTTTTTATTCAGTACAGATGACTATAGCTCGAACACACACTGTGTGAATCATATTCATCAGATGTCAGAATCAACAGCTCACCACAGAAATCCACATACATTAATGCCCAAGTTTAAGGGCTGAGGAAAATATTTTCTACTCCATAACTATTTCTATAGTATTAGAGAATATACTGAGCATCAAAAAAGAAAAGAAAGTCAATTTAACAATGATATTTAATGTATTGTTACCATTTGTACTGTATAATTCTAAAAAATTAAATATACTTGTCATAAGTATTAAATTTCAGCTTCTCGGTGTGTGATCCCTGTCCCAATTAGGTTTTTCATCCACTTTTCCTTGATACATTGAGCAATGATCTGATTTTGTTTCTGGACATCCATGTAGCTTCACTACTTGTGTACATTTTCTTGAGCTTAGTGGGTAGTTGTTCACATAATCTTTTTCCATGTTCTCAAGGCATTATGCTGATTCCTTCTGGTAGAGCACAATAAGGTATAAGAACCAAAATCTCTAACTCATTTGCCTTTGCAAATAGTTTTTATTAATAGAGAGCAAATATTATCTTACTATCAAATGCCCAAAAATGCTTGTTTCTATATGTATTCATAATTGAATTTAATATAATATAGTATCAGAGTTTGTGTAGAGATTCTAAGAAAACATGCATAAAGTGCACTTCTGTTCATCAGAACCTCACACAGTTTGTGTCGTTTTTTTGACTTTAAATTAATAAACACTTTCTGGGTCTGTGAGAGGACTCCACACTTTATAAATAATTGTTTTAAAAGTGAAAATAGCTTCATACTGGATCCCATCTTCAGGCCTAAACCTGAACTGTACTTTGAAGCATTCCATGGTTCATAATGACAGGTGTATTAATGCCATGAGAACATTTCAACACATCATTTCAATACTTCAATTTAATTTGATCGTGATTTCTAATTTCTGCCCATTTCTGACCACCCTGCCAAGGAGTAGGGGTCATCAGAAGAGCAAAGTCTTCACTCCAGCAGACCCCTCCATGTTGTCCTACATTTTCCAATACATTCCCCTGACATGTTCTCCACATGTTCCCTCTCATGATCCATTGCAAGTTCACCTCATGTTTCTTTGCATGTTCACCACAAGACATGTCCAACATAACCCCTCAGACATTCCCCATATGAGCTCCTACTTTTTTTTCTAACATGTTAATCTCAGTTTCCCACCTGTTCTCCCAAATATTCCATTACACACATTCTCCTAAATGCTCCACATACGTTCTTCCAAATGTTCCCTCAAATGTTTCAACAAATTTTCCCTTAAATGTTCGCTCAGTATTCCCTCAAGTGTTGCCCCCATCTTCCTTTGCATACACCGCATGTGCCTGCACTTCAAAATCTGGAAATAAAAATTTTGATTTAAGTATATTTTTTTATTACAAATACTTTTATAAACATTATGGCAGCATATAGTGCAGTGCCTCCCCTGTCTGATGAAACAGGATGTTCTGAATAGCTAGTTTATCCAGAAGAGTGACCCCCCCCCCCCCCCCCAAATGTAATAGAAGACCCCAAAATGTTTAGAAAAAATTGCAGTCTAAAAAAAGGGGGGGGTGAAGTCATTGTTTTAAAAATGAAAATAGCTTCACTCTGGGACCTAACTTTCAACATTTCTGGCAATTCATACTACAGAGTGATGAAACCATAAAAAAGTATGAGAAGGCCCAGAAAGGACTCATTTTGTAGATTTTGTTATCAAAAACAACTTGTGTCCTAGGACACAAAAAGATGGTTCTAATGCTTTAAGCCATGTTGGTTTTGAGTTATCCACAATGTTGAAGTGAGTTGCAGCATGACACGTTTTGCAGGTTATATGTGCGCCTGGTAATCTCAACTACTCCATAATCTCTGAATTTCTGTTTTTCTTGTCTTAAATCTCTTTGATGCACTCATGGGGGATAATTCCCTGTCTAACAGTAGTTCTTTCTTAGAGTTTTGTGTCCATGGTTTCTTAAGAATGGAAACAATCTTTTCAAATTTTCTCAGCAATATATGGTGGGGATGCTAACAAGTGAAAGGGGAATATCATGGAAGTATGGTGTTCAGAGATATATGACTGCTAAACATTGTTTCTTTAATAAAGGAAATTAAAAAGTAAATAAAAAAGCAAGTGGTCTGAAGGATTTTCCTTTACGACAGATAATTGAAATTTTATTAATGTACCATGCAAATATGCTTACAAGCTTTATTACAATGTGCTTTACATTGTGCTTTAATGTGCTTAAAGTGCTTTAACACTTTATCTAAAACTGAAAAGAGAAATCTCTTTCCCAGCCGCAGCTAGTTTTAGAACTGTGAACTTCCCATGTTTTATACATGAAGGTATATTCAATATTAAAATAGCAAAATTGTAAATGAAGTGAGTATTATCTAATTACATGTTCCTGGTGATTCATGAGCAATATGTATAACATCTTGCTAAAAATTCTAGCAACCTGCAATAGAGTTGTATTTTGTTTTTCTAAATTAAAACTATTTTTCATGTTAGAAGTGATAACACCTTGCCTTATTCATGTCTGGAACAATTGTGACTTTGCCATGTGATAAACGGTATCTGATGCCATGTGATAAGTATCTTGAGCACTAAGTAGAGACAAGCAAACCCATAAGTAAACACATCAATATCCACAAGAAACACTTTATCCCCATTTGCATTCACAAAATCAGTGTAAATCAAGAGTGAATGATAAGAGATTTTAATTTTAAAAGTGTAAAAGTGAAAATAATTTTACTTCATGAACTTGGGGATGTTGAAGAGATTGAGAAAAATCTATGTAATCAACAGGAAAATGTAGACACAAATGGGAGGTTAGTTTGCATGTTTCCATTTCCTTTGACTGCTTGTGAAAGTAATAATTTCCTTTTTCTCCAGTTTTATCATTAAGGATGAATTTTCTCCTGCCCTTCCGCTTTTTTCCATTTCCTGCATTTGAGAATTTCTATTAAAGTTATTTGTGAAACCCATAGATAAAATTTAAAAATGAACCAATAATGCTGTCAAGTTTGCACTTCCTTCAATTTTTTCAGAGTAATAGTGATTTTTTTTCTCTCCCCAGATTTCATTATTCAGTGCAACATTGAATCTATTGAGGTCCAGTGATTATTTTAAGATTTTTGTATCCTTAAAGTCAGAATATAAATTCAGAAAAATTTTCATTGTTAAGTATTAATTACATATGCATAAAATTAGAGATTGAATTAACTGTTTATCAACATTTATTTTGAGCAGTAATTGTTCTTAGTAATAACTTCCGATAGTGTTTAATAGGAATAGTGAGGTTTTGCAACTCTTCATTTCTATTGTGATCAGGTGGAATCATTTGCGCAGAAAAACTGATAGAAAGGGATCATCGATGATCAGGAGCAGTTTCACCAGAGGAGCTGACAAAGCATCTCTTGCAGCCTACATTCGTTTGTTTGAACCAATGGTCATAAAGGCTTTGAAAGTATGTATAAGTGAGAAATATAAGCATGTGATTCTAATGTGTAAAAGAATTAATAAAGAACTTTGTTCCTTTTCTTTCTGTTTTTGACCTAATTAACATATATAGTCATTATGGCTGATTATTATTAGTCTTGAGAAATTTCTTTTAAAGAAGATGGAATTGTTGTGCATGGGAGATTTTACAGCAGAATAGAGTTTCTCTTTAATTGCATGCAAAAATTGTGATTTCAAAACACTGCTTATGTCTGAAACTTTCAAAGATATTGTGTTAGAATTGTAAGGTGCTGGGTACAATTATAACCTTTGTGAATTACCTGTAGCAATTATTTCCTTTATGACTACATTGCTGTTATTTATATTATCATGATTTTTATTGATTACATTTATCTTTGTTGTTGTTATTAATTTTATTTTTTTACCTGTTTTAAAATTTCTATTACTGTAATCCCTCAACATTCGCGAGAGTTATGTTCCCAAAAAACCTTGCGAATGTTAAGTCTATCTTTTAATGAGGAAAGGTGGGTTAGTGTTCTTGGATATCGAAAAACTGTTTAGAAAAGAAAGAAAAAAATCTGACGTTCAATTACAGTACAACTGATCAAGCGCTACTACAAATTGTTTACAAATAACATTCCAAAATGAAGAAATAAAATAATATTTGAAACTTATTTCAAAGTTGAAAATGATTGGATATAGGATTTGCTAATGTTTTTGTTTCATCACCTTTCTCACTGTTCTAATATCCAAATATGAAAGAGTTCCTACTTCTATTCTCTCTTAAATTTCGACGTTATTTCCATGTTTGGATCACATTCGAATGCCATTTCCACCAGAGCTTGTTGATTTTAGAACGCCATCAACAGTTTTGACATTGAAGTTGCTCCAGGACACAGTTTTGCTTCCGTTACTTTATCATTACTGTCGATGAAGTTTTCTTCACTGATGATTTCCCGAAGCTCCTCTACAATGAGCTCATTATAATGAGAGTTGCACAGATCCTGAATGGCTTTTCTGTTTATTTGGCCAAAACCCTTATCTCCAATGTGGCGCAACTGAATTGAATTATTTTACAATTGTCTTATTCTATAAATGTGAATTGACATTTTATCTGTGTAATTTTTTAAGAAAGTTATACTGCGAGCTCCGAGGTCTGCCGAGTTCATTTCCCAGATGATGATGATGATGATGATGATAAATGAAATGGGCTCGCTTTCAAAGAAAATGTACGACCAAAAGACCCACTCGCGAATGTTAAAACTGGGAGCATTTCTCTAATCGTGAATGTTCAGAACTTGCGAATGGCGAATGTCGAGGGATTACTGTATATCTGTGATTTTCATCTGTTTTTCTTCTTCCCTTATTCTCCATGCTTTTGACTTGTGTGCTCTTTTTTTACGATCTAATCTGTTTTTGTTGTTGGCATCATCATTGGTGTTTGTCTCTTCTTACCATTCTGCAGATGTATGTTTGTTCCTTATCAAAAGAACCTAGAATTTAATAAATTTTATTGGTGTAAATGATGTAAGGGCAGGTAATTTCATGACTTTGATGGTCACAGTCTTAATTCAAACTAAAAGGTTGCCTACACATTATGATTATTGGTGGGATTATGTCGAAAGTGGCAATTAAAGAGTAAATTGTACTACATATCGATGAATCTTCCATGTCAAATTGTACAGGCCTGAAATATGACATTTAATAACTCACTGATATCAACAAAACTCAATGATATTTTTTTTCTTTCTTTTAACAAAATCTTAAAAATACAGTAAAACTTTACTTATATATTTTCCAGAAGACTGATGGGAAAAAATGTAAAAGGGAGAAAAACGCGTAACTGGAAATGAATATTACGAGCAAAACAAAAACTCAATATTTTACATGGGCACGCTTTACTTTTGGACATGATTGTAGGAACTGCTACCAACATTACTTTTGATTTATTTAGTCAAAAAATAGTAAAAATGAGACCTATGGGGGAGAAGTACCATGTACATACATTTTATTGAACTCAAGTATCTCATCCCCACATTTAAGTCTCTCTGTATTAATCTAGGAATTTTACCATTACCTTGTCTCCTGATTTACGAATCAGTAGTTTTTGTCAAAAATGACTTACTTAAGGGCGGGAATATATTTTCAGCGAACGCTGATGTCTATAAGTATAACACACGACGTAGTAATCATATTCACCAGGTGGCAGTATCAACAGATCACTACAAAAAATTCACATACAATTCATGTACATTACTCTACAACACTTTCCCAGATGACATTAAACGATTAAATTTGATAGAAAAGTTTAAGTCCCAAGTAAAATATTTTCTGCTGCATAACTGTTTCTATACAATTCGAGACTATACCGAGCATCAAAAAGGAAAGTAGCATTAATTTTAACAATGATAGTTAATGTAATTATTTATCATTTGGACTGTATACGTAATTCTGAAGAACCTGTAACAAGTATTGTACCACAGAGTCTGGGTTGATGGCCCCCATCTCGATCAGGTTTTTCGTCCAGTTTCCCTGATCCTTGAGCAAATGCTGAGATGGTCCCTTGTTTTGCTTCTGGACTTAAATGTAACTTCATTATTTGTGCACATCTTCTGAATTTCAGTGGGAAATATAGTTATTCAAATTATCGTTTTTCATATTATCGCGGCAAAAAGTATTATTCTTTCATGAAGAACATGAGGGTTCAGGGCAGGAATTTATAGCTAATTTACCTTTGAAAATTTATTTTATTATATAGGAGCAAATATTTTGTCAACAAAACTCGAAAAAAACCTTTCTTTTCTGTATTCAAAATTCGACTAGAATACGGCTTAGGATAGAGATCACAGAATTATGAAAACGTGCACAAAATTCTCTTCTCCCCATAGTTCGTCACACACAGTTTTTAACTGTTTTTGACGTAAATAAATAAAAAATAAAACATTTTAACTATAAATAGTTGAATGATGAATGAAAGTTTCAAAAAAAGAGAAGTGAGCAACTTATGAAAACTAGACATTTTTGCCCCCCGAGTTACAGAAAACGTATTTGCATCAGTAAACATACTGTTGATTTTATTTTTTAATTTTTTTATTGCTAACAAAATGGTAATACACACCCAGGTTTTGCATTTGCTCAATGGATCAGGGAAACTGAACCAAGACCCGATCGAGACCGGAAGCTGAAGTACATTACTTGTTACTTAGAAAACGCGTTGGCTAGGCATAGGAATGCCCGATGGTTTAGCACTGATATTCGCAGAAGAGAAATCAATCTAAGAGGGTCAGTGTTTAGGTTTGACATGGAACGATTCATATATGAAAATTTAATATTAATAAAAAATAAAAGTTTTAATAATATTAAAATAATAATAATAATAATAATAATAACAATAATAACAATAACAACAATAACAACAACAATAACAATAACAATAACAATAACAATAATAATAATAATAAACTATAAAATAATGTAGTGACCTATTTCTAAAGCAATATCCATAGTGAGATTTGCAAAATTATAATTCTTCTTTTCAGCAATACACAGTTACAAGTGATGTACGACTCCAGTGCAGAGTTTTGCTCTTGCTGTGTCAGTTAGTTCAACTGCGAGTGAATTACTGTCTGTTGGATTCTGATCAGATCTTCATTGGTTTTGTTTTAAAGCAATTTGAATTCATCGAAGAAGGACAAATACCGTATGTAATTGTGATTTTGTACTGTAAATGTAATGCGACTAGTTCATAAATAATAATAATAAATATTCTCTAAAACCCTGAATATAATTTGCTTCTTAAGGAAAATATTTTGCAGGAACCTACATTTTATGCCTTTATATTGTGTTTCTAGGTTGGCAGAAGAATTAGTTCCACGTATCTTCTATTTTCTTGTGCATTTGTCATATGAAAAGAATCATTCCAAATGCATTATTGGTGTACCCAAAGTTATCCAACTATGTGATGGACTGATGGCATCTGGGCAGCCACCTACCACCCATTGTAAGAAATAATTTGTATAATGTGTGTGGGTGTGGGCGTGTGTGTGTGGGTGTGTGTGTACATCAGGGTTGCTTTTAACATTTTGAGGTTCTTTAGAACTACGACGTTCAAACTCCCTATTAGTAAAGTTGAGAGAACAATGTTTATTTTAAAGAAAACTAAATAGAAATGTAAATTTTTTTTTTATTTATGTGGCATTACTATTTTTACTACTCATTACCTAGAATGCAATATTTAATTGAAAATCAGGGGAATAGCTTGGAAAAAAAATTAGGCTGAATTGGATTAGTATGGTCAGCTTACTATTGGATTCGTTTCAGCTAACAGAATCTTAGAAAGTTATTCTTCACCTTCACATTGTGATCTGTGTTCTTGAGGATGTTGACATTCAGTTATCTTTAATAAGAAAATAAAAGCATTATTTGGACTTGTATGTGCAGGCATCCCCGCTTTAGTTCCTGTTGTGGAAGATGTGTTTTTAGCTCGAGGAAGCCGTAGTGGTGGAGGTACTGACCTTAAGGAACTAGATACTCAACGAGAAGTCCTGGTGTCCATGCTTCTACGCCTTGTTGAATATCACCAGGTGGGATAATTTGGAACCAGATACTGTACTTTTCAATGAAAAAATTTGTTATGAAATGAGAACTGCAGTATGTTATGATAATTTTCAGTTTGTATTAAGAGTCAAAATGTATGTAAGATAATATTGAACATACTATTAATTTTATTGCATTTGAAAGGGTAAGAAGATATTTAATTAGATGAAGTATGTCAATAATGTTTGCACATTGGGGAGATAAATACAAACATACTTGATATATTCTGACAGGTATTGGATCTTCTCAGTGCTGTTCTTAGTGAACGTGAGAGTGAGGAAAGATGGCGTCGATGGTCCCGACAGGTAATTGATGCCTTGTTACCATTGCTGGCCCAAGGACGTGTGCGACTGGAATCACGAGCTGCCCAGCAGGCTCTTCATCGATTGCTGGCTGCCTGTGCACCAAGTGTGTTGCGACCAGCAGATCCTCTCCTAAGAGTTCTCTTTGCAACTCCTCCTAGTTTGGTAAGTAAAATTTCTTGTATAATTCTTAAGAATTCTGGAATAAAATAATTGTGAAATATTTGTTGAAAGTGTTTTTGGAAAGATCATAATAGGATTTTGATAAGTGGCCAGAAAAGCCACTAAAGCAATTCTTACTGGGAGGTCTTAGTATTTGAGTCCTATCTGTGGCAGATTTTCAACCCCAAGTACATAGGTTGAATTCAGCCGGGTCGAATTTCAGCTAAGTCGAATTCAGCAGCTGTCTGGAGGAGAATTCTAATGCTCAGTAGTTTTTATGAGTAATTTTCTCTAATCAATACCAAGTGAATGCTAAACAGGTATGGACCACATGTCCACGTTGTCCACGCTTGTGCCCATCTTTTCTTCCTCATCCTTGTTTTCTCCAATCCCCTTTCACACACAGAACCCTTACATGCACTATACAATCGTCTCCTGTATTATTTCAGTAGTATACCTTTGGGTTCCGGCTCTCACACGCAACCAATCTTTATAAATGATGGCTCTAAAGAAAGAGAATTTCACGTAGACTTGACGAATTCCACTTGACTTTAAAAATATAGATGATTTCTTTAAAAAAACGCATCGAAATATCCATGTAAAATGCAACCCGCATCACATATCAACCTATATCGGCAAATAACTCCTAAACAAAGCGTTTTAGAGCCTTAAAAAGTAAAATTTTGAGGCCAAAGGCCTCAAAGAAGCGTTTTTCACATTATAATCTACAAGATGAGACATTCTTTGATCCATTCAATTAACTTTTCGGTTCCACGCTTTAATACTATCAAGGCCACCTCAATATTTCAGTCCTTCCTGCTGGTAGCAATTTTTGGGGCGACACGCTTAGAAGGCTTAGATTCGACAATTTTTATTTACGCTTTCTGTTAACACCGTAGTTTGTGCAGTCTGACAAGGTTTATTTGCATAATCATTAATTCAAGATTTGCCCTCCAGAAACAACTAGAAGTACTATTATAGTTTCTTGATACCTATACCTATGAAGATTGTTTCTTATGCGTGTGGTGAAACTATTCAATTAACGTTTTTTCATGGTCTATTAGTCTATGTACTTAATTGTGGAGGAATTTGGGTGTTCAATGAAGAGTGAAGACTGTTTGTATTTTACCTGTACCAATATTTTCGTTATCATTCGATGAAATTTTCAAGTCAACGGGTACAGACACATAGCTTTCTCAAAAGTAAAAAGCTAATATTTTTATGACTATCACGAAAAACTAAAACCTAACTGACAAAGAATATTGAATAATTACCTCAAATGTCTTTAAGTAAGTTTTGGGAATTGTTCCAAGGAAATTCTCCATGATATTGAATAAATATTTATTTAAAATTCCTTTTACACATTAATTGCATTGTATTTTTATTTTTATTTGTTATTGTGTTAGTACATTGCAAGTTACCTTTATAGATATTTAAAGAAATAAACTACTTTCCCTCTTAGAATGAAAATAGAAGAATAGGGATGAGTGTAGGGTCTAACATGAGAGTTCTCGCACGGGTACGTAGAGGTAGTGGGGGAAAACTTGTGCAATGGCACAACACAAGTAACAAACTTTATAAAGTAGCTAAAGTACAATAGCTTGAAATAAATAGAAAGCAAAAATCAAAACGCACTGGCCTACAGTACTACGTGAATTAATTAAAAAACAACTAAATTTAAAATTATTGAAAGAAAAGCGCAAGTCATTCGACAACTGCCAACGATCGCAGTCCAAACGCACGATTTAAATGTTGGCGGTATCTGGAAGTATGTACATCAACGCCCAGCTGCAAACTGATATTGTAAATAAAACACCGTTTGATATTAAACTCAAGGTGTCGGTTCGTTAAGATATTAAAAATGCAAACATTGTTTGAGCAACATTCCCATGTACCGAAGTGGACTTACTAACGCCCACTAAATTGTTTCTAATGCTAACAAATGGTATTTAGTACCCAAAGGTGAAAACATTAGTTTGATTATTTTTTGGCTCAGAATGGCTTTTCTTGAGGTACGTAAGGATGCAGAAAATAATTCAATACTTTTTAGTATACAAATAATTTTTCAATTTTCTCACCCCAGCAAGCTGGCACCCTGACTCTCCAAAACCCACTCGGTTCTTCATAACAAATCAAGGGAAGTTAAATAATATTGCAATGAGTAGGTCTGCTCTTGCCTGATCCGGTATTTTCGCACTACTTTACTTGGCTTTCTCAAGAGTAAAAACCTTTTCTATTATTTGACTATCAAGGAAAGCGAAAAGCTAACTCTCTAGGAAGATTGAAAAATTTCTTCACATGTTGTTTTTAAAGAAGTATGAATTGTTCCAAGAACATCTCTCTATAATGTTGAATAAACTTTAATTGAAAATTTGTTTCAAACATCAATTGCATTGTTATTTTGTTTGATATTCTGTAAGTACATTAGTAGTTCCTCTCCTTTATGGGAAGGATAGACAAATGGATAGGGAAAGGGTGGGATTTAACATGCGAGAGTTCTCGCACGGGTACGCTAGTCACACATATTGGAGAGGCCAGGAGGGAACTAAAGCTTGTCCCATCTGGTGGAAATACCCAGAGAGGGGAAATCTCAGTCTTGAAGGTTGGCAATGAATCTCACATTCCAGTAGAAGAGGAACACCAGTATATCTTTGGCTATAACATACACTACACTTGAGGGACTTACAAGCACAGCAATTGATGTGTCTGGAAACAAAATAATCAGAAAACAAGTACAGTGAAACTTCTCTGAAAGGCCATACCTCTCAGTGACTGATTTTTCTTGGAATAGACACTGAAACCCAAACGTGTGTAAATTATGCCCTTATTAACCCATTAGCGCATGAAGTTTCCTGGCTTATTTTTTGGGGAAAAGATTGTATATCCATGTATTATACATCTAATAGACATACTATGTGAATTATCAAAATTTTATTCTGCACCGTTTCCAAGAAAAACATGATCCGATAAATCGGATCACATGCATACAGTACTCTTTAAGTGCAGCTGTGGGGCTGTCTGGTTATGCTTTCAGTAAAAAGGACACTGGCGAAATTCCCATGTACTAAGTCATTTATTACTCTAAAAATAAATTATATTTTAATCTTTTGGTCTATTTTGATGACTAGACTAATTTTTACGTTATATTTATGTTACTGGGCAAACAAACGAAAATATTTCGATTCTGAAAAATGATGTTTATTCATAAGAGATACAATGAAATTCTTTCCTTTCATATTATAATATGCATGAAAGTCTTCGAAGCATTTGGAATGCAATCCCATATCAAAGTTTTGTTCATGAGTTTTCCTTTACCGTGACTGTGGCGAAGTTTCTTTTCTGTAGAAAGAGGAATTATCTAGTGTTTTTAGCCGACAAAACGAATGTCAGTATTTGGATCATTTGGCTGTTTTTCTTTTCTTGGTGATGTTTCATGAATGTTCAACAAGCTCAGGCAAATATCTCTTCAGAATTTTGAAAAACAATGGGACTTCTCATCGTTTGGCAATATTTTTTTCATCAGGAGGCATATTGTTTTCATCAATTCTTATTTCATCAGGTATTTACAACCGAAGTATCCGAAAATAAGCAAGTATAAGCCAATACTATTTTTGTTGTTGCATTCTAGCTCCGTAGTTCGCCATCATTTGGTCCATCAAATCCATCACACCCATTCTTTTATTGTACGAACTAAAAACTACAAGTTGTCGAAAATTAATTTTACATTTTTATCTCTTTTGACCACTGTGCATAACTTTCCATTTCGTTTCCTTCATGGTTTGTGGCAAAAGACAACATCATTGCCTTTCCATCTAACAAGCATAATCAAGCGAAAATAAACATCTAACAAGCATAAACAAGCGAAAATCATTGCTCGCAATTGTTAGTTCCTTTTGTGTGTTCTTCTTCTAACATGTTCAAAATTTCAGCAACAGATAGACTGACAATACTTTTTCATTTAGAAGCAGTTGCTGGAAACGTAGAGAGAAAAAATGTAGCCATTCTAATATATTGCAGTGAAAAGTGTCCTCTGTGCATGTGATCCGATATTTCAGATCACGAAAATTAATTTGAAATAGTTTAGTTATTTATAATTATTTTTTTATAATACCAATTCAAATGGAAAACATGAACCTTCATTATTTCATTTCATGTAAAATTTGTTCATATCAATCAATGTTAGATATTATAATTAAATAAAAACTTACCAGCTACATAAATCAACAAGACTGTAATGCGCCATCTTGCACTCCAATCGCTCTAAATATAAAACTTCTGAAAGTTATAGTGTATACATTTAATTTATGCCTTTCCAACAATGCGAGCGTTGATCTCAAACAGATAAGTCTCCAATGACAGGCATGGTTGACGCTTTTCTTAGCATCCGATTTATCGGATCACATGCACTAATGGGTTAACAGACTACCCCTCTCCCGACCACCAACTCCCCCATTAAAAAAGCAATTTTCTTAATTTGCCCCATTTAAGAGACCACATTAGGAAAGTTGTAAATATATTGTTCATCGAATTTTCAATAGTTAGAATGAAAATTAGCAAAAAGTATTTGCACATGTCCTGTGCCTCAGCTTGATTTGAGGAAATTGAAGAGCAAGGGGATTCCAGGAATCATGTAACAATAAACTGTGGCCACTAATATATTATCATGGCAACTCACTCCATTTTACTTTTGTTTCTTCTAATGAGACGATGCATAGGAAAGTGACATACTGTTTAATTCTTTGAATCAATAGAGCTTTCCTTACCTTATCTTTCTTAAAGAATATCTAGTACAGTAGAATATCAATGTGGGAAGGCAGAGTTATCAACTTGCCCCCTAATGTGTTTGGCTTGCAACCGGATCTGAGCCCAGCACTCACCCAAGATCCATCACTTGATGTTGTTGTTGTTGTTGGTGTTGTTGTTGTTGTTTTTTACTTTCTCATATACATATGTACATACACAATAATGTACATATTATAGACACAGTTATGTAATGCTGTGGAAAATTGATTTTGAGATTGCAATGAAAATATATGTTTTTTCCCAAAACGTCTGCCTGCCCATGTGTATGTCCGTCTATGAAGATCCCTCAATATGTGTCCGATTCACCTACTGAACTCCATTCATGTTTCTTCTTTTCTAAATTGGGTGTAAACAATTGTTTTAAACTAATAAAAAAATGTATTTCCAGCATAGCTCAATCGTGGCCATTCAGAGATGGCTTGGTGCTGTACTAGGAGTTTTGCTGTTACTGCTGGCACAAGGCAAAGAGGAAACCGTTCTTGCTCGGCTTGAAGAATTGGATCTTCCTTTACCACCATCGCCTACTTTAGGTTCCCCTGATCCTTTGAATGCCCGGAGCATAACTGCTCCTGGGCAAAAATTACCTCCAGAGCAGCTGATGGCCAGGCAAGCATTAAGTTTTAAAAAAGTTGTACTTCTAATGTGTTTGTAATATAGCATTAGATTCTTTGGACTTCAGTTAGTTTTATGTTTGATTACAAAGATTACTTATCAACTTTAGTTAGTGTCTTAAATTGCCAAAAGGGAATGACTCAAATCTATTAAGAGGTGATGAATTGTTAATTTTTTATTTTTTAATTTTTCTGTCTTTGTTAAAGGTTCCTGTTGAGAGTAATTGGTCTGGTCAGTCATCAGATACATAATGCTGTGTTGAATCCTACTCCTAACTCAGACTGGCACTATCTTCATGAGCAATTTTCTAATTTCATGCTGTACTGTATTTATATGTTTGAGTCAGGTATGTGAAACTTATCAATAATTGAATTTAAAAAGAATTATAGTGTAGGTGTGTTACGTATTAAACTTTGAAAAGCAAAATGTATAACCTTTTGATAGTATAACCTTTTGATTATACTATAAAAAATAGAGCCTCAAAGTTAAGATTAAATATCCTTTTTTGGACTTCGAAGTGTGTGGGTGGGTGCATGCGCATGTTTGTTTTTTCCCCCATTCAATTTTGAATATACAAGTTAATAAAACTAATTTCTAATATGCTTGATTGATTGTAAGAGGAAGATCATTACATTAAGGTAGGGTTATTACTGTCTGTTTATCTTGCTTTCAGGAAGTTACTGCCGTGTGGCTACAGCTGCAATACAGATGTTAAGAGGTGAAAGTTGTAAAGATAGTATGGAGGCTCTTGACACATCTGAAGATCGAGCACCAGTAATGCCTCTACCTGTTGAGAATATCAATTCTCTCTTCTATGAATTGGCTCCCCGCTGTCCAATGTTAACTGTACAATGGTGCTATCTTTTGGCTTTACTAGGTTACAATAATCAAAGTTTTTGGGCATCCATTATGCGCACCCAACCAGCTCATCCTATACTTGGACAAGGGTGAGTGTATTTTTTTTTTTCATTTGACTCTGTTAATGAAAGATAAATTAATGTATGAATATTTCAGATGGGGAAAATATAAAATAAACAATCTGTTCATTTTGCCAGGCTACCCAAGGAAGATGAGAGTGGACCTTCACCTTGTGTGAATTTAGAAGTAGTTAGAAAAGGCGGCACAATCCTTTTTTGTGATTATGTGGTATGATGCCCTTTTAGTTTTTGTAATAATAATGCATTAAATTGTCCAAAAGCTCAGATTTATTTCAATTGTTTAACTTAATGTACACTCTGTAACTTAACAATTACATTTATGTGAATATTGTTTTAGAAAACTTACTGAGTTTTTGCAGTATTTTAATTACAGAAATAACTACAACTTTCTACTACCTTTAATGAGTCTTTTTTTTTTTTGTTTAGTGTGAAAATCTTAGTGATGCTCAGCAGTTAACATGGCTTCTTGTGAACCACATTGAAGAAGTTGTACGCTTGTCAATTGAGCCTCCTGTACATGAACTTGTGGCTGCTGTGAATCGTTCGAGTGCTGCTAGTGGGCTTCTTGTACAGGCTGTAGCTGCTCGGTGTCAAAACCTCTTACAAGTGAGTGAAAATTGAAATTTCTTTCAAGTAATGTTTCATTCTATCAGTAATTAGGGTGCTTCTTGGTAAAATTAGAATTTTTCTCTTCTATAACTCAAAAGATTTAATGGAAAGTAATTGTTTGGGTAAATGTAATGATAGGCTTTTGCCTTCTGAAGAAAGTGGCAAATTTGAACTGGAAATTGTGATAATTCTGTAGTTACACTTTTTGAGCTTTTGTCTTGTGGAAATTCTTATTTATGTTTATATTTACTATTGATTTTTTATTCTTCATAGTAAGTTTATTTTTTATTCGTTTTATTCACAAAAGTAGTCAACAATAGATAGAGACCATTTATTGCTATGAGATGTTTTATTTATTCATTTTAGACATTTCAATTTCAGCCAAGTTTTGCAGTGCGATTATTGCGTTGCCTTCAAAGTGTGCATCCGTCTCAGAGTGGTGCATTACTGACGTTTTTGGTGCCAAGGCTTTTGGCTCATCCCCATGTGGCTGTAGCTCGTCTGGCTGCCTCTTTAGCTTGTCGAAGAGCTGAGCTTTTGCTCACACTTAGCCCTGAAGAGGTTACATCTCAGTTGGGCAGGGATGACTTGCAAGCTCTTGTTGTGGCTCTTAATGCTGCCCAGCTTGCTAATAAGTAAGTTTTATTGATGCTTTCATAAGGTACATGCATTAACACCAGTGGGTTTATGATCACTCGGAATATTCTAAGTAAAGAACTCTCCAAACACCATGTACAGAGTGTTTAGTTTATCTCGCAACCCATATCTGAGAGCGCTTGTTCTTGTTCTGGTAATTTGGTAACCGTGTCTCTTTGACACCTTTCAAGATAGCCATGCCTGGCACATTGAGACAGCAAAGAAGAAGGCGACTGTCAGGTCATAAGCTGCACCAACTTTCCTGTTTCTCTGTTTTTCCCATTCAAGAGCTTCAGTGGGCAGGTACATGGCTCTCACACTGAAATCTTTTCGCGCTGCACAGAGTGGGTAGGGTGGGGTGGGTTGAGGCATGAGCGTGGAAACAAAACGTCTCTTTAAGTGATTCTGTTCAGTTTGCTTAAGAAACAAAACTGTAATATTAATATGGAGGGAAGTTATGACTGATTTATAGATTTATTAACAGCAACATAACAATAATTATTATTTTAAAAAGCCAGCTCAGAGAGAAATCAGAAAGATATCTCGTGAAATATTACCGCCAAGCTCTTCATTATGTATAACAATACATAATAATATTAATACATTATTATTAATCATATTAAGCAAATAAGAAAACCTTAGTAATAGCCATTAACATACTTAGAAATGTTATGAGTGTTATTACCGCAGAGGTCAAAAGTTAAAAATCGAGGCGTAACGTAGTGGAGCCGAGATATTTAATTTCGATAAGGACGTGGATGAGTAATGACCATATTGATCCATCACGATTTACGCGAAAATTTACATCACTGCGATAGTAAACTTATGTATTCTGTTGCTGCTGCATGTTACTATGATACTGTGGGGTGTTGCTTGCGATATATCTATTTAAACAATATTTGTATACCGTGGTTTGAGAAAAGATGGATGCAAATAATTCACCTGAACCTAAAGATAACTAAAGAAATGACGTTCGGTGAGGAAGATGGCACGTCGATTTCCAGTAGCAACTCATCAGATTGTCGGTAAATATGATTACCAAAGAAGGGTTTCAATGAATTGATGGTTGTTTATTCACATTGTTAAGGATGTTAAATTTCTTAACATACAGGTACCAAAATTATAAACTGAATGAACACTAAATTGAAAAGTATCAGAGTACATTGTGCTTTTAATTATCAATTTTGTATTTTTATATTGATGTAAGTGCAGGTAGACATTATTGAATATCTAAAAAATATTAGTTGTTATATTTATGTTTTGTCATACCATTGATTATATAAAGAATGCTGCTATTGATGTACTTAGTTGCTACTGTCATTAAATGGAGAAGTGCCTGTAAATCAAGCACTGTAGTAAACTATGAGGTACATTCAGAAAGTATTTTTCCCTAGGTCATCAGTAAAAAGAAAACCTTATTTCAGGAAAAAACTTTCATGAAGCAGATACAGTACATGTTGCACTATATTTCACCACCGGAACTGAGACATTTGTTGTACTGTGGGATTAACATTTTTATCCTGTCATAAAAGTCTGCCTCCTAGGATAGATACTAGTGCTTGACAGCCCCCCTGAAACTCTGCGTCACTGTTAGATGTAATGCTGACTGGACAGGAATTTCTTTAGATGAAAGAAAAATTGGAAATCGATGGGGGTGAAATTAAGTCTGTAGGGTGGGATAGTCAGACATCTGACACTGGAACCGTTGCAGAATATCTGTTGTGCGCTGATCTATGTGTGGCCAATGCTATGGTCATCCACCCTATTGTACAGATATCCCTAGCGGTTTCTTATACCTCAAGAAATGCCTATCTTGACAGCATTACTTGTACACATTGCCACAGGTAAACCCTGAACAGTGCTAAAGATCTGAATGTGTTTAGAACATTAAGCAGTGGAAGATGTGATAACCAACTAGTGACTTAAATGAACTAGGAAAAACTTATCTTTATTAAAAAAGATACTATTCTTAGTTGTATGAAAGCAGTACCTTAATGAACTATATAAAAAGAAACGTGAAAGGAAATTTTAAGTAAATAATTAAATAAATTAATTATTTACTGCTTGTAAATGAATTTGTTCATTGTAAATTATTTCATCTTTCACCATTTATTCATAATTCATCTGAGTGTAGAAAAAGAGAAGGGGATAGAGATTTGACAAATCAAAAAAACTTACACAAAATGAACTCCCCTATATTTCACGTTAAGTTTTTAACTGCTTTTTGTGTTAAATAAATAAATAAATAATACAGTGCAACAATTAATTCTTCTGGCAATTGGAACTTATAATGTGATCATTGACTAATCAAGGATTTCACAGCTAAAATTACCCAAGAGTGTGTAATGAAACAACAAATAGGACTCCCAGCTGATCTCATAGTCAGTTCTACAGTAAAGACTTTCAGTTTGTGGCTTGTAAAGGCATTTCAAAGCATTGGATGACCTATTTCTGATGAATGGACGCAGCCTCACTGGCCTATTTCCACATTTCTCGTTGCACATGTTTTATAACATCCACATGTTTTGCAACATGTCTCTTTGGTGCGGCCTGTTGTGGACCCTGTATCTATTCACAAATTTTAAGTGGTTTAAACTTTATACAAAACTTGCTAATTAACACCATTCTTTTAACAATTCCACATTTTGAACCTTTGGTTGGATTCTATATCATGAATACTTATCAATTAATTAGTAGGAAATACAATCCCATGAAGTATTCCTTTAATATGTACCTTTTTAGTGGACCCAGCAGAGAGTTAATGTTTGATACATTTGTGTTGGTTTGTTAGGTGAAACTGGCTTTGTAAGTCCTTTGCCTTCTTTGATGAATGCCACATATTTCTATCAATGGATGGTAATATTACTATGACAATTGAAAAGTTTGGATCATTTTACATTTATTGTATTATATAGTCTATGTTGTTTTTCATGAAATTCTTATGCTCTGAAATTTGTTCTTCCAGACACAGTGGTCTGCTAGGTGTTTTAACTAGACTTGGAGCATCTGGGCAGGATCCTTCACCTCCTGTGCTTGATCCTGATAATTTACGAACATTGCACTTAGACAAAGATTGGTTTCTTGCACAGGTAAAATTGAGGTAAGTATGATAATGAACCTTTTGAGCGTTAATATTTTGAGTCCGAAAATGAGCTTTCAACTTAAAATCATTGATGATTACATATGTGTTTTCTGAAATGTACAGTGAAACTTGGTTTATATGTATTGCATTTGTACATTTTTCATGTTCATACATTGTTTTTTGCTAGTCCCAGATAAATTCCTTTACTTTCCATGCTAAATTATTTCAAATGTGCGTTTTACATTTATTCATTTTTCACACTTACACGTTCATAATGAAAATCCCTTTAAGGCCATATAATGTCTAAATGACAATGACAAAGGTAACCATTACTGAGTAATTTTTTTTTTATTGTAGAGGAGCCCAGGGAATTTTTGTGTTCATTTCATTATTCAGGTTGTTTAACTTCATCGCTACGCAGGGGTTTGGTTTCAACTCACTGTTTTGGAATTTTGGACGCAATTACAGGATGACAAAATAGGGGTGCGCTAACTTAGTGTCATCCAGAGCAACTTTGCATAATGTGTGTGAACGTTGCACAATAAAAATTTGGTGCATATAAAAGAAATATGAAGGGAATCAAAGATTTATAATGACATTAAAGGACTGACTGCATGAAGTGCAGATATCTGTACTATCTTCTCCACCAGGCGTGCCAGTCCCTTGCCCGTGTCTCTTCTAAGTAGCAGTTAATGTATTTCAGCTTCCAGTCGCAATCAGATTTTTTTCCGGTTTCCCTGATCCATGGAACAAATGCAGAGCTGGCCCCTTTTTTTGCTTCAGGACATAAATGTAACTTCACGCACAAATTTGGTGAGCTCTCCTTTTGCTAGTAGTGGAATGGTGCTGGAGGGGGAAGGGTACTATTTTGTTAGCTATTCAAAATTACAAAGTTACTATAACTTGGAAGCAAAAATGTCTAGCTTTCAAAAGTTACTAACTTCGCTTGTTATGAAAACTTTTATTCGTCATTCAACTATTTAAGTTAAAATGTTGGGAAGAGATTCTGGAGCTCAAGAAAATGTGCACAGATGGTACTTGTCCCCCACAAGTCACATACAGTTTTTACTGTTTTTGAATAAATGAAATCAAATAAATCAAAAGTAACATTGGTAGCAGTTCATGCGAGCAGGTTCAAGGTTTTTTTATTTAATTTGGTTTATAGATGCTGTCATAAAAACATTTCTGGAGCAGAGTCAGCTCAGTTACTTAGCAAGCTTGAATATGATGATATACTTGGAGTTCTGCATTGTCCAGATTTCAATACTGTGTTGTTGAGAGATTGTATCCAACTTGGTACTTTGCTTACTCTTCAGGTATGAACATAATGGTCAACAAGTTTTTAGAATTTATTTTGGTGACTATTTTTCAGTTAAAAACTTTTCTTTTCTTTTTTTAGGCATATCAAAGTTTGCCTGAACCTAAAGCAAGTTACTCTAATGAAAATTATTTAGAAGTTCAGCAAAAAACCACAGCTCTTGAATCTCCTCTATATACTGCTGCACGCCTTTGTTTGTTAGAACAGGTTGCAAATATCTGCTCTTTAATGCCACGACCACACCAGGTAAGCTTCAATGAAATAGACTTCATAGTAATGAGATTGTAAATTTAATTTTCCAAATATTTTATGGATATTTTATACATTAATTTTCCAAATGTATGCATGTTATTAAAATAATTTCTGAATAAAGAGAACCGGTCCAACCTCTCACTTTATTTTGTAAAAGTACAATATGATATTGGAAAATTATAATGTATGTATATTTTGTTATATCTTTCTTCTGAATTCAAATTTTTATTAACACATGTGAATCAATAAAAAATTATTTCAATTATCCAAGATTTTTGATATTCTTTCTCTGACATTACCTTAGATAATGGAGGTTTCTACTGTATTTAGTTATTATATAAGTAAGCAATTCAATCAAAGTGATACAAAAGTTTCATTTTTATTTATGATCAAATTATGATTACATTAAATTTTATTCATTTATGTTAATGTGTGGGACTGTTTATATTTTTTTAAATTAACAATTAATATAACACAGGTTTAAAGTTAAAACAAAACACATTGTAATTGATACACAATTTAATAAACTAGTTAACCCAAGATATTGCAAACTTGCATATCTTGGTGTCTTCTTTAGGAGCTACTTCTTTTTATTGTCTTGCCTACTGTGTATATGCTGCAGTGGTGTTTTTTGACAGAAAAACTTTTATTATGGACCTCTGATATCGAAAAAGTGGATACATCTTGCTCTTGTAGCTCATATTGTGGTAAATTACTTTTTCTAACACATTGTGTAGACAGAATCCACATATTATGGGTCCTTGATACCAAAAAATTGGTTTATGGCAAAACATCTGGTTGTCTGTCAGAAGTCAACAATAGTATCTAAACCATTCAGATGCCTTTCCCCAAAATTGACTTTCCATGATTGATCTGGCAAATTTGAAATATGTATTTTGACTTTTGGAGGTTTTTAATGTCAAGCCTAAAAAAACATTTTCTAAATATTTTTTAAAATTGGCTACAAAATTTTGGATTAAAATTTTTTCTTAGGAAAAGCAAAAATCACTTACAACAGCATAAGTCTCACTTTCATTGAACTCTCTCAATTTTCAAAAATTCCAAAAGTTCAATATTTTTGCCTAAAATGCAATACACCATTCATACAATACACTATTGAAGATTGAGAAGTAGAAGATTTATTATGATATATAAGATAGATATTTTTTCCTTAATGGAACCTGTTCTTAAAAATAGATCTTTAAATAAAGTTGAGTACACATTTTTGAAAATATGAGTAGTTTTTGTGTAACTTTCGTTTGAATAAGCTATTTAAAAAACTAATTTTTCGAAACCGCCTCCTATTTTTTCTTAATTTATTTTTCTTGAGTAAAGCAAAATATGCTTATAAAAATTGAGCTGATCCCATTTTTGTTGGGCCCTAAATTTCTGAAGTTACAAAAAATACAAAAAAAGTATTTTCATTGCACTCTCTAAATTTTTGAAAATTATTAAAGTTACAAATATTATGAGAAAGTATGCACTGTTGTAGTATCATTAGTTACACATGTTCAATTAGTGTTAAAAATTTCTAGATTGAGCTTTTGATATTAATTTTTGCATTTTTAATGTAAGTTTTGGCAGGCCATTAAAAAGGAATTTGGGAAAAAATTGATGAAAATTAGAAAAATTTTCTTGATGTAAATCTATTTATAAAAAATCATCTGATTAAATCTCAATTTAAATCAGTCAGGCTAGAATCATTAGAAGCTGTATCATTCAGATACAGAATCAATATCTATACTTCATATTTTTATAACAAATTCTTGTGTGAAATAAATACTTCACTTAAAATTGCCTAGATTCACCTAATTATTATGTTTTTGTACTTTAGAAACCGAGTATAAGCAAAATTATTCTTTTATCTAATATTATTGAAAGTTTTTAGTTTTCAGAGTGTTTGTGTTAAAAGTACCTTTTTATTAATTACTTTTGAGCATTGTTTCAAATATTGCAATGTCACTTATTTGATCTTTTTACCTCTGTTCACATTAGTCATATTCTGTCATTGCTCTTCACAATTCATTTACAGGTGTGTTTATAACAAGTATAATTATGATCTTGGTCTTTTAAATAGGTTTTTTGTCCTGTGGGACGTCCCCCAACTCCAAAAGAAGCAAAATATGCATCACGTTTGCAGCAACTATTAGGAGACACAAATTTTATGGTGCAGCTATTTGAAACAACTCCGGCTGTTACTTGCTATTTAACATCTCTTCCCACTTTGGCATGGGGTGGTACCTGGCCTCCTGTACCTCCCAATGCCTGTGAAGATCTCGCTAAATTTGGTGTATTATGTTTAGAGGTAGATATATTTTTATTGGAAGAAGCTTCATATATGATTCTAATAAAACATACAAAATAAACTGGAAATGGTTCTAAATTTTCTCGTTATAAATATTGCTAGAGGTAGAAATTGATGAATATTAGAGTTTTCTTTGCAACATGTTATGGAATGCAGGTAACTTAAAATTACCTAAAAAAATAATTAAGGTCCTTTTACTACCTCTTTTCTCCATTTTTTAATTATTCACGTTGTTTTATTTACATTATTTTATTTATTTCCATTTCATGTTTTTATTACATTCTTTTTTCATTTTTATTTTTTTTGTGAGAATTACCCAAGTAGGAAATACACCTAGAAGTTAGGTGAGATGTAAGTTTCCTTCAGAAGTTTGTTTTTCTTAGATCATTCATGGGCTGGTAAGAAACGCACAAGAAAACCCTTCTGAAGCATTACTGCCCCATCATCTTGAGCAGTGCTTGGCGTGTGGTGAAGCAAATCTGAGGGAACCTAATCTTTCGGCAGTACTTGGTATGCCCAATAATGTGACATGGATGACTTCTGCTGTGGGTGCCCTCACTAGCACCATTGATTATCTTCTGGAAGGGGAATCTCTTCCAGAACTTCCAGCACATGGTATGTTCAGGAAAATAAATATATATATATATATATATATATATATATATATATATATATATATATATATACATACAGTGAATGTGTAGATAATTAGTAATGCATTGATGATCTAAGTAACTCATTCATATCAATGGTCAGAAAAATAGAAATTACCCATAGATGTCTAGGGCTCCTGCATTTCTCTCAAAATCATTTTGTACCTTCTTTAACCACATTAATACTACATCTTTGCCCCACTAACAACAGTCTAATTCAATTGTACTGAGCTCTTTCTAGATAGAAGAAAATGTAATTGTAATTTTCCAATCTCTGAAATTTTGAATTATTTAATTGTTTTCCATTCAAGACCTTTCTCTTTTTTAAATCTACTGCTTAGACTTCCATTGAGGTTTGTTTCCTGCATCTTATCTGATTTTCACTTTCTTTTTTCTTGTGTATTAATCTGAAGCAAGAGGAACTTGTTTCCACAAAAGCTTAGTTAACCAGTTTTGTATGAATATTTTGTATTGTATCAAAACATTAAGGAAAGATGTAGGTTAGGAATGATTTACAAGACTCCATGAGCACAAAACAGTGTACATTTAATATTGCTGGTTAGGAATTGTAATGCATCAAACAGATTTAAGGCAAAAAAAGTAGAATTCTGTTGGAATGTAGCGAATATGAGAATTGTGTAGTAACATAGAATTTTGTAGAAAAGAGTGTTAAAAAGATATCTGTGGGCACACGAAAAAGCATTCAGTACAATAGTGTGTTACTTAGAAACAGTGCACCATACATTGGTTTTGGGGTTTCTGTAAGGGAACTGAGTTACATTTCTGAGGTCTTTAACCAGAAAATGAACTTCCTATTACAATTTTAGCGGTTTGGCTCTTTTGAGTATATCTACTTCATAGTACAGATGCTCACGAACATGCAGAAACTGAACTATCTGTAATATGAAATTGACAATTTGCATTTCAGTGCAGTACAATTGCAGACTTCTATGACTTTTTATTTGTTAATAAACAATTAGCAATATTAGAACATTACCACACAGTACCAGGCTTATACATTGTCACAGTTGAAGGCCCAGTATGAAGTTATTTTCACTTTTCAAACAGTAACATGCATAGTTTTCAGATGGCTCTAATTTTAATATTGAAGTTCTTTAGTGAAAGTCATACCAAGTACATTTCGTGAAAAAGGAAATGGTACATCATTATAATATTATTCATTTCTTTAAAATATTAATTTGATAACACAATTGATACATAGATTAACCTTTATTTACAAGAAATACCAAATTTTGCTTAGGTCTTAAAAGAGCAATGGAGGATCCAGAAACTGTGTGCTCAGCTCATGCTTGTCACCAAATGGCAATATTAGTTCTGTGGCTTGAGAAGACACAGAATAAAGGACATAATATTCCAGCTTTTCTAGCCTCTACAATGAAGTGAGTATTTTGTGTAATTCTAAAAGGTTAATTAATTTACTGTAAATTTTTTATGCTTTTTATATGGAGATATTATATACATAAAACATAATATAATGTGTATAGATATATAAATAAATATTCTGAATTTTTTAGGAGTCTTATTGTATCTCTGGCTCGCATGCCTCTGGTGAACTCATATGTGGTGACACCACCTGATGTGTGGAATCAAGGCTGGACTCCAGAATTAACAGGTCCTGCAAAAACCACTGTTCCACCATTGCCTGTGGAGTGCTTGCAAGACATAGATGTGTTGCAACAATTAGTCTTTCGGTATGATCATTGATTATTTAAAGTTATTTCTTAACTTTCTATGCAAGTTTTTCTCATCTTATTGTAACTTGCGAAAATTTTAAACAAAAAATCTTATCTGTCATTTAATTTTAGCTATTTTATATATCACAAGTTAAAATTGAAAGCAAAATTATTTTCACACTGATGTCAGTTTATGTTGATTTCAACAATTTTATATGTAATATGTTAATATTATGATTATTTTAAATATATCAATTGAAAATTTATAGAGGCAAAACCGATCAGATTCTCAAAAGTCTGTTAGTACTATGCTGTGAAAATGCATTATGTGTTATGCATTTCCTCTGAACTTCAATTGCTTTGGTAGGATGACTTTACTGGGCTGGACCAGCCGCCAACAATTTGAAGAAACTTGGATGGCCCTTCTGTCTGTTTTGAGTGCAAGTCCTGCACCCACAACTGTGTCAGAAGCAGCAGCACCTCCTGAAGAAGCTGCTCTTGTGGCTCAGGCAGCTGCTCTGGCAGTGCAGGCCCTCACTGCTTTGTTGGTACAGACACTGTTGCTGCCATTACCAGGCCGCCCTGGCACCAGTGTGTTATTACATCAACCTCGGGCTAGAGCTATTTCTTTACTTCCTGTGTAAGCTTTTCTCCTCTCATAAATTATAAAGAATCTCCATGAGGTACTTACAAAGTAAAATATCCACTCTTTCTCAAGCACTTGATCATAGGTAACATTACGAGTGCTTTGGAAATTGTCGATAAATCCCTGACTCTCAAAACAAGGAGGGGATTTATCTGAGAATTTCCAAAGCACGAGTGGTATTTAATAAGACTATTCCATGAATGAAATTACGTCCAACAGAGTTCCAAAATGCGTCAAATGTTGAAAATAACTGAAAGCTCTGTTAAAATTAGAGAGGTTATGTTACAGTGCATTTGTGGTTTTTAAACACATCAGTTTAGGTTCTGTTAATGGTGACTAGAGTTTCCTTCCCTCTCGTCCCTCCCTTCCTCCATCTCTGTTCTCTGGCAACTCAATGTTCACTCTATCTTGTTGTGGCTTAGCCATTTTTAATTATCTCTGTTTTGTTGCATTCATCTCTGCCCCAAATAGCAGAATAACTATTCATGTCAAATGCTATCCGCTACACTCGGTAGGATTTTTAAATATATATCTTTAACTCCTAAACTAAGTGTTCTAGGGCATTAAAAACTAAAATTTTTGAGACCAAAGGTCTCAAAGAAACATTTCTCACACTGTAATCTATAGGATGAGATCTTCTTGAACATTCTATTACGTTTTTGTTGGTGCGCCGCTTCTTGATATTACATCACCTGCTCTGAGACATGCAGAATCTGCTACTAAATGTGAATAAGAGGGATTGAGAGAGAAAGAGAGAGACAGGGGAGAGGGAGAGAAGGAGACAGTGAGAAAAATGGAGAAAGAGGGAGATAAGGGCAGAATGACATATGCTGGGCTCCGTTAGTATAAAAATAAAAAAGGTTCCTTGTATTGAATCATGTGATTTTCCACAGTCTGCATGTGAGAATTCAAGAACTGTTATTAGATACCTGAATTAATGTCACTGCTATGAGAGAGAAACCAATGGGCACCAAGTTGTGTAGTTGGTTACTACGACATTCTGTGTCAAAAGTTTTTGTTAGGTCGTAAAATTTGACTTCTTCATAAAATTTGTTTTCTTTATCATCAATGCAGTTCTGAACAAACTTTATAACATCATCAATGATGAAATGTTCCTTTCTAAGTCCATTGTGATCTTGTGAAATATATTGAAGGGTCTCGGTTGTTGGGGATATGCCACATCAAGGGCATTGATGGCAACATTTCTACCATCCTATTGTGGTCTTCTTCAGGGTTGGAGTGAGCCAAGATGGTGGTGGGAGCTCGGGTTTTTTATAACATTTTATTTTATTTTATTCAAGGTACTCGGTAATTGAAATCCTATTGGTCTTTCAAACCTCTTTGTCAGTGGAGGTACAAGAGAAATAGACATGTAATTGCTAGGCTTATTTTTAGTAGTAGTAGTAAAGCAAGTATTCTACAGCTGTTGCCGTTTCTTGCTGCCTAATCTCCATTTCTTTCGATCTTCCCAAGCATCATCTTCTAAATCTCTCGCTACCATCATTGATCTTATATCTTCCTCCCACTTCCTTCTTGGTCTTACTCTATATCTTCTTTCTTCAGGATGGTATTCCCACATCATCTTTGGCAGTCGCTCACAGTCCAACCTTCTTAAATGCCCATACCATAGCAAAGCCTTTGTTTCTATGAGTTCTAAGGTTGATTATTTCTTTTATTCTTTGATTTTTCATTCTTTCCTTTCTTGTAACCTGACAACACCTCCTCCAGTATTCCATTTCTGTTCCTTGAATCCTACTTCTATCCTTGGCATTAATAGTCCATAACTCAGCTCCATATGTGAATAGACTTTCAACAATTGTTTTATACAATGCAATTTTTGTGTTTCTTTTTATGTTTGAATTCCATATCAATGGATGTAAAGATCTTATTACTTGCCTACCTCTGTTTGTTTTGTTTAAAACATCTTTGCTATCACGACCATCACTTGTTAAGGTTACACCCAGATAGTTGAATTCCCTTACACATTTAATGATACCCCTATGGGTTAGCAGATCCTGGCCATTTCCTCCCACTACCATATATTTTGTTTTAGATGTATTAATTTCAAGTCCCCACTTTTCGTATTCTTCAATTAATTTTCAAGTCATGTAGTGGATATCATCCTCGTCACTGGCTAGGACCACTTGGTCATCTGCATACATCAATGTATATAGGAAATCTCCACCAATAGGTATTCCCATGCCTTTACATTTTCTTTTCCATGTGTGAAGAACTCGTTTAATGTACATTTTAAGTAGAGTTGGGGAAATACAACAACCTTAGGCCTTTATTTATTGTAAAGGCTGATGAACTATTTGCACTAATTTTTACGCAGCTTTGACAATTTGCATATAGACACTTTATAGCATTTATATATACTCTATTTTCTCATCTACCATAGTATCCCACAGTTTGGATAGGGGTACCGAGTCAAATGCTTTTCTCAGATCCACAAATACTATATGAATCTCTCTGCCTACACTCATTCGTTTTTCAATAATTTGTTTTAGACAGAATATGTTATCAATGCAAGAGTTCCCTGCGCAAAAACCACTCTGTTCCTCCATTTCCTCGATTTCTATTTCCAATCTTTCCCTTAATATCCGGCCGTACAGTCTCCCAATTGTACTGGTAACACTAATGCCCCTATAATTGTCACATTCATTCTTGTTGCCTTTTTTATAAATAGATGAAATGTGTGCCATTTTCCATTCTTCGGGAACTAAATCTCCTTCCAAGCATTTATTGAAGATCTGTGCCATGAAATCTATGGCACTTGAAGGGACAGTTTTAATTAATTCAATTGGGATACCTCCAGGTCCCGGAGCTCTACCACTTTTCATTGCCATGAGGGCCTTACTGACTTCCATTGTTGTTATTTGTGGAACATTTTCCTCAGTTTCATATGAAATGTTCATATACTCTGTTCTATTCTCAGTTAGTAAATGTTTGTAGTAGCTTTTCCATTTTTCCAGGCCTTTTGGATCCACTTTCCAATGCTCTTTTTTATTCTTCCGGACTGTATTGACAAATTTCCATGCTTCTCTTGACCTTGTACTCCCCATTAGTTTACTTACTTCTGTACATCTATTTCTCCAGTATTCATTTTTTATTCTAAACACATTTCTTTTAACCTCTACTCTGCATCTTATATATATTTGTCTATCTTGATAACATCCTGTAGACAACCACCTTTCGTAAGCTTTTCTCTTTTCTTTAACCATTTCCTCAAGTTCTTCATTCCACCATTCACATCATTTCTGTACCTTTCCCTTGATGCCGATAGTTAATTCTGCAGAATTCTTTAAAATGTTTTTAAGATTTTGGTACATTAAGTTGGCATTTTCCATCGGCATGGTACTTATACCTTGAGCTACATATAATTGGTATTTAAACCTTTTGAAGCATTCTGAAGCTTACATACATTAAAAACATTCTGTTTGGGAATACTATTTTCTTGTCTACGATCTTCATCTACATAATTTACATACTTAAAAAGGACAGAGGATCTTAATAGATAATGTTCTGAGCTCGAATCTGCTCCCCTATACACCCTTGTATCTAGAATTTTAGCTTTCATTTGCTGTTTTACCACCACATAATCTATAATTGATGATAAATTTCTTCTTGGTTGAAACCATGTTTTTTTGTGTATATCTTGATGTTGAAAGAATCCATTTGTTATATGGAGAGAGAACTGATTACAGATTTCAATTAGGCGTTCTCTGTTATCATTAAGAGTATCCTCCCCATAAGGTCCCACAATCTTATCACCTACTTTTTTGCCAATTCGTGCATTAAAGTCGCCCATCATAAAAATTTCTTTCCAGTCACTAATTTCACTTAATGGCGATTGTCAATTCCTGCATAAAATCATCTTTAAGTTGCACATTAGTATCATCAGTCCTACAATTACCACACGTAGACTATATAATTTCATTTCCACTTTTACTATTCTGGGAGAAATAGCTTCCCAATTTGTAATATATTTTTTATACTTGTTATGGACTGTGATAGAAACCCCACATTTTGCTCTCTGATTTTTATCTACCCCACCGTAGAAATGGATATATTGTTCTTGGATTTCATTTCCCTGTCCTTTCTTTTTTGTTTCAGTGAGTACTGCCACATCTAGATGTAATCTGCTTAACTCCTTGAAAACTTGTAAGCATTTTGTGTTAATGCCTTGTACATTCCATGTTCCAAATTGCATTGTCCTTTTTCGATTCCCTTTTCGTCGTTTATATTTCAGGTCCGGCTTTGTTCCTTGATTAGGCTTTTTAGCATTGGTATGTTTTTCCCAGAGACAAGGAGCTGGCCTGACTCTCAACCCCCACCCTGGAGGACCGTATTTTTAATTGAGGTGTCCTTCCTCTAGGGAGGCTGGTTTCACTACACCTCAGGAGGCCCCCCCTCCCCCCTTGGTTTTCTGTCAGGGTTTTCCTTCCCTTAGCCCAAAAGCTCCCATTTTAAGGCGCCGGAGACCCGCCCTTGCCCTTCTCTCATTGGCTACTCACAGAGTTTTACCTCAGAGAGTACCCAGGGGCCACCATGAGGAGGAGAGAGAACGGACTTTCTGACTATACCCCAATCTTCACTGCTCTTCTCAATCGCTCTTCTGTCGGAGTACCCCATTACAGGGGGGCGACTGTGGTATTTAACGGTTTAAGCCTATGGGCATCGGCTTATCCCACCAAGGTCCTAGTCAGCTTCGACCCTTATTTTTATTTCTTCTATTTATTTTATTTCTTCTTTATTTTCTTTTTCTATTTCTTCTTTAGTATGTTTTCAATTGTGGAATCATCTAAAATACATTTCTGCACAGAATACACACTTTTTAGCTCCCATGGGTTGCTATTCCTGCTATTTTTGCTGTTCCTGATATAGCTTGGTTTCAGTTGGCATCTCCTTCTAACATGTAACTCAGTTTTCATTTGTTCTATTGTGAATTGCTTGTGATAACTCTTGGGAGTTCAAATGCAACAACTTCTCATACCAGGTAATATGTTCTTCTGAATGTGTTCATCAAAGAAAATAGTGACTCATAAATTAAAACTTGCATTTAGATTTTCTAGATTATTTTTTCTCCATGACCATTCGTTTAATTTCACTTTATTGACATTGTAATAATAGAAAGTTCATGAATATGATTCCCTTCTACCAAGTACTGTGGAGGCTTGCAGAAACCTAGAGTGTGCACAGAATTTTTGCCACAGGAATCACATGCCGCCTCCCCAATTACGGGCAGCTCAGGAGCTCCTTCTGTGGCCTCTTCGGGGACCTGTCAGTTCTGGTTCAATACCTTCACATCCACAACATGTATTTCAACGAGCCAACCCTGAGCGTATCAACAATCCATACAAGTAGGTTTACCATTAAAGCAGGGTGAACTGTATTGGATTTAAAGTCTGCTAACTGATTGAATGTAAATGAAAAATCATAAGTTGCAAATGAAATGTTTTTGTATATTCCTAAAGGTGTAATGTATTTGTGTTACAGAGAAACTACAGTGACTAGTAGAATTCTCATAAGTAGCTGATTCATGTCATAATTTGTTATTTATTAGTTTTTTTCTATTGTAAGGATTGTGTCAGTTAAACATCAGTTAAATATAGGTAATTAGAATAAATAAAATAAAATGAATGCCACAATTGACCTCAGAAGTGAATATGTGTCGAGACAAATGCTAGACATATTGAAGCTGACTTACAATCATCAGTCTTTTGAAATAGGATAAAATATATTGACAAATTGTTGTAATAAATTAAAATGAAACATATTTTTGCTATGTCTTTAAAGGTGTGTTTACTGTATTATAGCTATGGATACAGTCAAGTGTCCCTGGATTACATATGGACAGCTACACGCATGATGGCTGATTTAGTGAAAGATTCTTCGAAGAGAACAGGTGAACAAAAACTGACTTGATTTTTTACACACAATTATATCAATTTATTTAATTGTTTATTTAATTATAATTACTCGCAACAGTAACATTATTGATATTTCCAGAGTCAGTGTGTTATTATACGATGGTTATAATATATATTAAATGTAATAATATCTCCTAATAGTTTTTGATCTACCATATAACATAAATTAAACATATATCTTTAATTTAAACAGTAGTATATAATTCATATATAAATCTGCACATCACAAATCGGAAATGTACACATTATGAATTTAGCTTACTCAAAGTTGATAATACAGTTATAAGAGATTTTTAGAGACCTAAGAAAGGAAGTTGTGACAATTTCTGGGAGTCAATTCCATAGTCCAAGACTCTGTTAGTTAAAAAAGTAGTACTTTGAACCCTTTTCACAAATTTCATGGTGACCTCTCAGATGTGGATTTTGAGATCAATGAAAAGTTGTTGATCACATACGTTGATTTTGCATCGTGTGTGTGAAGTATCAGCTTAGTGACTTCTTTCCAACTTTTTTTCAAATTGGTCAATTTCGTGAAGTTGAATTATGTCAAGTTAATAACATTAATATAATTATAATATATATAATAATATATATTATATTATATATATTATATTATATATATAATATAGTAATATATATAATATTAATAATATTATTATTAATATCAAACATTAATATTTTTCTTTACTGTGAGTTTTAAGCAACATAAATAAATGAAAAACGTTTTTCTTAATGTACAAATTAAAGTGAATAAAAGTTATATTGTAGTATAAAGTTATATATAGTATCTTAAAAGTTATATTTTATTATTATGTGTTTTGAAATATTAAAGTTAATTTATTTGGTGCACATTTAGCAAAATTCACCAAAAGACTGTTAGATCAGGTAAAGTCAATACAAAAAGGATTAAGAAACAGCATCCCTTTCAATTTTATCCAAAGGTCTTGTAATTTCATTGGTACAGGATGATGCTACAATGTTGTGCTTTAACAAATACGTTTGTGAGGATCACTCATACTATTTTAAATATGTGATTTTTCAAACCTGCTACTGTTTGTTTTAAAACTATTTCTTTCTTATTTCTTAGTGTCAGCAAAGTGTTTGGAAAGAGAGCAGTGCTTGGCAGTAAGTGGTCTTGACCTTCATTCTTGTCTGCACTTCCTGCTGGATCTGTATTCGCAGTGGACTGCTCCTCAGTCAGGGACACCTCTTCGCTTAATGAGTGCTGCTGTTTGCTCTGTGCTTGCAATCTCTGACTTATTCACTGAGCGAGCACAATTCACATGGATGTTAGCTACATTCTTAGAACTGTCACGATTACATCCCACAGAGGATGAAATTTTACATCAATATTTAGTCCTTGGGGCGTGCAAAGCTGCTGCTGTACTAATGCCTGTGAGTTCTGTGATAATTATCATTATTGGAAAACTATTTTCCCAAAAGTAAATCATTTAATGAATTTTAAAATATTTCTGGAATGTTCTCCTATGTGGGAATATATTAGTTTTATATTATAGTACAAGGAACTATGAGTTCTTAAACAAGAGAATATACTATTTTAACTCTGATGGCTCCTTGACAGACTTTCATGAGATAATTTTTATAATTAAATATTTGTAATGTAATAATTAATTAATGAATCTATTTGTTGATCAAGAAGTTGTATATTTTCTTTTCTTTGAATTACTGGAGCTAAAGCACCCGTGAATAATTGAATCATGATCTACATCTTGATGTAGTTAACTACGATAAGGACTTTTTCTTTTGAAGCCTTCACATTTTGTGATTCTTTGCTAAAATGTTTGCTTTTAAGAAAAGCATTAAATTGCTTTATTAGCATTTTGCTATTTCTTGTGCTGCCTTGTTTTTACAGGAACCAGAAATTAATGAAAGAGTTCGACGCGTATTGGAGGGAGGTCTTAGAAGTGCCTTCCTTCCTGCTCGATTGGCAGGTTTACACGGAATACTGTATTTGCTGCAAGCTGGGCCCATTTCCTCAGCTGGAGGTGAAGATGGATCAATTGGGCATATAGTTGCAAGTGCTTCTGAGTATATTCAACGAAATATAGCAGCTACTTCACCAGATAATGGGTATGAGTTGTGAGGACATAGTTTGTTGTTGTTTTCCCCTTTTCTTTTCATTTCTTTTCTTTTTTCTTTCTGTGGTGAATTGATAATTAGTTCCTTTTGAAAATAAATGAATGCCTGTGTTCATTTGTACACTCTTACACCCCATCTCGATCAGGTTTTTGTCCAGTTTCCCTGATCCATTGAGCAAATGCTGAGATGGCCCCTTGTTTTGCTTCTGGACGTAAATGTAGCTTCACTGTTCCCACGTTTTGTTGAGCACTCCTTTTGCTTGTAGTTCATTTACAGTTGAAATTGATTTTCTATAACTCGGGAAAAAACATTTTTCAAATATCTTAATTTTTCTAAAATAATTATTTTCTAAATTCATTTTTTCGTTTTTTTTTTTTTTTTTTTTTTTTAATATATATATATATAATAAAATTTCTGGCCCTCAAGAAAATGTGCGCAGATAAATTTCTTTCCCCACACGTCATATACAGTTTTTACTGTTTTTTTGACAAATAAATAAATAAATAATAATTAATCTGAAATATGAAAGGAACTACCAGTGAATATTGATAATATTGGATTTGTAATATAAACAAAATCTACTGTGCAGTAGTTATGAAAGTTTCTATTTTAAAGCAGTGAGAATTGTTACTTCTTATTCTTAATGCCAGGTGATCACTTTAAAATGCAATCCGCAACAGGGAGAGCAAATTGCACTGGCAACTATGTTTGAATGGGGTCTTCTAGCAGCTAGTGGTTTCAAGCAGGTAAACTGTCAGGAAGTATGCTTAATCTCCTCTCCCCTGATGTCACCCAGAGGAGGAAAGCAGGTGACCAGTCGTCGTTGCCGCAAGTTTAAAGAGAAAGGCACACGCCTGTTTGTTTGGCATTGAAAAAATATTGTATTGACAAGAACAATGATTCCTTCCTTAATTGTTTAAAAGTGAAAAAAGCTTGCCATGTAAATTATACATTCAGGTAGATTTAATAATAAACTTTGCTTGTTTTAGTTTCATAACAAATATGCTCCAGAAATGTACACGTTTCATACTTTTCTGTTTTAAATAAATATTAATAAATTATGAATTCCAGATTTGCGGGACAAATGTTTATAATTATTATTATTATTGTTATTATTGAAATAATGTTTCTTCAAAAATGTAAATAGTCTTGAAAGAGCAGATTAGAAGTCAGTGCATAATAATCACTGATTAAATTGTCAGTGAAAGATGGTCACTGGTTGACGATACGTCACTGTGTTGCTCATCTTCGCATGTATCTCCACCTTAAAGAAAAAATGTTTTCTCCACCTTAAGCAAAAATAAGAAAGCTAGTTTTGTAATCAGAAAAGAAGAAAAAGAAAATATTTATTATGAAGAATTGGTGTCAGAAACAAGTAAACCTCACAGAATGTTCAAACCGAATAACCGAAATATGGTTCTCTTGTTCAGAATAGACTCAGATTAATTTTTTTCTTTGAAAGCTACCTGGAACTTTGAAAGATTGCGTTCAGAAATACTCCTCTACCACGAATCGGCATTACTTTCTGCTGAGGCGCATCATAAGTTAACCATAAAACACTGAATGAAGATGCAACCTGTTTTGCTTTGAGCAGGTATGATCTAGACCACAGGATGGGTGCAGGTGAAAGGAAGGGGGTGGTGAGTGAAGGGACAGTTGTCTCAGAAGCAGCATTGTATTTCTTTCGTTTTTCTCTCAGTGCCTCAAACTGCCAAGTTGCGTTTTAAGCTAATCACTTGGTATTTATGCATGGTTCTCTGAAACTGCTTTCTGTTGATCTTCGGTACAGCAAAGAAACTACAAAATAATGATCACAAATCCGATCACATCAGTTCTTTCTACTGTTTGGTAATAATTGTTTGTCTGTGTGTGTGTGAGTGAATAAGGCCCTTTAATGGTTTCTACAGGAATATCTTGATTTAAAAAATCTTCGTTTCAATTTATTTGAATGATTGAAAATTAATTGCATGTGCAGCTGCAAAACATTACTGATGATTGAAAATTAATTGCATGTGGAACTGCAAAAGAAAGTGGGACAGGCTCTAGCAGGGTAGCAGAGTCTAGTATGGTCAAAAGTACTCCCGCACATATTGATGATTGATTAATTGTGGGGAATCATGAAAGAAAATTCTAAATCTGAATTCCCCCACCCCTTCTGCCCAGTTGAAAAACCTTATTTTTAATAAATAATATTTCTTATGAATGCTGCCGAATGAATATTAAAAAATATGGTATTTTTATGTAAATTAAGCAATTTAGATATTTGACTATTAAGGAATTATAACAAATCGAAGAAAAAAAAATGATGCGATGTTCACAAAACTATCAATTGAGGGTCTGAGATGAAGGGAAACAATGTAATATTATTATTATTATTATTATTATTATTTTATACATATATATATATATATATATATATATATATATATATATATATATATACATATATATATATATATACATATATATACAGGGTGAGTCACGTAACTTTAGCACCTCCTGTATCTTTTGAACGGTTAAAGTTATTGCAATGCAGTTTTCACGGAAGTGCATGAGGGGAAGGGGCTAATAGATACGTGCATTAATTTCTATTTTATCACTTGTATTTTAGGAGATATTTTAGGTAACTTTGTTTTTTCAAATGGAACTATACATATTTTTTCAGTCCACCATGACGAGCGTAAAAAGACGAATCCAATGATGTACATATTGTTATATGTTAGATAAGCATTTTTTTGATTAATTTTGATTTTTGCGACTGGGGTTTAACGGACATTTTGAATAGTCTACCACACAAGGTCATGCAGCGCTCCACTAGCAACGCGCGCCCGAGCAAGGGAAGGGAGATTTGAAGAAACGAAACATGTTCCAAATATTCACAAAACCATTGCAGTTTTTTCCTGAACTGTGCTTTCCATCCTTCCGCATTTTCAGATTTTCGACTTTCTTTGATTGAAGGAATTAAAGGATGGAAAATAAGGATGTCATTAGTTTGTATCGTATTAAAATTGTTTATAACTTCTACTCCATTTAATGGGGTTTCATAAGATACGTATTAATGGGATCTTGAAACCAAGCACAATAAGAATAAATAATTAAAACTGTACAAAAAATATTGCGTATTTTGAGCAAACAATTTCAATGTTAATAAGAATATAATAGTAACTTAGGGATAGAAATAATCTTATTTCAATAAATACTACTTAAGACAAATCCGTATTTTCAATCCCTAAGAAACACAAAATATCTGAAAATGGATCAGGATGGAAAGGAGATTTCAGGAAAAAATGCAGCAGTTTTGTGAATATTTTTCGTAGCCTCAAGTACTAAAATCCCTTCCCTTTCCCGACCCCGCGTTTGCTGGGGGAGCGCTGCGTGACCTTGTGGGGCTGACAGTTACAATGAAAATATCCGTTAAACACTAGTCGCAAAAAAATCACAATTACTCAAAAAAATGCTTATCTAACATATGACAATATTTATATCTTTGGATTCGTCTTTTTACGCTTGTCATGATAGACTGAAAAAATATGTATAGTCCCATTTGAAAAAACAAAGTTACCTCAAATATCTTGCTATCAAAGAGGTGAAAGTGAATTATAATAGTTCTCCCCTCCCTTTTTTTATTAACTCATTCTCAACCGATCTAAATTTTAACTTCGGTTTTTTAGAGGCCATCCTTACATATCCCTTACAATTCTTTCAGGTATTGTGCTCTTATTCTTCTCAAAATAAAGTGTTAGTGTTTTACATTTTTACAGTTCATTTGTTTAAATAAATCTAATGGTCAGACAGTGCCAAAAATTTGAAATTGAATAAATATGAAATTGAAACTAAGTGTGTAGGGATGAACAATGAATTAATGTCCTTTGGATGATCCTTAAATATTTATTATTATGAAAACAATGAAAAGAATATTACAGGGTTTTACAATATTGAATGGGAAAGTACTAAATTTTTATTATAAATTAATTGACACAAAAAACATTATTTAAAAAAAATGATGTGTTTTAACTTTACTGAGGAGCAAAAGTTGATGGGGGTAGAAACCAATCTCAAAAATTTGACAACTGATTTTATAGCTAATTGAAGGACACCAAATACAACAAAGGGAGTAGTCAGTTCATATATCATGGTACTTGACATTAAAATGTGGTTTGCAATCTTTATATCTGAGTGCTTTGTCTAAATTGATTTGGCCTTCCAAATTAATCTCATTATTGAATCAATATAAGAATTTTAAAAAAATAATAAAAAAAAACATTAATGAGGTTAAGTGGAAAGTTTGTTGTTGAACAATATTGCATAATAATTTATGAATCTAACTTCATTTTACAGAAGCAGCGAGGAACACACTTTGTTGTTGTGGGCCTTGATTTTCTTCGTTCTGGAGGCTCAAGCTGAAGAGCATGGACCTGAAACTGAGGGAAATCAGGCAATTCTTCACACAGTACTCAATTCAGCTACTGCTCCAAACTTGTTATGGTCAACTCATGTTACTCTTTTGCAAGTTCGTATAAACATTTTTTTCACTACAGTTAGCTAGATAGATTTTATGTAAAGTTTGATTTGAGCTAATGCTCTATGACAAACATTATGATTACAATTAAAATTAAGCATATTAATTCTAATTTATATCGAAGGTCCAATATACAAGCTATGTCATTTCAGGTGGAAAATAAATCACCTCTGCTTTCTCTATCTGATGAACAAAAGTTTCTAATGTCATTTCACCAACATTTTCTGTAGTCCTGCAGATTGTGCTTATAGTGAGCATAAGTTCCGAGAATAGTTCTAAGAATTGCAAAAGAAAAAACTGCTTTTTTCTAATACAAACAAAGAAAATTCATATTTGTGAATTGATGGAAGTGGGGAGCAAATTATAACAACCTTATGTGCCGTACATCCCAGTTAACCTGCCCAAGTTTAGGCCATTATGATCTTAACCTGCCAGCTGGTCATCAGACTGGCAGTGCACACTCTATTCTCAAATATCGTTGTTCACCCTTTTATGCTCCTTCCTTTTGTGTATCCATTTTGTTTGTCAATTAGGGATGTCTCAATGTATACATTCAGTCTGTTTTGTAAGATGGTAAAGACTTTTGGTACTGTTGGAAGAAGTGTTGTCCCTATATAGTCTGCAGTCCATTTTCAATTCTTTCTTGTATGAATTTGTTATCATACCAGTTTGCCATTTCTTTTGGAGTTGTCTATTCTTTGCAAACTTTGTTGAACTGTTCCATCATGATGTCCTCAAATTCTTTCCTCAGTATTTTATTAGTTCCATTGCAATTTGAACTTCTCCTGGTCTTTTCCTGTTCATGGCTTTTATAAGAACCCTTTCAAGCTCTTTTGATATTTGTGGCACACTTTTTGGTTCTTCGTCTTTTGTGATGTCCATCCTCTAGTCTGTTATGTTGTTCACATCCAGTAATGTCTTATAGTGCTCTATCCATGCCACCTCAAGAATGAGATCTGGAAAAATGTCTGTGTCAGCTCCAAGCATTCTTATGATTACTAATAATAGAAGCAATAATATTAATAAATTTAATCATCATTGTCATTAACAAATAAGGTTTAGGTCTGTTAAGCTGTCCCTTTTAATTTTTCTAGTATTCCCTTTTGATACTACCAAGGTGTTCTTGGTCTTCCAAGTGTAAAATGTGCCCACATTGCTGAAGTAATGTGCTCCACAAATAAAATACTTTCATGTAACACTGCAGCAAATGAAATATTTTTTAACAAAAATTCTTCACAAATGCCGCAATAACATAGTTGAGTATATACAGACACTTGATACAAAAGTTCTTAACATACCAAGAATTTAAAAAAGTTGCTATTCCTTAATGCAACACGTGAATAGCAAATATTTAATATATTAAGGCAGCTTTGCTGTCACGTGATGTTAATTGTGTTGAAAGCAATGATGCACTGCATATGAGAATTCAGTTGGTGTTTGTATAAACAGTATACATTAAATAACACAATCAAATGTTTGTTTTTTTCAGGCAAAACAAAACTAATTCATTGTTTTTGGATTTTTCCAAAGTTCCTGGGTGTCTAACAAAACCATAGAGATGTTTTTAATGACTACAAGCTGCATAATTTTCTTTCAATTTCTGTGTGCATTGGAAATTAGTAATACAGATGTTTTTGTACTTTTTACAACTTCTTGGGTATCTAACAAAACCTGAGAGACATGTCACATGTCTGGAGGCTGCATAGTTTCATTCAATTTCTGCACATATTAGAAATTAGGATTTTACAGATGTAAATTAGATGTAAGATAGATGTAAATTAGAATTTTAGTGAAGAAAAAAGGAAATAAGTAAATTACAAATGTATATGCTAAGTTTTTATATTGAATAGGGACTGGAACGCCTTGTAGCTGTCCGTGCTGTAGGAAGTCAGGTTGCTGAACAAGTTAGTCAGCTAGCGGTGGAAAAACTGCGAGATTCTAATCCTGCACGTTCACTGCCAGCACTGCAACTTCTTCTTACATGCATGTACACAGGTAAGATATAAATGTAATTTGTGTAGATATTTTAACTGAAAGATAAAGGCCCTAGACTATAACCCTCCAAAATACCTATAAAAATTCAAAATATACTGAAATTGCTGTAAAATTAAAATGTTTTTAATATAAACATTCAGTGGATAAGGGAGTCCACAAATGTGTTATCCCCTTTCCCTTGTTTGCTTGATGCTGTGTGCAACTGCAATCATGAATTAGTTGTGATGTCCCCTGCTGTTAAAAGTATTACCAATTTTTAAACCTCATTTCCTGCTCGTATTGTTGAGAAATTTTTATTATTTGTATCACAGAGAAACCAATTGTTGCTGCCCATGAGGTGAAACAAATGGATCCAGAGGAATTGATCCATACCATGGAAAAAACATCTGCTTTGTTTGATAGGTATGAATCACTTGTGCTAAAATATTTGCATCATAATATTGACACTGATTGCTGCTAATAAAGATGAGAAACACTTTTAATATTGTATTTAACCCTAATCCAGGCAACCAGAGTACACGGTACCCAAAAGCACAAATTTCATGTAGACATTTCATAGTCTCAAATATTTGACACATAAGCTGTAGAAGGTATTAAGATAGTTGCCAGTAACTTTGTTACCTTTTTGTTATTCATTTTTGCTTTTCAGCATTTGGTGAAAACAATGAAATACAAAAACCTTGTGATTTTTCCCCTGTAACCATACACATGGGATCCAATGGACTCAAGTCTCATAGACTGTGAGTAAAGATTGCGTCTAGCATTATGTCATGACAATTTTTTAGGATCTGTTCCATGAGCAAGTGACAGTTGGATCCTGGGGGCAGTGTTATATTGTTTCTTGAGAATGATATCTGACACTACACCTGATAACACCTTTCTGACACCTGATAACACCAATTCACATTGTGATAAATGTTCTATGAACGCATTGTTCTGATTGTTGTGGCTGGCTAGTATGTTTGTATGTATGTACTTGGCGCAAGATCCCGTGAACAAGCAAATGCCTACTGGTGACGTCCCTGCCTCGCAGTCATGGGTTAAGGGGGTACGTGTGGTTAGCACGTAGACACCTCATGCCGTATTCTGGTCTTCTCAGCCTAAGAAGTGAATTTTCTCATCGTCACACAGCAACATATACTGGGACATTGCAAGGAAAACGCACACTCTAGTCTTGCCTCGTCCGGGAATCGAACCCGGGGCTGCGTACTGGAAAGCAAGCACACTGACCAAGAGCTGCCATGAAGCTTGGCTGGCTAGTATGTGGCCAGAATTTGGGAAGCGAGTCATGTATTGGTGGCCAAACTCTTGTTGGTACACATTTTACCTTCCTAATGTCTCACAAAGCACTACTCTGAAAGTACATGAATTTTCGTGCACCAAATTACTATATTATCCTTTGTACTTAGTAAAAATTGATCTGTAGCTTTGCTTTATGAATTGTAACCAAATTAAATTTGGTATGATATACAGATTTAAAAGTCTTAAACACATTTAAAAGTCGCAGCAGTCACTGATCTTTCACATTTTTCATGAATACATTGGATATGGGTAGTCATGGATGAAAACCTCAGCTCTGAGTGGAATTCGCAAAAACATGTGATCAGATGGTTGTTGCAGAGGATTTGCTTTTCCACAAATTGTAAGCAATGTCAATCAGGAATGCATAGCAAGTGTCATCCAACTGTCAGTCATGTATGCTATTGGTGATGGCTTTCCCATCTCAAAAAATCAAAGAGAAAACCAAAAAGTAATCATTTGTGTCCTTGAGAAAGAAATACAAAATTAAGTGATTTAGCACCTGTTGAAAACTTGTCTGAAACTGAAACTAACACAGTTGAATGGGATCTGCAATAAAAGGAAAATGTTTAAAAAAATCAAATGAAAATTTAGAATTGTATTTAGTTTTTTTAAGGGGAGTCATAAAGCAAAAATCTGAATTTTTGACATCTATGGAATGGCCGTCATATCGGTTATGAGTTTCTCATGTACAGTGTATCTTTTGAACAAATTCATCTAGAAGGCCATGTTTTCACTAAAAGTTGGATATAAGTTCATTCTTCAATGCTGCTTGCTCTGCAAAGCTTTTTCTTCCATGATTATTTTTGCGGGAAACATGTTTTATTTACTTAGTGACTGTGGAGTTGTCTGATTTTGTTTATTGTTCATTGAAGTTTGCTTGTTTATGACTATGACAAGAAGTAAATGTGTTTTTAAGACATGTTCGTTTCATGGCAATCAAAATAGTAAAGTGTAGGTAATGAGTTGATTTACCTGTAAATGACAACCAACAACCATGCAGAAGTACTACCAGTGATTCACCTCAAAGTGCTTTGAAAAGAAAATTGGCAATGGAACACTTTTTCCTCCGCTGAAGATAAAGTAAATAATAATAATAATTTAGGTTATGTCTAAATCACACACATAATAATTTTAACATTTTTGAAGGATATTAATGAAGCATTAATGAATACTTGGTAGCAAAATCTTTACAGGGTATTTCATACTTTAGGATGTCTGCATAAAATAATAGAAAAAATATTGTAAAATTTTGACTTTTACTTAAATATCTTGTAAAAATTTAAAAAACCATTCAAAAGATGTAAATATGGTACCAATTATTCAAAACACTTCCATCAAGTTGCTCCTAAAATTTCATAGCACTTGTGTTCATAGTTTCTGAGTTAATGGGTCAAATGTCCAGGCAAATTAACATTGGAAAGGGGACTCCCCTTAAATTAAACAATAAAATTATTGTGCCATGGTAAGTTAACTGCATTCAATGAGGATGATTCTATTGAAGCCATTCCTGGATTAACTGGACCCTGTTTGCCTGGTTGCATTATCAAATTGGTTGTGAGGAGAAGGTAAAGATCTGACAGTAGTCATAAAATAATAAAAATTCAAAATATACTGAATAAAATCCTTCATAAAATCCAATAGTTTTGGAGGAGAAATATAAGTAAAATTGTTTAAATTCACTAATATTTCAATGTTGAATAATTTGAAAATTTTTCTTTTTTCTTCTCAGGATCAAGAGGGGATATCCTTCAGAAGTGGCAATGCTGTGCAGTGTCCTTCCCAGTCTTTTGACTGATTTTTTTCCTCCTTCAGAAATGTTGAGCAAAGTAGTTGGAGAATTTTTGTCTCCTCAACAGCCTCATCCTCGTTTGTTGGCTACAGTTGTTTTCCAAGTGAGTTAATGGGATGGAAGTTAAGTGTGTGGAGTAGAAGTTTGATGTTGAGTTTAAATAGATTAGGGTCTTGAAAATTGGTGATTTGTTTTTTTTATATTTATATATATTTGTAAAAGCATTGTCGTGCGTACTGCAAGATCATACATGTACAAATTCTCATTCATGCTTAGTAAATGATTGTCTTAAAGATTTGAGAAATTTTTCCAAATTCATATATGTATGTAGCACTGATGTTTCTTTTCAGGTGTTTGAGCGAGCTAGTCAACAAGCGCAGTTACCTCTTCTTCAAGACTGGGTTGTATTCAGTCTGTCAAATTTCACTACATGTTCACCTATTGCAATGGCTACGTGGTGTCTCACTTGCTTTTTTATTAGTGCTTCACCAAATCCATGGTTACGTGCTCTGTATCCTTTTGTGCCCTTTGAAAGGTTTTTCTTATGGATATTCTAAAGCTTTTAAGGTATTTGTGATGAGAAGTTTCTTTCTGGTACTCATTATGTGAATATTGCTACTTTAAAATAGAAAATTCAATAAATACAGTATTAATATTCACAAGATAGTGGAAACAATCTTAATACTTTGTTTGAAAAATTATGTAGTATGTCCATTTACATTATAATATTGTAGATTGTCTTAATCTTGATATTAAGATATTATAGATTGTCTTAAGCTCATTGATTCGCCCATTAAACTTTTTTCTTAATTCTTATGTCAGATTTCCTCATGTTCAATCACGAATCGGTCGACTTGAGTATGAAGACCGTAAACTTCTGTGTGTAGCTGCTGCAGACTTTTATAATCATGTAAGTACATTGTTAAATGATTCCTTTCCTCATTCTGGAAAGTTTTCTAGATGTATATAGATATGAGAATGCATTAATTGCAAATTTGAATATGCTCAGAATAATATTTTGAAGTGCATCATAATTTAGAGGAGATACACTCAATTTCACTTCTAATTACTACTAGAAATTACCTTGAAATACACTTTTCTCTGACGTTTGTGAATTATAGGCCATCAAGGAGATAACTTTAAAATTAATAATTATGTGTAAAAAAGAAAAATGAACATGAGATTAGAAACATTTAATCATTTATTATTTTAAATATCACATACTTTGGTTAGGCTTCATTATCCTCAAGTCAAGGACCTTAAAACCTAGGACTACAGGCTACATCAGGGTTGTCCAAGTGGTGGCCCGCGAAAGGTTATTAGTCAGAAGTTAAAGTTCTTTGCATTTATGTCAGGCAAGAACATTGTGCACGTAGGGCACATGTTCTGCTGGAATCAACACCTCCTTTATGTAAAAATAGATTGTTTAGATTTAAGGATTTTTTTGTAGTAAATTCAAAATCATCCCTATGTTTCACTGCATCATGCCTGCTCACCCCCCCTCGCTGAATCATAAGAAGTGTGGATGAGTTGCTTGCTATTTGCCGAGTGATGAACATTCAGTATTTGCCCTATCCACTGTGTGTTGGTCTTTTGGACATTTCAAAGAAATTGTACATTTGCTGAACACTTTAGCTGTTTGGGATTGGGGGAGTAGTAGTTCACTGCTTGGCAAATGCTGAATGTGTGGAGCTACCTTTAGTTTGGTTACACTGGCCAATGCTTTTTGTCCTTTTGACTGAGATTTTAAATTCTAGAGAGCATGGAGATCACAGAGTTTTGGTGAATCTTCTTGTCTGTGTTTTCCTTCATGATACAGTAGAACCTCTGATAACTGAAATTAAGGGTATGATGGTCTTTTCAAATAACCAAACTTTTGATTAAGAAAAAGAGTCAATTTTTAAAGTGGAAGGTGAAATAAAAATTACTTTTTTAGCTAATATAATGGACTTTTACTTTTTAAATGTATTATTATTTGTATAATTTGCATGAAGATACTATTTTAACAATTGCAAAGGCAATTGGATGGGGTGAACATGAAGCAAGCTGTTTGCAAAACCGAACCCAAGGTCCATCTTTCTATCTGCCTTTCTCTAAGAAGACCGTTCACAAGGCAGATGGGGATGGATTGTGCTGGTTGTTTCCATTCTCTCTCTTTCTTCGAGGCCGATCGTTTGTGTAAACACTATTTCAGATAAAAGGGTTTCAGTTAAGAGAGGTTCTATTGTTTACTTATTCAGTATGTTTGTATTTTTGTTATTTCTTGTGAAGTTTTGTCATGCAAAAATTAATTAATTTCATTCATTGTCATAATTAGGGAGAGAATTTTTATGCCCTAAAAAATATTGAAATTTGCTTTTAAAAATATATATTTAAGATTACAAATTCTGAAATATGCACTTTAATATGCAATTAAAATTAATAAAATTTAATTTCTTCCATAAACCTTTCTTGATAAAATTCAGGCAAAGCATGCTTGGAATAAATAGATATATTTTTGTGTAAAAATACAATCTACCTTCGCAAGAGAAATAATTGAAGTAAATATTCACCTTAGTGTGAAGTACATTGTATATCTTGTTGTATTTCGTCTGACAGGTTGAAAAATTATGTTCTCAAGAAATATCCTACATTTGCACAAGTATTTTATCATCTGTAGAAAACAAAAAACGCAAATTGTAACAAGCTTTTTAGAATCAATGAATATAACACAAATAAATATTCTACAAAAAGATGAAAAGTTTTATAGATAAGTCTCTATCTTAACGAAATCTGCAAAATATGTGTCTATAATTTCACAAATATGCACCAACAGGAAAAATCGGGCAAATATGCACAAATATGCACAAATATGCACTAACATATTAAAATCTATTGCATCATATTCTAACCAAATATAAAGAAATTTCAGTTAGCTATGTACTGAAGCAATGGACAAAAATATGCTCCTATTTCTGTTGTTTTGAATTTTATTCTTAACCTTGTGCCTAGTAGTATGCCCTTGTCTTGACAAGTTTGGAGACCCCTGCAGTATGCCAGTAAAATATATGTGAGCTAATCAGTTAATAAAAATAGTTTGTGTGACATGTAAACAATTTTTTTATTATTATTATTATTATTATTATTATTTTACTTTTTTAGGTTTACGAAAAATTAGTTCATTTGTTTTGCAAATTTCAGCTCAGGGATGAGAAACAGAAGCAGACGTTTGTTTCAACATTCCAAGCAGCTGCACATATGCAGCAAACTCCTTTCTCTGAACTCGTTGCTTGTCTTTAACACCAAAGGCCAAAGTTGTTTCCATACAATGCATACAATCTGTCTTGTGCAATACTGTACAAGAAGTGCAATTCCTGTTGATATTCTGAGTTGAGAAACCATCTTCTACCCTCTATTGCCAAAGTGATTTTGTCTTCCGGAAGACTCTTGTATTTTTATGAAACCCCTTTTCTGAGCTTTTAAAATCTGTTCATAATTTTTTAAATATTACTCACAAAATTCTTTAAATATCCATCCAATTTTTCTGTCCTCCTTTACTTTGTTAACATCGAACAACGTATTGTTTATAAAAATATGTAAATATCTTCTTTAGCATTAATACCTTTGGTCACTTGTAAATGCTTCCCTGTGGTATGAAAATTAATTTTTTGTGGATAATGAAAGGAACATCATAAGCCTTATGATAATTGTTACTATCATAAATAGCATTGTACAAATATGAAAAGTAATATTGTTGCAAACGAGTGCTATGTTATGTTATAGCATTTTATTTTATTTGCTCTAACAATTTGTATAAAAATAGTACTGTATTGTATACTTAAAAAGAACTGATTTTTTAAACTTGAAAATTGATATTCCATTTGTAGCAATACATGCCTCTTATATTGCAATATTTGTGAATAAGCTTTGAACGCTATTGTGTGTTATGTTCTTTCTGCTAGGAAGCATTCCATATACCTTTTTGAACAATTTGTTTTGTACCTACTTCTAGGATATTTTTCTATTCTACCTAATGGTCTTTGTGTATCATAGTTTTTTGTGAACCAATTTACTGTCATTATGATGCTATTTTTTAAAGACTGGGTTGTGATAAGTATGTAATATGACTATTACCTTTATAACATGTGTTGCATAATGTATCTTAAATTTTGTTTTATGTATTGTATGTTTTTATGGTTTTGTTATTGTTTTGTTTTTTTATGTGTTGGTTGATGAATCAAGAAAGCTTTGTTATTAGTAATATTATTGAACATAAATAAAGCTAGAAGAGTTCAATTTTTTTCTCTTCTATTTGATTGTTTAATTTGATTTGCTCTGAAGGTATTCATTAATTACTCTTACAAATTTAAAAACCACTTGTATTTCACTTCAGATTTTCCTGAGATGTCATCTCATTTAAAATGCATTAATGGAAAAATTAATGTTTTTGTGACTAGTTGAAATACAAAGTTGTATTTCACTGCCTAGCATCATCAGCTATATTACTGTGACATGCTTCAATTCTTAGAATCAAGATAAATGGATATCAGACATTAGAGTATTTTTGAAAATATCTTGATATCTGATTCAGAGCAAGATAGACTTCTTCATTGTCACAAGAGAAGGTGATGATATTGTACAATTTCTTTTGTTTTAAATGTAGACCTTTGTAGCTCAGATGGTAGTATTTCATCAGTAATGCTATATTATTACTGCAATTAGACTAAATTGTTAATATTGAAGCAGATGATCAATAGTTCTGTGAGTATTTTTGAGAAATTCTTGACTTCCATTGTATAATGGGATAATCTTTTTCATTGACTCATGAAAAAATGGTGATACTTGTACAATTAATTTAAATTATAGCTCCTCCTTAGGTATGTGACTAGCTTGTGCGCCTCGTGTGAACACTGGGTTTGATCCTAAAGTTTAGGAGAGAGAGAGAGTATAGTGAGTAAGGTGATATGGGGCCCTGAATTGAATGATAGCAAAATTATTGATTATAGTAGATTTGGCATTTGGTGCAATCTAGCCTTAAAACTGAAGTTACAACAGTACCTGTAGACAGAAAAAGCAACTCAATTAATAAAGAACAAATACAGTTTAATTTCAAAACTTTTTTGGGGGGGGAAACATACTTTAATATTACTCTAAAGTGTTTTATTGAACATCAATTCAGTGTTTCTCATTTTTCCTTCTCATGGCTATTGTTTGGTTGTCATTTTTTAAGGTAATAAATTGTTAAGTCCTTGTTTTCATTTTTTTTTTCTTCCAATTATGTGCAATCTTAAATGATATTTGTAACAATTATTTGCTGTAGATGGAACCTAAGCTGTTATCAATATTCCATCTAGGCTAACTGCAATGTGCATTCTGTAAACTTGTGTTTCTAATGTGTTCACATAAAACAAATGCGTATTTATAAAGACAGTGAAAATTCTCAAAAAAGTTTTGTTTCATGATATTGACAAGTGAAAAGAATGGTTCTAAGTTATTTTTCAAACATCAGTTATTAGTATATTGAAGTACATAAGGATATAATTTACTGTTAAGTGAAGCATTAATACATTTTGTGAGAAATTTTATAAGAAATTTTCTAAGCAATTACCATTCCTAGTAAGTTCAAAAACAAAATGAAAATTAATCTTTACTTTTTATCCTCCTAGAATACTTTAGTACAAATGGAAATATTCTGAAAATATATGAGTTCTTGAAGAAAAGGAGTGCAGTGAAATTATGACACTCTTAAAAAGTATATTCTAATTTCTTGTCACAAGCATAAAAAGTTTTATTTTTGTCAATATAATTTTTCATATTATCCTTTTCTTTTTCTCTTCATAATTTATATTCCACAAAATTGAAATATGTTTAAACCTTTAGTTAAAAAAAAATTGCCAATCTGCAGATTTTATATTCTCTTACATATAATTACATACAATTCTCTTACATTTTCTCGCCCACTTTAAATTAGAGAGCATTAATAGAGAGTGATTTGCTTTAACAGTATGTTATATATGTGCACATTGCAGGTGTGTCATTCTAAAGAAAATTGTTTTAATGCACTGATTTTCAATGTGTGCATTTTTAATGAAGATTTATGTAGTAATTCTTATTTAATCCATCATAACATGAATTTTACTCATGTATGAACTGAAATTAAGTTTTGGTTAATAATTCATTACCTGTTACATTAAAACAAGATAGAAGATTTAAATTAACTGAAGTTTTAAATTTCTTTTGATTCTGAAATATCTGACTATTGATTTAACACTGTGGACCAAGAAGGCTGAATACTTCAGAGTTTACTGTTGAACAAAATGTGAAATGATTTACCAATTAGTATATGTTTGTGCAATATTTGAGTAACAAAAGCAATTATTTATATAGTATTTTAAAAACAACAGATTTGAAAAAAGGGTAATTTCTACTTTAGTGAATTTTTATTGTCTTAAATGAATTTGATTTTGTAGATAAATGTCAAGAAGGGATTGCAAGTGAAGAGGTAAAACTTTAGTGTGTTTTAGAATTTCAATATTTATTTCATCTTAAAATTAATTTTTATTAGTTGATTCCCGTCCCCCCTCCCCATTTACTGTATACAACCAAAAATAAGACAACCAAGAAGGCTGAAGGTTGATTATGAAGAGACCTTCTAAGGATTTTTAAAAATTATTAATAAATTCTTACTATTAGTCAAAATTGCAAAATTGCCTAAGGGGCCATTTCTAAATTATGTAATGCAAATTTGGATTTTGAATACTCCCTGTCCCCCTGTAATGCACCCGTAACGTGTGCTTGAACCCCACTAAATAATTACATAATAGTTGCAACAACACCCCTTCCCTTACGAATGCAAGAAGTGGGGGCAAGTTGTGAGCAAAGGAAGGATGCAAAGGCAAGACAATTTTTGAACACAAGCCATCCACACGCTGTAATGGGCAAGAGTACACTGTGCCATTTTGAATGAATTTTAGAATAAACTACATACGTTTTGAATATTTTCTTCACAATCTTACAGATTCAATAAAAAATTGATGAAAAAAATCTCCATTTGTGACAATTTATATCTTATAACTTTAATTTATTTTTGTCTTTAAATTAATTACATAATATTTAAATGTTATAGTATGTCTCAAAAAAAATGGAATTATTTCAGCAAATGTTGAAAAAATCAATGTTATGTAACAACAAGCCAATACTCCCCTACCCTTATGTAACAGCGTAACGCTGCCTCAAACCCCCTCCTCTCCCCTCTTTAGCATTATGTAATTTATGGACAGCCCCTAATTGAGTACAAAATTGGGTTGATAAGAATGTTAAAATTTATTGCCTGTACGATCACAAATTTTTGTTCACTAAAATCGTCATAATCATGTTTTTTGTCACTGTCATCTTCTTCATCACTGTCATCACCTTCACATTTATCACATATTCTTTTTGTTCCTCCTTCCATACTGCATCATCATTTGAGTATTTAGCTTCTCTCATAAAGTTTTGTGTGGGGAGGGGAACTGTTCTCCACATTAACCCCATCAAATTTCGTTTACATTAAAAATTTGATTTTTGAATAAATGGGAATTTTCTGCAGATTCATTCAGTGGTAATGTGACTTGGAACAAAGGTGATTTATTCACAGAACTGATAAACATGCCTTTCTAACTTGGTTGTTTTGTATTTTAAGCATTTGCTTAACCTGCATGTTTCAGCAATTATGTTAAGTTATTGTACTGATAATTGATACAATGCAATTTAAAGGAAACAAAAAATAAGCTAATGCACTTCTGCTTTGTAGGAACTTGATCAAGACAATATAATCAGTAAAAAAACATAAAATGAACTTTTGATTTTTATGTCTAAACAAAATTTTGATGCTAATGTATGTTAGATTGCTGTAGCTACTTTCCTTTTTGTGAATTTTATTGGAGGTTTGAAAGTAATTGCCTTGATCATGTCAATGAAACTAATTTATTAAAATAGTTGCCTTTCCATGTTAAATGATGCATGTAATAATTGCTTTGGAAACATATGTGCAAGCCGACAATCACAGTTTGGTATTTGATTACTTTTTGTTGGCAATGGTGTGTTCCAAAGTCACTATTTGAATTATTAATGCATGTTTTGCCTTTATGGTGGATATAATGTTATTTTTATACACTGTCATAGTTTTGTGACAAGATAAGGAATGATGTGTTAAATATTACTTTCTCTCATGATGTAGGTCTTGTGGAATTATAAGTCTTATTGCAACACTTATTGTGCATGCAAAAATTACTAAAAAGATACTGTAAAATAGTTTTAAGAGTAACAGAACACATTTCAAAGGTAGTGTAAGAGATACAAATCTTAAGAGATATATTGATAATGTGCAACATAATAGTCAAATGTTGTCTAGTAAAGACAATGTGAAGATGATAGTTGAATCTTTGTGTGATACCTGTTGTTTATTTGTTATAGAAAAGTTGAATGTTTGAATGAAATTTAAAAAGAAATTTAAAATGTTTAATAATTCTTGGAGTTAGTGAAAATATCAGTTATTTAGGCGCAGGGAGCTAAAAGATATGAGAGTTTTTCTGAACTAAATATTGTTTTGTTGTTATTTTTGTCTTGTCAACTTTCATAATTTTATCTTTTGTTTTATTTCTTTCCAAAGAATTGTTTCAGAATTTTCAACTTTTTGGTCAAACAACACATATGCTTTATGACACAATACTATTTTGAGAACTTCCATTCTCATTTGTTGAGTGATAATGAACTAGTATGTCCACTTTAATGTCTTTAATGAGATGTATGTTATTTCCATAAAAAAGACTTTATAGATAAGGCCTTGACACGAAGTATTTTCTAGTGCGTATGTTATTATGTAAATAATGGTATAGAGAGGCATTCTGTATGGGGAAACGAATGAAAGAAAATTATTGTTATTAAATTATTTACTGATGCAAGGTGTGTTACTCATGGACTGTGTGGTTGTTATTCATACACATATTTATGAAAATAAATAATACAATAAATTGTGTTATTATTATTTAATATGCCAACATACATAATTATCCCCATAAATAAACTAGTATGGCAAATTTGTTATTGTTTTTCTCACATATATTGAAAAATGAGGGATTTTAATGAAAATGAGACCTGCTGAATTTTTTTACACTGTTCGACAACAATTTTATACAAAATAATTGTTGTTGTTTTAATGTCCCTGGGGATTCTTGTAAAGTACTCCCAAAATTAAAATATCGGGTTCAAATTCAAGAGGCGCGACACCAGTCAGATCGATTAGGGAATATCAGTTTTGGTGAAAATCCTGCTTGCTGTTTAGCCCCTAGAGTTGTTCAGACAGATGGACGAACGGACGTTTTGCCGTCAATCGAGTTCTCGGTATCTTGTAAATTACTATATATAGGGGCAAGATTTATCCATTTTTTTCGTCATCAGGGCTCGGCAATTAGTTTTTTGTGTAGAAAATTCGCCGTTTGTTCCACGCGGCATTTCAGTACTTTGTACTTCGAAAGCAGTAGCGAGAAAGTAAAATCGCTGAATTTTCGACAGAAAAACTGTTATTGCCGGGCCTGGTTAAGAAAAAGTGGATAACTATTGCCCCTTTACTTCATGATTATGGTATTCAAAGATTGAAAGTTCACTTCTATATCAAGGCCAGCTTGTGTGAAATTATTCATGTTTTTCTTTATTACGCTGCAAATAATAAAACAGTTAAATTTAATAATGTTTGTTTCATTTGTAAAAGTAAGAAATGACTACTGTTCCTGACAATCGAAATAAATGTAGATGTGCAACAGAAGCGCTTCGTTTGTATTTGTTGAATTGGACTCTTTCGAGTTATAGCTGAGGTGCTAGTAGGACAAAAGTTGCAATATTTCAGTATTACCGGTAATTAACAATTTCCATTAGTGCGAGAAAGTATGTACTGTTGTAGTGCCGCTAGTTTCAGATTGCTATCAAAATAGAAAACCATGCCTCCGACTCTACACCTATCTCAAGAAGCAAAATGAGAGCTCAACAAAACGTGAGTATATACTGCGATTTTTGTAGGAAGAGCTCTCAAGATAACTCAAATCCCATCTTCGCGATGGAATATGTCACGGCATTTCGTATCATTCACAGTCGTTCCGCTAGATTTCGCACGATCGCGACCGTATGAAGCAGTGCTTGCGGTCATGCGACTTCTACCGGCAAGACCGAGAAAAGACGCGAAATGCCGTGACATATTCCATCGCGAAGATGGGATTTGAGTTATCTTGAGAGCTCTTCCTAGAAAAATCGCAGTATAGTGAAGCTACGTTAAGGCTAAATGTACCGAAAAAAACTTGTAGGAAAATTCAATAGATCGCAGCACCATCAGCAGGAATTTACTTTACCGATAACGTCTGAACAAATGATCCGATTTTCGATCTGTAAACAGCATTTGACTCCTGTTTATAATAGAATTTACGCTACGAAGCCCTTTTTCCAAAAAAACTAGCAGAAACTCGATTTTTAAAATTTTTCTCGTACTTCCGGGAACAATTTAAAAAATGTGGGCTTATAGCGCGATGGCGACACGCTTCCAGAATCCAACGCCGTGTCAAACATGCAAATCGGATAAATAGGAGCGACGGTAAGTGAAATTTCGAAAAACACCTCACCCCACTCCCCCTTCCCTTTCCCCTTCCACGCCGCCGGGACATCCGCCCCTTGTGGGCCGGGCGGAGCGGCGAAGCCGGCACGGGCGAGCCGGCGCGACGACGGGCTCGAAACGGGCACGATGCAACAAATTCTCTACTCACTACAAATGGTACAGCATTTGGTGCAAAACTAAATATTTGCCTGCAAATATCAACATAAATTAGACAATTATAACTCCTTTTCATACAGCTCCATTAGGTCACAACAATGACACTAATTCACAGATATTCGCGAGCGCAAAGTGAATTCCATTGTTGCAGACCCAGCATTGTCGCTATTCTGAGAGCTATTAATTCTTTTTACTTATTTCAAATATTTCAAAATAAACAATTTCTAAAATATTAATGTGTAAGTCTATAACAAAGTTCGAATGTAAAAAACGAAGAAAGAAATAATATACAAAATTGCACATTCTAATTTACGACGCATCCAGCTGTCCGAAGCGCAGTAAATTTACAGCGGCCTATTACGTTTGTCACAAAATTAAAGAAAAACTACTCGTATTTTGAAAAAATTAAGCATGACCGTATTTATTTTATTTATTTATTTGTCAAAAAACAGAAACAGAATGGCACAGACTTTCCCGTATTAGTTTTCTATTTTCCTGGGTCTTCGCTAGCTATTCGGAATTGCCACATACTCTTTCTTGCCAGCTACCATCTATCATCGCCAAAAGTACATTTTTTTGTCATTTTCTTAATTTTTCGGTTTCCTATTGGTAGAACAGAAACATTAATTTTAGAATATTAAAGAACACAAAAACCTAGCCGTAAATGGCAATTTTCTTTTAAAAATTATGTGCCGTTTAAGAGAAATTGGCGTTTTAGCACTACTAAAAATGCGAAATTTGAAGCTCATTTTCACAGAAAATTTTTGTTTTCAAAATACTTTATTTGAAGTTATTTGAAGCACTTACACTCACAAATATAATCATCTTTACAAATTGCGGATAATGTGCATATTAAAGATGTGAGAGATCTTTCAAAAAAATTACATTTATATAATTTTTGAAAAAAAACAAAAAAAAACTCAAAATAAACTTCACGCTATACTAATGAGTGTAATTAGCACTATCCGTTACAAAAGTTTCAAGAAAAAAATTGCAGCCATATACGAGAAAATGACGTTTGAGCATTTGTGAAAATGCCGAAATTTGAGCTACTTTTCACAGAAAACGGTAGTGTTTTTGACATTATTTAAAGCATATATACTCGTAAATTTAATAATGTAAAAAAAATCGCCGATAATGTAAATATTAACGACGTGAGAGACAAGTAAAAAAATTTACATTTTTGTAATTTTTGAAAAAACCAACCAAAAGACCAAAATGGCTTTAATGTCATTGATAGAGTACATTTACCACTATCCCTACCAAAAGTTTAAAGAAAAAATTTGGAGCCGTTTTTGAAAAAAATTTGTTTTTGTAATTTTTTAAAATTGCACATATTGCACGCAATATTGCACGAAAACTACCAAAATTGTGAAAAACATTTACATGACCTTCATTAAAGAACTCAATATGCAGAACAAATTTTATTTGAAGAAAAAAATCTCTATCTTCAATTTTGTAGTTGGAGAAAGACGCCGAAAAAAATTGGAACTTTCACAATTTTCGAAAATTCAGAGCTGTACGTGAAAATCGGACCTATGCCATGTTAAAAAGTGTATTTTCCTCTATTCATACAAGAAATTTAAAGAAAAAATTTGGAGCCGTTTTTGAGAAAATGTTGAAAATCCCCGGGGGCTTCATATAAAGTACCCCCAAATTTTAAAGAATCTTTTTCAAAATCACAAAGCTTTGAGTAGAATCAGATCGACTGGGGAATATCAATTTTGAATAAAATCGACCGAACGGTTTAGGCGCTAGCGTTGACCACAGACGGACAGACGGACGGAATGCCGTCAATCGATTTTTAAGTATAAAGAAGCAACAAATCATGGATTTTGACCACACCACGAGATAGAGGATTTTTTTCTTAATTTAGCAACTAGTTTTATCCACTTATTCGTTTTCACGGCCCGGCAATTAATTTTTTTCCGCCGAAAACTGGCCATTTTTTCGCGCAGCATTACATAACTTTCCCTATACTACGTATTATCACTCCGTGTATACGTACGTATACGGGAAAGTAAAAATGAACTAATTGCGTAAATATGACCCATATCCCATCTCCTCACATCGTATTTTAGATATATTTTACTTCTAAGATCTTCCATTACCATTTCACTACCGGAAAGAACAAGCAGAGATAACGCAAGAGCTCTTTTATCCTACGATTCGATTGATCATTTCAAAACGGCGTTTGTCACCTTGATAGAATTCACCTGGTTAATTCCCTCTTCCAAGAAAAACAGCCGAATCGAATTTTTAAAATGTTTTTATACTTGCGGACATATTTGAAAAAGTGGTAAAATAGAGCGCTGGTGAGATGCACCCTGAATCTAACGCCATATCATACACTGAAATCGGATAAATAGACTTCTCTAGTCATGTAAAAAAATGATCTTCAGTAACGTCAAAGTTCTGTTTCGCGGTACTGCTTGACGATCTCATGGCTAAAGTCCGGATCTAATGTGATTACATATGTTTTGTCTACTGTTCTCATTTTGTAATCTTGGCGAACTGTTGCAATCCTAACAAAATATTTAAATTTTTCGTTACAAATTTTATACTGTATTACGTATTTTACATATTTTGCTGATCATTTAATATCTGCTTAACAATATATTTATTATTTATTAAGATATTTTCACAAATCTACCAAATTTTCTTGAAATTATTTCCGAAAATATATTTAATTAATTTTGAAAAATAGTTTTTATTTAAATGTGTGTTTATATTTTAGCAATGAGCGTATTTTGTCTAATACTAATTCAGAATTGCTGACATTCCTATGTGCTGCACATAAAGATTTCGAACAGAGTGCTTCAAAGATTTTCTGTTCGTCTCTGAGTTTTCTACGTGCATCTCTTTGTTTTCATTGCTGATAGAAATAAAAAAAAAACAGTAGGTAGACAAAGTAGTTACTTTTAAATTCGATATAATTAATATTTTATTAATGGAATTTCAAATTGTGAACATTTATTTTACTTTATCTCTCTTCTCAATCTTCATACGAAGAGAAAGTTATATCGTGCGCAGGAAAACTCTCAAAGCCGAGTCCTGGTAATAAAAATGTGGATAAATCCTGTTGTTGTATAGCAAATTACTTCCTGTAACTCGTGGTGTAGCCAGAATCCATGTTTTGTGGGTCCTTAATACCGAAAAATTGATTGACGGAAAAACGTCCGTCAGTCTCTCTGGTGTATGTGAACAACATTAGCGTTTACACGGCGTACAAATTTTTCCAAACTGGAAAAAAAAACTGCTGTCGATCTACTGTCAGTCGAAGCTCTGCAATTTTCAAAAACGTGCATTACTTTTTGGAGATACATTACACGAATCCCCCCGGATATTTTAAGTAATTGCTCAAATATGGCTCCAAATTTTTTCTTTATATTTCTCGTAAAAATGGAATAAAATACACATGGCTTAGGTCCGATTTCACTGATAACTGAATTTTCGAAAATTGCAAAAGATTGAATTTTTTCGGCGTTTCCTACAATTACAATATTGACGATAGAGACTTTTCCTTTCTAAGAAATTTGTTGTACATAATTAGTTCTTTCATTAAGGTCATTAATTTTTTTAAAACAATTTTTGTAGTTTTGGCGCAATCTTGTGTGCAATATATGCAACTTTAAACGATAATAAAACAAGGTTTTTTCAAAATCGGCTCCATTGTTTTCCTTTAAACTATTGGTAGGGATATTGCGAAATGTACTTTAAGAGATGACATAAACGCTATTTTGCTCTATTTTTTTGTTTTTGCGAAAATAACACAAATGAAACTTTTTGAATAGCCTGTCACGTCGTTTATATTTACATTATCGGCGATTTGTTCACATTATTAGATTTATGAGCACACGTGCTTTAAATTATATCATTTAAAGTTTTTCGAAAACTAAAAATTTTTTTTGAAATGAACTCGAAATTTCGCATTTTCAGAAACGCTCAAACGGCAATTTTTTCTGAAAAAGGTTCCAAATTTTTCGTTCAAAGTTTTTGTACTTATAGTGCGAAATGCACTGTCTAAGGAAACAAAAAGGTTTTGTTGTATTATTTTGTTGTTGTTTTTCTTCAAAATTTACACAAATGTATTTTTTAAATATTTCGCATGCCTTGTATGCACATTTGCAGCGATTCATAAACATTATTGCATTTGTGAATGGAAGAGCTTAAAATATCTTAAAATAAATTTAAAAAAAAAAAAACTCAAAGATTCCTGTGAAAAAGGGCTTCATATTTCGCATTGACACAGATGCTTAAACACCCTTTTCTTAAAAACGGTTTCAAGTTTATGAATGAAAATTGTTGTAAAGGACAAGATTTCAGTCTTCTTTAATATTCTAAAAGCAATATTTTGAATCTACCATTAGGAAACCGAAAAATTGAAAAAACCTAAAAATATGTTGGGTGCTTTAAATGGCTGGTGGCAAGATGGGGCAAGGCCATAAATCTAGCCCATGCCAACAAAATAGTAAATTTTACTACGACAAAGTCCGAATAGCTGGCTGAGACTATAGGAAATTGAAAACTAATACGGGAAAATCTGTGCCATTCTGTAGCACCACTAGTTACTTTCTCGTGTTAGTTACACAAAGTTATGTAATGCTGAGGAAAATCTATTTCGAGATTATAACGGAAGTACTCGTTTTGGGGTCCCCTGATACCGAAAGGGTGTATGTGTGTTTTGACTTTTTAACGTCCGTTCGTCCGTCCATCTGTCTGTGTCTGCCTGTCTGGGCGTATGTGAACACCACTAGAGCCTAAACTATGTGTAGAATTTTTGCTCAACTGAATCTGGTCTGAGTCGAAGTTCTGCGATTTTTAAAAACATTCATTAATTTTTGGAGATACTTTATATTAAGCCCCAGGGACGTTTTCAACATTTTCTCAAAAATGTCAACCAGGATAGGTGGCTCAGTGCATCAACTGATGTCACTGCAATGCCTCTGACCGAGAGGTGCTAGGATCAAGTCCCGACGGTGGCAGAATTTTCAACACTAGCTTGTCAGTTAGATGTAGAATTCAACCGATGTCTGGAGGAAAATTCTAGCGACCGGCTGCTCTGATTGGAAGTTTTCCGTGGTTTCTCCGATCAACATCAAACGAATGCCGGAGCAATACCCTAACAAACGTACCGCGCGCGATATTTCCTTCCTCTTCCTTGTCCTATCTTCATTCACACACACACACACACACTAACTTGCACAACACTACCATATATGCTGGGAGACCAATGGGAGGATTGGAATTTGTCCCGGCTGTGGGCCGTGCACTGCTGGTGGGAGATACCTTGTTAAGAAAGAACCCGGCAAGCCGACAGGTAAATCGGTCGGTGATTTAGAGCTTGTCCCGGCTGGGGTGGTGCCCCGCTGGTGGCAGATACCTGTTTGGGAAGCCCCGCTAGTGGGCGGAAGGTCGTCGCCGGATCTCGCCATCGGCATAGCGGGCAACATCTCTTCCACCTCACGATGAAATAATGCATGTGCATTGCACTTACGGGACTAATGACCACAGTAGTTGACGCGCCCGAAATCACTAACAATCAAAAATTACTCCAAATGCTTTCCTTAAATTAATTGTAAGAATAAAGTAAAATACACTAAAGGTGGCATAGCTCTTATTTTCATTGCTGACTGATTTTGGGAAAATTGCAAAAGTTCGAATTTTTTTTCGGCGTCTTCCTACAACTACAAAATTGAAGATAGAGATTTTCTCTTAAAATTATATTTGTTCTCCATACTTAGTTCTTTCAATAAGGTCATGCACATTTTTTTGAAATTTTTAGTAGTTTTCGCGCAATATTGAGTGCAATTTGTGCAATTTTTAAAAATTACAAGAACAAGATTTTCTCAAAATCGACTTCAACTTTTTTCCTGAAACTTTTGGAAAGGATAGTACCTGATGTACTCTGAGATGACATAAACGCCATATTGCTCTATTCCTTTGTTTTTTTTCAAAAATTACAAAAATGTAATTCTTTGACTAGCCTTTCATTTCGTAAATATTTTCATTAACGGCAATTTGTTCATATTAGGGAGCTTTTGCCACCTCGAACGTTAAGTACTATCATCTCTGCATGCGCAGATGCACCAAAGTGATGCGAAACTTGCACTGCGAATGAGCAGAAGATCGATAGTACGTAACGTTCGAGGGTGCAAAAACTCCCTACTATTACATTTACGAGTACATGTGCTTTACATTATGTCTTAAAAGTTCCTCGACAACTCAGATGTTTTCTGTGAAAATGAACTGAAACTTCCGAATTTGCACAAATGCTCAAACGCCATTTTCTCAAATTGCTTCTTCAAACTTTTCGTACGAATGCTACATGCATTCTTTGAGTTGACATAAAATGAATTTGGCTGTATTTTTTTGATTTTTCAAAAACAAAAATAAATGTATTTTTTAAGTGTCTCTCACGCCATTAATGTTCACATTTCCAGAAATTTTATACATTATTACATTTGTGAGTAGAAGTGCTTTAAATGTCACCAAATGAAGTTGTTCGAAAACTCGAAAGATTCTTGTGAAAATTCCGATGCTTCCATTTTCGCATTTACGCTTAAACGCCATTTTCTTAAGAGCGGTTCCAAATTTATCAATGAAAATTCCTATATAGGACGAAGTTTTACTCTTCTTTAATATCCTAAAAGTAATATTTCGTATCTACCATTAAGAAGCTGAAAAATGAGAAAAGTTCAAAAAATGTATTTTGGGCGGCGATAGATGTCAGCAAGATGTCAGAAGATGGGGAAAGATGGTAAAACTGACCCAGACCAAAGAAATTAGAATACTTTACTATGAGAAAGTATGTGCAATTTGCCCTATAGTACGAAAACGTTTTAAAAATTCGATTCGGCTGTTTTACTTGGAAGAGGGAATTAACCAAGTGAATTCTATCAAGGTGACAAACGCCGTTTTGAAATGATAAATCGAGTCGTAGGATAAAAGAGCTCTTGCGTTATCTCTGCTTGTTCTTTCCGGTAGTGAAATGGTAATGGAAGATCTTAGAAGTAAAATATATCTAAAATACCATGTGAGGAGATGGAATATGGGTGATATTTACGCAATTAGTTCATTTTTTTTTAATCAGCACCAAAGCGGGATCGGTGTTTTGAATGATACGTCAGGCATTCTTATGATGGTATTCGAAGGAAGATGGAATATGTGAATAAGATAATAGTTTTATACTACTATTAAAGATGATACGAGACCGTTTGCCCCTATTACAGCATCACTAGTTTCATATTTGGGTTAAAAATATCTTGGGATGCGAAGTGACGGAAGCATCAACGAAGTGACAGGGTGTCTGGCTTGCTGCCCCCGAAAGTTCAGCCAAGAGCCCGTCGCCGCGCCGGCTCGCCCGTGCCGGCTTCGCCGCGCCGCCCGGCCCACAAGGGGCGGATGTCCCGGCGGCGTGGAAGGGGAAAGGGAAGGGGGAGTGGGGTGAGGTGTTTTTCGAAATTTCACTTACCGTCGCTCCTATTTATCCGATTTGCATGTTTGACACGGCGTTGGATTCTGGAAGCGTGTCGCCATCGCGCTATAAGCCCACATTTTTGAAATTGTTCCCGGAAGTACGAGAAAAATTTTAAAAATCGAGTTTCTGCTAGTTTTTTTGGAAAAAGGGCTTCGTAGCGTAAATTCTATTATAAACAGGAGTCAAATGCCGTTTACAGATCGAAAATCGGACCATTTGTTCAGACGTAATCGGTAAAGTAAAATTCACTAAACTTGGTGCTGCCACGTGGTGGCGACAAATTGAACTAGTGTCGGTACATTTAGCCTTCATGTCCAGCAGCAAAACAAGATGCCATCATGCTCAATGGATCAGAAAACTGGACGAAAACCTGATCGAGATGGGTATCATTGATCCAGAAGGTGAAGAACACTATGTGTTACAGGCATATTAAATATTTTAAACTTATACAAAACAGATTTAAGGTAACGTGTTATGTCATTGTTAAAATACTGGTAATATTTACTTTCCCGTATACGTACGTATATACGGAGTAAGTAAGTTATGTGCTGCTGCGGAAAATCGATTTCGAGATTTTAATGGAAATACACATTTTGGGGTCCCTTGATACAGAAAAAGTGTTGTTTGTTTTCAAAACGTCCGTTCGTCAATCTGTGAACAACAATAGGACCTAAACCATGTACGTGCGATTTCTTCGAAAATGAATATTCCCCGGTCAAGCTGCGTCCACTCGAGGCGCCGCGATTTTTAAAAACCTTCAAAATTTGGGGGTACTTTACATGAAGCCCTCCGCACATGTTCAAAATTTTCTCAAAAACTGCTCCAAATTTTTTCTTTTAATTTCTTGAAAGAATAGGGTAAGATACACTTATGAAGGTGGCATAGATCTCATTTTCACGGTTTACTCTGAATTTTCGAAAAATTCAAAAGTTTCAATTTTTTTCGGCGTCTTCCTACAAGTTCAAAATTGCAGATAGAGATTTTTCCGCTCAATAAAATTTGTTCTCCAAAGTGAGTTCTATCATTAAGATCATGTACTTTTTTGAAAATTATAGTAGTTTTCGCGCAATATTGCGTGCAATATTTGCAATTTTAAAAAATTACAAAAACAAGATTTTCTCAAAAACGGCTCCAAATGTTTTCTTTAAACGCTTGGTGGGGATAGTGCTAAATGTACTCTATGAAATAACGTAATTGCTATTTTGCTCTATTGTTTTGTTTTTTCAAAAATTACAAAAATATAATTTTTTTGACTTCTCTCCCACATCGTTAATATTTACATTAGAGGCTACTTGTCCTCATTATTATACTATTTACGAGTACGTGTGCTTTAAACAATGTCAAGTAAAGTTTCTCGAGAACTCAATTGTTTTCTGCGAAAACTAGCTCAAAATTCCGCATTTTCAGAAACGTTCAAACGCCATTTTCTCATACATGGCTCCAAATTTTTTCTTCAAACTTGTAGAACAGATAGTGCTAATTGCATTCTTTTATATGACGTAAAGTTCAATTTAGGATATTTTTTTTGTTTTTACAAATATTACATAAATATAATTTTTTTGAAAGATCTCTCACATCTTTAATATGCCATATTTCCAGCAATTTGTAAACACTATTGTATTTGTGAATGTAAGTGCTTCAAATGACGTCAAATGAAGGTTTCGAAGACAAAAGTTTTCTGTGAAAAAGAGCTACAAATTTCGCATTTTTAGTAGCGCTTAAACATCTTTTTTTTCTTCAAACGGCCAAATTTTTCAAGGAAGATTGCCATTTAGGACGTGGTATATTTTAAAAGTAATATTTCCGTGTTACCATTAGGAAACCGAAAAATTAAGAAAATGTCAAAAAAATGTACTTAGGGCGGCGATAGATGGCAGCTGGCACGAGTATGTGGCAATTTCGAAAAGCTAGCCCAGACCCAAGGAAATAGAAAACGAATACCGGAAAGTCTGTGCCATTCTGTAGCATCACTAGTTATATTTGGTGTTCAGTAGGCCTCATAGCAGGGCTGTCCATCTTAAATTACGGTGCGGCACGCGGATTAACTAGAATTTGATATGTGGCCCAAAAGCCCGTGCCGCACCGTAATTTAAGATGTTTTTTACCGTAACTACGGAGATTACTGAAACAAATATACATTAGTTACGACTTTCATTCAACATGCTTAGTGATTAATGTACGCACTTAAAAGTGAATGTATCATTAAATAAAATTAAGATGATTTGTGCGATTGTATTTTGTTGGTATAATAAAATTTTTCAAAGCGGTCGCGGGCCGCCCAAAAAGATCGGGCGACAAATGGAAAGCCCTGCCCTATAGTCTCTAATTGGAAACAGTAGTGCAGCAGAAAAACTAGTGGTTCTACAGAATGGCACATACTTTCCCGTATTAATTTTCTATTTCCTTTGGTCTTGTCTATCTATTCGGACTTGCCACATATTCTTGCCAGCTGCCTTCTATCGCCGCCCAAACTAAAGTTTTTTGACATTTTCTTAATTTTTCCGTTTCTTAATAGTAGAACGGAAATATTATTTTCAGAATATTAAAGAACACTAAAACCTTCTCCTAAATGGCAATTTTCTTTGAAAAATTTGGAGCCGCATTTAACAAAATGGCGTTTAAGCGCTACAGTAAATGCGAAAATTAAAGTTCTTTTTCACAGGAATCTTTATGATTTCGAAAAACGTAGAAGTTATTTGAAGCACTTTAACTTACAAATACAATAGTGTTTACAAATTGCGGAAAATGTTAATATTAACGGTGTTAGAGATCTTTCAAAGAAATTACATTTGTGTAATTTTTGAAAAAAAAAAACAAATTGAACTTTACATCATAGTAAAGAGTGCAATTACCACTATATGTTCCAAACGTTTGAAGAAAAAATTGGAGCCATTTTTGAGAAAATAACATTTGAGCATTTCTGAAAATGCGGAATTTTCAGCTAGTTTTCACAGAAAACTGTTGAGTTTCGAAAAACTTTACTTGAAATTATTAAAAGCGTATGTACTTATAAATCTAATAATGTGAACAAATCGCCTCTAATGTAAATATTAACTAGGTGTGATGACAAGTCAAAACTAGTGGTGCTACAGAATGGCACAGACTTTCCCGTATTAGTTTTCTATTTCCGTTGCTCTCGGCTAGCTATTCGGACTTGCCAAATTATCTTGCCAGCTGCCATCTATCGCCATCCAAAGTACATATTTTTGACATTTTCTTAATTTTTCCGATTCCTAATGGTAGAACTAATTAATTAACTACCTAATGGTAATTTTAGAATATTACAGAGCACTAAAACCTCGTTCGAAAGGCAATTTACTTTAAAAAAAATTGGAGCCGTTTTTAAGGAAATGCCGTTTAAATGCTACTAAAAATTTGAAATTTGAAGCTCTTTTTCGCAGACAATTTTTGAGTTTTCGATAAACTTTATTTAAAAAATTTCATAAACTCACAAATACAATCGTGTTCACAAATTGTTGGTAATGTGCATGGGTCATTCCATATTAAATCAACAGCCTACACAGCATTTTTAAAAAACTCAAAATCAAATTTTTAAATTCAGATTTGAAAAACTGTTTGATCGCAACCCCCATTTAGTTGTATATCATATAAAAGGCCATAAAGAAAGCTGTAAAATGACACCTGTTTCAGCTCTATCTTAATTTGGAGAGGTTCTACATCAATTTAAAATTTTTTGGAAACCTAATTTTGTAAAACTTTACATGGCTGTATTTCACAAACGGGTGGAAATATCTTACTCAAAATTCGTGGTTTTCTTGTTCTTCATTCATACTATGTATGTGTCAAATTTCATCGGAATCTAAATGGTGAGGTAAAAAACTGTGTTGATTTAATATGGAATGACCCGCATATTAATGGTGGGAAAGATCTTTTTAAAAAATTACATTTCCGTAATTTTGGAAAAACAAAAAAATACTCCAAATTGAACTGTACATCATATTAAAGAGTGTAAAGAGTTCTATCCGTTCGAAAAGTTTGAGGAAAAACTTTGGAGCCGTTTATGAGAAAATGGCGTTTGAGCGTTTCTGAAAATGCGGAATTTTGAGGTAGTTTTCACAGAAAACGGTTGAGTTCTTGAAAAATTCTGACATTATTTAAAGCACATTTACTTGTAAATATAATTATGGATTTTAATTGTTCAATGTGATCTGTTAATGTCTTGTGAAGTAACATACATGTATATGTAGTAAGCTGTTTGAATGTGATTTCTATGACGTGTGTTGTTATATAAATGTAAGTATTGCATAAAAAATGTCTCCGCCCTTAAGTAAATCAGTTTTGTCAAAACTACTGATTCGTAGATAAATGGGCAAGGTAACGGTAAGATTCCAATCTCAATGAAGTGAGACGGGAATCATGTGGATAGCATTTGTTTATTATTCGTGTAATTTTTTCTGCGATCTAAAAGTGTATGTATTGTAACGCCAGTCGCTCTCCGCAACACCGGGAGCGGCGGACTTACCTGCCGGGCTAGCTCAGATGGCAGATGGTTCGGCTGAAACAGAACCGATGGAAGGTGGATGGAAGATGGGATAAAAAACTAGAATTTAATTTCGAATAAAATAACACGTACAATTTCTCATGAAGAGATCTCACTCACGAGCTCGCGTCCCCCAAAATATCAATTACAAAGACCCTTAAACAGAGGCGGGATTCAGGGGGGAGGCAACTGCCCCCCCAATTTTCAAAAAAATTATATTTAACTTCATGTCGTCAATATTCAAATTTATATATAAAAGATTTACTTATTTCTGTATTTTGAGAAGAAATATAATAATAATAATAATAATACTTATAATAATAATTGAGCGAACAATAATTTTATGAAGCTGAGCTAATAACATACATTAGTAAATTGGTGAACTTTAATTCAGTATTATTAAACGCGCGGGATAATGTTCAGCGTTATTTTCAATATCCTTTATTAATAAATCTTCTTTCAATTATATTTGGCTTTTAAACGTTATTTACTTGGAAATTAAACTGTTTCATGCCTTCAATCGTGAGTCATAATTGACCTCGTATTTTAGGACAAATGCCTATTTATTTCCTTTAGGATAATGTGAAAAATATTTGCAGATGATCACGAATCATTACAAAATAGATCTACTGAAAGCGTCTAATAGTGCCTAAAATGTCCTACAAAGGTGGTTGATGCCTATTATAATATTTTTTTACCTAAAACTGCCTAAAACACGCGATTTTCAAGAACGACATTTTAAATGCTAAATTTTGGAATTTGTTTTACGGAAACGCAAAAACTTCCGAAATGCAAATATTGTGTGATCGAATACGCAATCAAAAACGCATTGAAATCTTTCACCCAAAATACCGAACAAAAGGAGTCCTGCAAGTCAACATAATAAGGATGTTTCACGCTCGTCTCCGATCAGCACGCACGTCTTAGGCAATTGCATCCATTTCTGATGCAGCTGCGCTGTTGACAGGTTGAGGCGTATCGTCGCAGCGCGTCGTCTGTGAAGTCCAGGCGTGGAAAGGCACAGGTCAGGAATACTCTCGGACAGGGGAAGATTACAAAATATGTGGTTAAATGGGTCGTGTAGTACAAGTTTTTTTTTCTTCTGTGGGGAGGAGGGACGAGTGAAGTAGTTCTAGAAGAAGTGAGCATGAGAAATGTGACCAAATTTGTTTGCTCCTATAAATTTGTGTCAGTGAAAAGTTTATTTTCAGCCTTCAAAATTATTTTCATAGAAAAGACAGCATTATTGTAGAAATTTGGAGAAAATATTGATTAAATATTATACTTCTACTCATGAAAGTCAATAAAATATCCTTTTAGTCTCTCTCATCAATGTAAAAATACTTTTTCCTGCGTAATAAAAATTATCTAATTTAATCCTTTTGAGAGCAGTTCTAGAAGCCAGAAATTTAACTTTTTCATGCCCATTTTTTTGCCTCGCTTAGTCATTCTGTAACCTATTTTAAGTGCCAAAAACGTCGATTTTAATGCATATTAGAGCATAATTTCGTAATTTTGTAGCATATTTTAGGAGCCTAAACTAAATCTTTTTTGTGCCAAAAATTCCGAGGTCTAGTCATAACATACAAATTTTAACTCTCAAAAAGAAAGACAATTTCCCGTTTATTATAGATATAGTGGTAAAAATGGTGAAACAAGCCATTTATTGCTGTGACCGCCCGCGGGCAGTCAAATGTCCCGCCGCCATGCCGCGTCACAGCAGCGGAGGCGCCACCCAGCGAAGCGGCGGACAGCGGCAGCGGGCCGGCCAGGTCCGGGCGAGCGCGCCCGTCGCGGTTGGATAGGCGCGTCAAGACTCGCCGCTGTCCCTATGGCAGGGCTAGTCAGCGAGCGACCGCGGCGGGCGGGCTATAAAACGGCCCAGACCCCGCCCCGGGTGGCAGAGGCAGGAGAGCGAGCTTGGAGTACGGGTCTACAGCGAGGTGTGCGGCGTTCAAGTGGAGAAGATACTGGCGGCAACAACTTTGGCTTTCGACTACGGACTACTCTTCTGGATTTTCGGCGACCCCGGACATTTTGGCACCTCTACTGGCTATCGGCGACCCGGCTACGATTTTTGGTCTTCTCTCCTGGATATTCGGCGGCAAGGCTTTGTACTCGGATACATCCATACTGTAACCAGTTTGTTAATAAAGAAACTTGTTTGTTTTGAAGCTCTCGTCTTTGCTTGGATTCTACAAAACTGGCGACGAGGAAAAACAAGATATGGCGACCGGCGAGCAGATAATGACATTGATCACGCTGATGCAGCAGCAACTCCAACAGCAAGCAGAGGCGCACGCGCAGCAGATGGCCGCGTTAATGGAAGCATGCCACGCACGCTCCCCTCCGCAGTTCCCGGCTTTCCAGCCCGACACGGAAGAGTGGGCCGAGTACATACACAGGTTGGAGCAGCACCTACTGTGTTATAAGGTAGGAGACGCAAAGATGAAGAAAGCATTTTTTCTTAGCTGCGCGGGCAACAGTGTTACCAACTTAGTAAAAAAGCTGTTCCCAGATAGGGAGTTATCTAGTGTTAGGTGGGCAGAAATGTTAGAAAAACTTAACAACTATTTTATCAAAGCGCCCCACGTAGTGTCAGCCAGGTTCAAATTTTTCCAATGCAGGAAGAGTGAGGGGCAGACCCACAGCGAGTGGATAACAGAGCTGGCCGGGTTGGCGCGACATTGTCAATTTAAGTGCCCACCATCTGATAGTGAGGTGTCCTATGCAGATACCTTGATAAGGGACATGGTAGTGCTTCACACACCGGAAGAAAAAATTAGGTTCCAGGCGTTACAGAGTGGGGACCCATCATTAGAAGAAGTTCGTAACATATGTAAGACGTATGAGATGACGTGTGAGGCGGCTCGCCAGATCGCGTCGGAGGCACGGGTGTACCAAGTTAAGAACAGTGGGTCGGTGCGCGGCAGTAGTAGGCCAAAAGTGGTGAGTGACGGTAGTGATTCCAGTGAATGTAGTGCCAGTAGTGAGGGAGACTACCACTATAAAGAGGGGGCACGCAACAATCAGTGGAGGCGTGACCGCCGACCCTACAGGGGACCAGGGTACAGAAAGTTTAATGGCAGTGACAGTGACAACGGCAGTGCGAAAGGAGTTACACAAAAAAAGAAGTCATGCAAAGACTGTGGAAGGTTACATGTGAGAGAAAAGTGTAGGTTTAGAAATAGTCAATGCTTTTGGTGCAAAAAAGTGGGCCATATCCTGGAAGTATGTGAAAAAAGAAAACAGTCAGAACGGTTTAGAAGACAGGAACAAGAAATGGAAGTAGATACTATTAATCACGTGATCAATACACACGGGCAGGACAAGCTGATAGTTAAAATAAAAATTCAGGAGGAACCGGTAGATTTCCTGTTAGATACGGGTGCCGCAGTGACTCTCATAAACTTAGAAACTTACCAGCGAATAGGGGCACCGCGGTATCAGAGAGTGCAGAAGGGTCTGTATGCATTTGGCAAGACACCAATCAAAGTGCTAGGGAAAGTGTCGCTCAGGGCAACCTATAAGAATAAGCAGGCAGAAGTAGAAGCCATTATTGTAGACAGATATGACGTCACAAACATTTTGGGCCTGGACTCGTTCGACAAGCTGGGGTTCGGAGTGGTAGACTCGGTGAACCGGATCACAGAAAGTGGAGAGGCAAGAACGGTCAGGGAGTTGGAGCAAGAGTTTCCGGAGGTGTTTTCGCCCGGACTTGGTGAGTGCAAGCAGTTTCAAGCTAGGATCCAGTTGAAAGAAGGGCACAAGCCACGTTTCTATAAGGCGAGGCCGGTCCCGTGGGCCCTCAGAAACAAAGTAGCCGAAGAACTGCGGCGATTGCAAGCAGATGACGTCATCACCCCGGTAGCCACGAGCAAGTGGGCCACGCCTTTCGTCGTGGTTAAGAAGGCGAATGGTGCGGTTAGATTATGCGGGGACTTCAAGAGTACGGTGAACCAGCAGTTGGAAGTGGAACAGTACCCCATCCCGAAACCGGAAGATCTGTTCCACAAGCTGTCCGGAGGGCAACAGTTTTCGAAGATTGACCTGAGAGATGCGTATCTGCAGCTGCCATTAGACCAAGAGGCAAGGGAGGTGCTAGTCATCAACACTCCCCTGGGCCTTTTCAGATATAATAGGCTGCCGTTCGGCATCAGTTCTGCTGCCGCATTATTTCAGCGCTGTTTAGAACAATTGACGGCGGGGCTGAAGGGTTGTTGCAACTACCTGGACGACATCATCGTCACGGGCAGCTCGGAGATGGAACACAGAGAAAACTTGAAGAAATTATTTGAAGTACTCCAGAAGAATGGTCTAAGGGTTAATAAAGACAAGTGTGAATTTTTTAAGGACCGCGTGGTATTTCTCGGACACGTCCTGGACCGCACCGGCATTTCGCCCACCAGCCAGCACGTAGAGGCCATATTGCAGCTTCCCCCCCCAGCGGACGTGAAGCAACTTCAGGCATTGTTGGGAAAAATAAATTATTATAACAAATTCATTAAGAATTTCTCAACGATAGCGGCTCCTTTGAACAAACTAAGACAAAAAGGAGTGAAGTTTGTGTGGTCGAAGGACTGTGGAAGAGCGCTTGACCGATTGAAAGAAGCGTTGGTACAAACAGCCAAGCTAAATCATTTTGTGCCCGGCAGAGTAACTACAGTTGCAGCAGATGCCTCAGAATATGGGTTAGGGGCAGTCTTGTCACAAAAGGACGATAAGGGTGTCGAGAGACCGATTGCGTTTGCGTCTAAGTCGCTGAACAAGCACCAGAGGAACTACTCGCAGGTCGAGAAAGAGGCGTTAGGGATAATATTCGCGGTAAGGAAGTTTAACGACTACTTGTACGGCAGCAAGTTTCATATAATAACAGACCACAAACCCCTGGTACAACTGTTTCACCCTGGCAAGAAGATTCCGGAAAGCACCGCGAAAAAGTTACAGAGATGGGCGCTATTTTTAACAGATTATAATTATCAAATTCACTTTAGGAGGACGGCCCAGCATGCTAACGCGGATGCGTTGTCCAGGCTGCCGGGAGGCCCGGACCTGGACTTCGACAGATCAGAAGAAGAATGTCTCCAGATTGACGCGGAGGAACTGCAGGGTTTAATGGAGTTTCCGTTGCAAGCCAGAAGAATCGCTAGAGAGATAGATAAGGACCCAGAGCTCAAGTTAATTAGGGACTATGTCAGGGAGGGTTGGCCGCCTAGGCTGTTGAGAAGCAACGCGAGCTGGTTCAACAAGAAAGACAGGTTAACGTGCAAAGCAGGCGTGTTGCTCCTAGCGGGAAATGAGTATACTAGAGTAGTCATTCCAAGGAGTTTGAGGACGACGGTGTTGAATCTCCTCCATGAGGGGCACTGGGGCGTCGTAAAGACTAAACAATTGGCACGCCGTCATTGTTTCTGGGAAGGGATGAACTCGGACATTGTACAAATGCTGAGAAGGTGCGAGGCCTGCCAATTAAACCAAAGTGCGCCGAGTAAGGACCTGGTATCATGGCCCGAGCCCAGTGAGCCGTGGGAACGAGTGCACGTTGATTTCGCGGGCCCATTCTGGGATAGGATGTGGATGGTGGTGGTGGACGCAAAGTCTAACTACCCTTATGTGATCGAGATGGCCAGCACAACGTCGACACAGACGATCGACGCGCTAGAGAGGGTTTTTGTTACAGAAGGGCTGCCTGTCACGCTGATTACGGACAACGGGCCGCAGTTTACGTCCCAGGAGTTCACCAGTTTCTGCAACAACAATGGTATTCAGCATGTCTGCACGCCCCCGTTCCACCCACAATCCAACGGGGAGGCGGAGAGATTCGTCCGCACTTTTAAAACGGCGATGAGCAAGGCGCGCGCAGCGGGATCACACAGGTCCCGAGCGCTGTTGCGGGTACTAGCTACGTTCCGCACGCTGCCTGGCAAGGACGGCAAAAGCCCTGCAGAGATGCTTCATGGGAGGCAGCCGCGGACGTTACTGTCCCTCCTGAGGCCGGTGGACCCGTACAGGTCGGTAGGAACTCAACCGAAACACCAGGTAGGTGACAGAATCTACTGCTTCTCGTTCAAGCGATCCCCAGCCTGGCTTCCGGGGGTTATTGCAGAAGTCAGGGGGAACAGAACGTATTTAATCCGAACAGAGAGTAAGATGGTGGTACGACATCAGGGGCAAATCAGGCCGCGAGTCAACCACAGTAGAGTGGATTCTTTACCTCAAGTCTCACCCCAAGAATTTAGACAAAAGGTAATGAGGGAAACCATTTACGCCCCGCAGGAGACAGCAGCGTCGTGCTCCACGCCCCCGGATGCAGCCGACGCCCAGCCGCCAGGTGACAGGGAGCCGGTCGACGAAGAGGCTGGGGAAGCTGCCAAGAGGGAGTGGCGGACCAGGAGGACTGCCAGGAGGGTCCGATTTGCGCCGTATGCGACGCTTTTGGGCGCGGAGGGTGCTGTGACCGCCCGCGGGCAGTCAAATGTCCCGCCGCCATGCCGCGTCACAGCAGCGGAGGCGCCACCCAGCGAAGCGGCGGACAGCGGCAGCGGGCCGGCCAGGTCCGGGCGAGCGCGCCCGTCGCGGTTGGATAGGCGCGTCAAGACTCGCCGCTGTCCCTATGGCAGGGCTAGTCAGCGAGCGACCGCGGCGGGCGGGCTATAAAACGGCCCAGACCCCGCCCCGGGTGGCAGAGGCAGGAGAGCGAGCTTGGAGTACGGGTCTACAGCGAGGTGTGCGGCGTTCAAGTGGAGAAGATACTGGCGGCAACAACTTTGGCTTTCGACTACGGACTACTCTTCTGGATTTTCGGCGACCCCGGACATTTTGGCACCTCTACTGGCTATCGGCGACCCGGCTACGATTTTTGGTCTTCTCTCCTGGATATTCGGCGGCAAGGCTTTGTACTCGGATACATCCATACTGTAACCAGTTTGTTAATAAAGAAACTTGTTTGTTTTGAAGCTCTCGTCTTTGCTTGGATTCTACATTTATATAATATGAGCCACCTTGGTATCTTTTCATACAACGCAAACATTCTACCAGGAACCAGTGGCGTAGGCTCAATGTATGCGAGTGATGCGTTGCATCCCCTAGTTTTTCATTACTTTAAACTATTTTTAGTAAAGTAATTTACTTTCTTCCGTAAGCATCTCCCTCTGTTTATATATTCCCATTTACCTGCGCTCTCCAATAGGCGGTATTTCCTTCGCTGGATGTGACGGGACAAGAAGCATCCCTTGAACGACATCGCTACTTGGGTGAGGTCATTGAACTCATGGCCATGCGCTGTGTGCAAGCTGTGTGGTTTCGACGGCCGATGATGTGACCAGGCCTCTCACATCTCAGGCTTCTGAGTTCTCATTGGCGTTTTTGTATCCCCTCCCAAGAACCTTCCATACCCCTCCTCTGATGCAGTCATAATTCGGCCGTACGCCTGGGAATCACAGACGTCACGTGCCGCGATTCTGGACCCCGAAGCGGGGAGCGGGGCGCGGGGGGCAGACGGCACGACTGTCTTTCTTCACAAGTCATGCACGTCTGCCAACTACGCTTAAGCACATTTCAACCTGATTCAGTTTAGGTGGGTAAGATGATGTGTGTTAGAAGGCCTGACAAAACTAGATCACTGCCTTCATGTAAGAAAATAGTAGGTAGGGACAGTCCGTGAAGTTCAAACGGTGGTGTGACGTAATTTCGTTCGTCTTGTGTGTCCTTCGTTGTAGCGTAAATGCTGTTTCGTACTGAATGTGCGTTAAATAGACTACATTATTTAACTATTGATGCGTTAAAGAGAATCGTGAATTCGAAATTGTAACGTGAAAGAATAAAACGTGTGTGTGTGAAAGCACGCGACATGGCGAGCTCATCCAGTACATTTATGGCAGCGGATGAGTTACTTGTGACAGAACAGTAGTGAAACGTCTCATTGTTCTATAGACAGGATTCTTCAAATTCCGTTTAGTTCTTTCTCCTATTCTGAAAGACTTAAGGTAATTAGTGATTGACAACCAAGACAACGCGAATCGATCTCGAGTTCGAAAATTAGGTATGTACTTTTTTAAGGTTTATTTTTTAGTTTTATTGTTTTGTACAGTGAGAAATTGGTGATTTTCAAGGAAGATTCAGTAGGTATCTAATTTGCAAAATAAACTTCTAAAATACTCCAGAGTAAAATAGAATGACGCAGACTTTAAATATATGCAATTATGCCTTCAATCTGTAATATCATGCTCGCATCCCCACATCTACTAGTCAGAAGACCCCACTGCCAGGAACGATTTTAACAACTAGTTTAATAACTCCTTTTCCCATCATAGCTCTCTGGTTCGGTTGTAAATGAGAGCTGATGTGAAAGAGAGGTGTTCGTGTTTTCTCGGTTCTAAACAACGAACAAATCGCCTGTAATGTAAATATTAACGACGCGACGTGAGAGACAAGAAAAAAATACGTTAGTGTAATTTCGGAAAACAATAACATAAGAATAAAGCAAAAAAAGTCTATGTCATCTTACAGAGTACATTTAATACTATCCACCCAAAGGTTTAAAGAAAATCTAGGACCGTTTAGGAAAAAATCTTTTTGATATTTTTTAATATTACACTCATTGGACGCAATAAAGCGCATAAAACTAATAAATTTTTCAAAAAATTGAGCATGACCTCAACGAAAGAATTAATTATGAAGAAAAAAATTACTTGAAAGAAAAAACGCCAATTTAATTTTGTAGTTGTAAGAATACGCCTAAAAATTTCCATATCTTGCAACTTTCAAAAATTCAGATTTAACGGTGAAAATCGAACCTTTGCCATCATTGTAAATGTATTTCACTCTCTTTTTATAAGAACTTTAAAGAGCCATTTTTGAAAACATTTTGAACATATCCTGAGAGCTTCATGTAAAGTACCCCCGAAGTAAAATTAATGAATGTTTTTCAAAATCGCAGATCTTCCACTCAAGCCAGATCGACAAGGGTTTATTCAGTTTGGGAAAAATCGTACTCATAGTTTAGGCGCTTGTGTTGTTCACATACACCAAACAGACGGACGGACGATGTTTTCAAAAAAACAAACTTTTGCGGCGTCAGGGGACCTCCAAAACGTGTATTTCGGTTGAAATCTAGAAATCGATTTTTCGCAGCATTCCATAACGAGAAAATAAGTAGTGATGCTACAGAATGGCACAGTTATGTATAAACATTTGTGATCATAATAAATAATAAATAATTTCGATATTTCGATATGATTCACTGAGAAAAAATGCATCGTTGAATTTACAGTTCGGACAGTTCAATAACGTTGAAGATCGTCACCTTTGTGTTCAACTAATCTAATTAATAACATTTAATAATAAGAAATTAAATAATTAACAAAATTGAAAATTATATATGTATATATTACAGCACAATTAATTTAAAGTATTAATATAAACGAATATTTTCGTGTTTATAATAGCGCCCAAATTTGCCCCCCAATGAAAGATCCGAAATCCCGCCTCTGCCCTTAAATCTAGTGGTTTTTAACAATCTTTTCGCTGGTTCTCTTGAGGGCCAAAGCGCGGCCACGAACTGTTCTTAGCAATTACACTTAATTGAGAAAACTTTATGAATTTTGGATAACTTTAAGTTCTGATAACAAAAAATTAGTTTTCTCGCCTGAAGGGCTGTGGCGAGCGCAGGCTGGCTCGGAAGATACGTCACCCTCAAAGGTCAATGTCTTATATTCAGCTGGTCGACCGCCCGCGAGGCACTGGGCGGAGAGACTTGAATGGAGTCCCTTTTCTCCTCCACGCATATATGCGCCGGTTGTGTTGAACGCCGGTTGTGGCTCTTGTGGCGGGTGACGGCAAAACTCTGGTTCACTTCGCGTGAATGAAACCGCACCAAAATACGGCGGCTTAATGTCTCGTTCAAGTTCGTTTTTTGATAATGCAAATTTCACTGTCACCTTTTTTTATGGCCAAGCACGGCTCAGAAAACAAAGATAACACTTCAGCCCCAAATTCTCTAAGTGAAATTAAAGCAACTCTCTTCTGGGCGCTGTTGCCAGCAGAAGAAATTCTCCAATTAACAATAATAGTCCAATTCGGCGTTTATTTTAGCCGACTCGGGAAAAATCCCGAAATGCGCGAACCCCCTAGACAAAAGCTCCGCACTCTCCAACGTTTACCATTCGAGTCCCTTCTATCTGGCTTTGTTACAAAGCAGCTGTCCTGTTTCCCCCCGCCAAAACTCACTAAAGTTTCTGGAAATTTCCAGAATCTGGAGCGATCTCATTTTAGATTGGTTGACACTCACTACGTAGTAGCAACCCTCGCGTACAATCATAGACGGATTAGACTTTCTTGTCTAATTTGTTTACTGAGTGTCCTTAAGTGATCGGGAGCACGACGGTCGGGGTGAATCCCCAGATGTCCGTGACTAAATGGTTGGGGGCTAGCAAGATGGAGCGATGGGGCGAGGCGGCCGAAAGGGGCGGAGCTGCCCCTTGAGGACAGCGTAGCTAATCTGCCCGGCGCCAGGCAGGCGAAAGCATCTGCGGCGGCCTGCGCGTCTCCTTGAGGCTTCTGCGTACATGTCCCGTGAAAGATAATTCAAAATTAAGTTATTTTATTATTAACCAATATCGGTAATGCTACAGTATTATAATATAATCTGCCCCTCAGGCGGAAATGTTCATTTATAAAATACACCCAACGAGCTGCGTGAAGGCTGGCTGTATTTGAAAGAATTCTGAATGTATAATATATACTGCGATTTTTGTAGGAAGAGCTCTCAAGATAACTCAAATCCCATCTTCGTGATGGAATATGTCACGGCATTTCGTGTCATTCACAGTCGTTCCGCTAGGTTTCGCACGATCGCGACCGTATGAAGCAGTGCTTGCGATCATGCGACTTCTACCGGCAAGACCGAGAAAAGACGCGAAATGCGGTGACATATTCCATCGCGAAGATGGGATTTGAGTTATCTTGAGAGCTCTTCCTACAAAAATCGCAGTATAGTGAACTTACTTAGGTGCTCAATTCATTCATTTGGAAGTTCCATTTACGTTTGAATTAAGAGCCTCAGAAATGTTATTTTAACAACAGTCAATTGCATATTATGTATTTTCAATGTCGCATGCGATTGCATATTTGTAGTATGAAACTGCATGAAAATAATTTTTCCTTCGTTAACTAATTTGTTATAATACACCCAATTTGAAACATCTGAAATCGTGATATTTATTTCGCAAAGATTATTCGTGTTATTGGCAAACAACCGTCTTTCCGTTTCTAATGGACAAGAACAAATCATTTTCTTATAAAAGAAAGGGGAATATATTTACGTATGTTGTCTTGTTTATGTAATTGTAATTTTTTTCTGACCTTTAAAAGACTGGCTACAGCCTAAAGTAAAAGAAAGAAGGTTTCTCATCTTTAAAAGAACAGACACTAAAATATTTTTTAACAATTTATTTCGACGCTTTGACCCTAGTTGGGGTCTTTTTCAAAAATCTAATAATAATAATAAAAGTTGTTAAATTCAAATGATGGAGATTATATCAATACAATTGTAAAACAGAATATATAGTAAAGCAATACATTAGAAGATATTGAACCATAATAATAAGAAAATAAATTGTGACATACCTGTTGTTCACGTCTGTTGAAAACACATAATGAACAATCATTTAGTATTTTAATAAAAAATTGTCAAGGTTATAAAAAAACATCTCTAAGACTTAATGTTTTTGACCTCAGTCATTTCCCACATCTCTGAATACTCTTTGATATGTTTATGTATATGTAAACTCTGATGAACATGTAACTAATGTAAACTAGCGGTGCTATAACAGCACGTACTTTCTCACGATATTGTTAATGGCTATGTAATATAATATTTCTGTCTTACACTTCAACTACTATTTGAAAACCTCCTAAACAAACGATGCGAGATAAATATATCCATTTTTTAAATTCAAATGTTTACACGAAAACAGCTCTCTGCCATTGAATTCATTGTATTCACATTCTACATAAATGTACCTACGACGCGCGATGCATATTTTATCCGTAGTAGTTATTTACGATAGAAGTGTCGTATAGCATCTGATTAGAATTCGAAACTGGAAAATTGCCAAACGAGGCCGTTAGTTTGTTAACCGTGTGAGTATTGTAATCAGATGTTACGGCACGAAAACCATACAACGTTTGCCGTTTGCCTAAAACCGTATACACTTTGTAAACATTTGTTAATTTAATGTGGAATTTCGTTCTATGCCTTCAATTAGTATTCACAATTTTTCTCCCATAAGTGGCGACACTGTTCTCAACAAGGAGAACAATTGACACTTGGTGTATTCTTTTCGATATGAGTGAATATAGTTCTGATTTGGAGATAGAAATAGCAGCAACTGCTGCTTTAGAAACGTTGTTACCCAACAAATCAAGAAAGAAATATGAGCGTGATTATTTAGTTTTTAAAGATTGGCGTGGAAAAAAACCATTCCATGTCGGAAAAAGTTTTTTATTTATATTTCTGGCAAGTCAGAGAAAGAGAAACCAAGTTGCCTTTGATCTCACTTCTCTATGTTAAAGAGTACAATATCACTTAAAGAGAACATTGATGTCAAATTTAAACGTAAGCTTCCGCGGCTCGAGTCCGTGTCTTCTTGGCTGTGCGGGTGACGCCGCGTCGCGACTGACACGTCGCGTCGCACGGTGGTCTGCACCGATTTTTTATCATTGAAGGACACCTTACGTCAAATGCCAATGTGCAGAAGTGAAATGCAAAAACAATTGTGTTCTGGTGTTCAGAAATTAAAAACCAGATCGGAATACTGTCAGCCATGTGGTCTCCACATTGTGGAGTGGAACAGTGATGAATTGTTGATTGCCACCAGAAAAAGAAAGTAAAAAGTTTGTTGAAAGAATAAAGGTGAAGAAAACTTTACAGAATATGAAAACGAAAATTGAGCCGGAAATTAACACATTGAAAGATTGGACAATATCCGATGCTTCAAAATGTTTCTCACAAAAATAAGTATATTTTTGAGATGTTGGGAATTTGCGCATGTTTTCAGCAGCAATGGAATGCCATCTCTCTCACACTGTAAGATCCTAAACCAAAGAATTTTTTTCTGCAGAATTATGTTGTGTTTCCTACATTCCAAAACTGAATTTCAGTTACTTCATTTCAGTTTTTTCCATTTATTTTTCCTTAATAAAACCAATAAAATAAATCATGTTCACTTCAAAAAATAAAACATTGCATTTATAATAATGTTGCAATATGAAATATGACAACAAATAATTATATTTCATATACATTTAACAAAAACTTACCTGCAATCAGTACGTTTAATTATTACTCATCTATTAAAGATTGAGATTGACATTACTTATTCACATTGTTTTCATAGAGAAAATTACTTAAATTTGGTATTCGAAAATAAACTATTTCTTTATTTATCGCAATTTTGGCTTCGCTATTGCAGCAATTTTTAATGCACGACTGTAGACTTTGTGATCGAGAACCAATAATTCCTTCCCACTCATTCGCCTCCCACACATTCACGAAATTGGAGCAAATTGTTTAAGTAATAATTATAATAATTATTAATTACATAATAATAATTATGATTAATTATATAATATTACTACAATTATAATATAATAAGTACATTATATAATAATTATATTATATAATAATATATAATTATATTATATAATAATAATTATTAATATTATTATTGTCAAGAGCCCGCGCCGTTAAAAAAAAAATTTTGCTTCCAGCCGACTTCGTGCTTCCCGCGGATTCCCTTTGTTTTGCTGCCATTGGCTGTTTTGAAAGACTTCGTAGTTCTTTCAATTGCTGCGTGAGGTCGCTGAAGACGAAGGGGTCTGGTTTTTGTTGTGTTATTTTTCAAGTAGCTGCCGACGTTTTTCGTACATACCCCCACCACCGGAGTTGAGTCTCCTCCTTGTAGACTTCGTGATTGACATGCATTAGTGAACCATCTACCAATATAGCCTTGGGGGCTAGTCTCATTTTCGGCAAACTCTGTGTTGTCGAAAATATCAAAATTTTAACACTTAAAAATTCTGAATTGAAGATGAATAGATTTCCCTTAAACGAAGTCTTTTCTAAGAAATCAGCTCTTTAAAATAGGTCATGCACTTTTTTAAAGTAAGTTTTGCTCAATTTGCGCTTAAAATTTATGCAATTTATTAAACAATATTCTCAAAAACCGCTCAAAATCTTGTTTTTTAAGTTTCTTTTCAATGATAGTAACTCTACAAAAAATGGCACAGACCTCATTTTCGTTGAGCTTGCTGAATTTTCGAAAAAAAATAAATAAATAAATAAAAATGATGCGAGAAAGCATGTGCTGTTGTAGCACCACTAGTTAACCTAGTAACCTGACAAGGTGCTTATACGATCCTTTGCTTTGTTTATGAACAAGTAAATAAAGCTTTTATTCACCTTTATTAATATAAGATACAGACCAGATTTGTTAGTAATATAAATAAATAAATAAACAATAAAAATTAAATGGGGTATTATTATTTTGTTCCTAGAACATGCTTCTTTAGTTTCGCACCCCCAAAACCGTTTTAAAGTCGCTAATTAAATAGTTATTTAACTTAATATCCTATGCGCGCGTATCGACCCCGTTCAGACCACCGTGCGTCGTTGGCTGAGAGGCCCACGTTTCGCCTGTCATGACGCAGGCTTCCTTAGGACAGTGACACCGCGGTGCTGCGCGGCCGATATTATAAACCGGAGACCAAGAAAACATTTGTAACAGTAAGTTTACTCAGTTATTAGCGTTTTTAAAGTGGAGAAGTGTAGGATACAAGGCAAAGAAGTCCAAAATATTTTCAGAAGATTGGCAAAATACGCCATTGCTTTACCGCCCTAGTGAGGTAATGAAGTACATTACCACTTTAGGGCGATAAAGTACTTCATTACGAAACTGATTATCGTGGCATAATGTTTGACTTTACCTAACCAAAGAGGATAAATAAAATTATTAGTCTATATTAACGCGAACGAAAGGCAGCCGTTATTGTCGCCTTCTGTTATCAAAGCGGCGTTACAACAATGGATTCCAACAAGCAACAATGGCCGCTAATTCGTTTGGTATAGACATTTTGCAAATTAGCGTTCTTGACACCCCTAGCAAGAAAATGGAAATGGGTAGAAAAATGTAATAATAAAATATATTTTTATATTCATCAAAATTACTCGATTTTTTCACGCATTACTCTTCATTCCCACATCTTATTTTGCAAATCGAAATCATCTATTCGTTTTCACGTTTAACTCAATTAAAAGACGCATTTTAAAACAGGTTTTAAATAATTTCTAAAAGATTAATTTGTAAGCGTATATACTTCGGTTTTTATAACTTGAGGGGGGGGGGATGAGTGCAGGGCCTGTCTTTACGATGGAATATCTCACAGCATTTCGATTCTTTCTCGATTGTTCCGTTAGATGTCTCATGAACGCGACCGTATCAAGCAGTGCGATGACTGGAGGCACGACTGAGAAAGATGGGAAATGCCATGAGATATTCCATCGTGAAGGCAGGTCCTGACGCGACACGGTATAAAAACCCAAATATAACAAAAGTTCGAATGTAAGAAACGAACAAAGAAATGTAAATAATTTACAAATTCTAACATACGTAGCGTCCAACTGCCTGGAATTATTGTCCGGTTGTAGTGAACTCCTGGAGACTAATATTTGTGGTTCATATATCAGAGGTTCATTACATCCGATGTCAAAATTAAAAATAATATGGCCACAATGACTGATTTTATTAATATAGAGATACAGCAAAATACATTAACAGCACGAAATGAAAATTTCAATATCCCTATTTGTCCTTAAAAAATCAATTATTTTAAATTATTTGCTTCCTACATTAGTAGTTTCTCTAGATCCTTATCCAGGTTCGTGCACTCTTCATATTTGATTCTGCATTGTCCGCTGTCTCTTAAGTATCGCAATGCAATCTTCACACCCTTCAATGCCTCTTCCACTGTTGGAACACCGACCAACTCTCCGAAGGCCCGTTTACTCGCCTAATGACATTATACTGCGATTTTTCTAAGAGCGACCCTCAAGGCCACTCACATCCCATCTTCGCGATGGAATATGTCACGGCATTTCGCGTCTTTCTCAGTCGTTCCGCTAGATTTCGCACGATGGCGACCGTATGAAGCAGTGCTTGCGATCATGCGATTTCTACCAGCAAGACCGAGAAAAGACGCGAAATGCCGTGACATATTCCATCGCGAAGATGGGATTTGAGTGGCCTTGGGGGTCGCAGTTAGAAAAATCGCAGTATACGAGCTCTTTTCGATAGCGGGATGGCGCAAGCGACTTATATCGCATTTTCCGCGCGGCGCGGCTGGTGCCGTTGGGCTACGGGACGGTGGTGGCCTGACGGTGGCGGCCGCGCACTTCCTGTTGTTTACGTAGAACATCCCGCGCTTTGTCCTGCGGAATCTCAAGTAACAACAAGTTTGAAACTGAGTGGCCCAGGATCATCAGTAAGGTCCCCATTCCGGGTCTGATACCTTCACCTCGAGGGAGTCTTCTTCAATCTTAACCTTTGGCCGACGAAATTTTTTCCAAGCTGCCTGGTTTTGGAATTTGTGATACTGAAGCGACATATTATTTTCCAGGAAGGAATTGATTTTCTTGATGTTTTATTTCCTACGTTTACGATGGCCGAGGTTCAGTTTCACTGTAACCGAATCTTCTTATGCATATTTGTAATGTAAGTAACATGGAACCAGTGACTTCAGTTCACAGTTACCGAGAGTTCACTATATCCGAGTTCATTATAACAGGAGTCAACTGTACTGCTATTACGTTCACGAAGCGCAGTAAAATCGGAACGGGCGATTATGTCGCCAAATTACACAAAAAAAATCTCATATTTTCCAAAAATTCAACATGACCTTATTTGTAGATCTGTTTTTATGAACACATTTCATTCAGAAAAAAATGTGTATTCACAATTGTAATTGTAGGAAGACGCGGAAAATTTTTAATTTTTTAAAATTTTCAAAAAATCAGACATTTTAATGAACACTATTCTCTTAAACGTCCTTTACGCTATCTGAAGTCCAAGTTTAATAATAAATGTGGTTTATAAGAACTAGTGGTGCTACAGCAGCACATACATTCCCGTGTTACTGGAAACAGCTCAGTAGAATTGAAATATTGCACTTTCTGTCCTACTAACATCATAGTTATTATTTGAAAACGTTCAATAACCAAGATGCGAACAACTCATTGTTTCCATCGCAGTGTTGTCAAAACTATGTGAAACTTTACTTGAAATTATTTAAAGAATATGTACTCAATATAATAATGTGAAAAAATCACCGCTAACACTACCGACCTGAGAGACAAGTAAAAAAAATACATTTTTGTAATTTTTGAAAAAAACAAAAGAGCAATATAGCGTTTACGTCAATACATTTAGTACTATGTCTTCCAAAAATTTAAAGAAACAATTTGGAGTATTTTTTGGAAAAATCTTTTTTTTTTGTATTTTTTTTTAAATTGTACATATTGCATGTTATATTGCACCAAAACTACCAAAATTTTCAAAAAAATGCACAGAATCTTAATGAAAGACATCACTTTGAAGAACAAAATTTATTTGCAGGAAAAAGCTCAATCTTCAATTTTGGAGTTGTAGGAAGACGCCGAAAAAATTCTAACTTTAGCAATTTTCGAAAATTCAGAGATAACCGTGAAAATCGGACCTATGCCACCTTTATAAGTGTATTTTACTCTATTCTTACAAGAAATTTAAAGAAAAAATTTGAAGCCGTTTGTGAGAAAATTTTGAAAATGTCCGGGGAGCTTCATGTAAAGTAGTCCGTCTCTGGCCAACGCTAGAGCCTAAACTTTTCTGACGATTTTCCCCAAAATTGATGTTCCTAGATCGATCTAGATGCACACGTGACCCTGCGTGCTTGAAACGGACATTTTGTTTTGTAGAGGTACTACTTCATATGAAACCTCAGCAAAGCTTCAAAATGTTCTCAAAATTGGCTCCAAGTTTTTTTAAAAATTTGTTCTCGGATAGCGTAAAAGACGCTTAAAAATGGTGCACTCATTTTCACTAAAATCTCTAAATTTTCAAAAATTGCAAAAGTTCAAACTTTTTTCGACGTCTTTCTGAACTAAACATGTAGATTTGTTTTCTTAATAAATAATTTTCTTCAAAGGATGTCTTAAAATAAGGTCATGTACAATTTTTCGAAAATATGAGTAGTTTCTTAATATTTTTGCGTGAAATATACGCATTTTAAACAAGTATTTCATCCAAAACGGCTCCATTTTTTTCTTTTAGTTCGTTATTCAGATGTAGCAAAAGGCGCTAAAAATTACGCAGGTCCTATGTATTTTCGGCAAACTCTCTGTATTTTGGAAAATTGCAAAAAAGACATTGCAAAATATCAATATTGATGGTTGAAATGTTTTCCCTTAAAGAAATGTGTTGTAAAAATGTCTAACCTCGTAAAGCTGCCACTGCTGCTCTACCAAATGTGCGTTGATGTCACCAAATCGTCCTTAATTAATCGCACGGGCAAATGAGCAATCGAGTGGAGAATCAGGCGGGTCAGAGAAGTGGAAGTGGAAGCGAGTATGAATCGAACACATGGGTGAGCAGGCAGTAGAATAGTGAAGCGAGTGATCGGGTGGGAGAGCAAACGGATCTACAAACGGACGCCCTCGCAGATGAGCGATCTGCAGATGAAGGATCACACGGTTCGGAGAGTAGTTTGGAGAGGAGCAATAGGAACGAAGAAGTACGATGCCGGATGTGTGGATTGGTGAATAAGAATGTGCAAGCTAACCTATACTTCGGTTTTTCTTTCTTGGCGCGTGGGGGTATGTCATCAAAATGGAATATCTCACGGTATTTCGCGTCGTTCGCGGTTGTGCTGCTAGGAGTCGCATGATCGCCAGCACTGCTCGATACAGTCGCGATCACGCGACTCCTAGCGGTACAACGGAGAACGACGCGAAATACCGTAAGATATTCCGTTTTGATGACACACCCCCATACGCCGAGAAAGCAAAACCGAAGTATAGCTATCTAGCTAGTGCGGAAAATGTGCTACCGCGGGAACTCAAACCATACGACACCACAGTGACAAAGGGGAAGGGAAAGAGTAAAGCGAGCGGTGGAGAGTATGGTGTTGAAATAAAGATTTGAAGTTGACGACTGAAAGCGCGGAGGAAGCAAGTAAGGAGACAATTCAGATTCTTCGGTAGGAGGTTGGACGAATGCCACAATGAGCGATTGGGAAGATGGACGATGGAGGCTGGAGGAAGGAGAGGGTGAACTTTCGATAAGGAGACAGTGTGAGAGTGGTGGAGAAGGAAGATAGAATGAGGATGGTCGGGTGTGAGGGAGGGCGAGAGCGAGAAGTTGGGCGAATATGAAGGTGGTCGAGAGGGAATATTAGTGAGTGAGGGTGTTCAAGAGTGAGGAAGGACGTAGTGAGTGAGGGGGTGAGCGAGTGTGAGGGTAAACGATTGTGAGGGGATCAAGAAGGAGGGTGAGAGTGTGATGTATGTGGGTGAGAGAGAGGCAGAGAGGATGAGTGGGAGGGTGAATGAAAATGAAAGGTGATCGAGAGGGAGAGCGAACGAGTATGGGGGTGAACGAGAGAGGTGTAGATTGAATGATCGATTAGAGACTTCGGGCGCGACTACTGCCAAAGACATTAGTCCCGTACGTTCAGTGCATTTTTTCTGCGGGACATGGCGGTAATCTCCCCTGGCTGATCAGTTCCGGCGCCGACCTACGTCAACTTGTGGAGATGGTCCCCAACCAGCTATTTCACACCAGCGTGACACCGCTCCAGCCGGGCCAAGATCTAAGCTCATGACTGGTCTCACGACAAGTGTGGTAGTGTAGTGCGTGCGTGTGTGTAAGTAAGGGGTGAGGATAGGGCATGGAAGAGGAGAGATTAAACGCGCGCAGTCCATGGCCCGCTTGTTAGGGTTCTGCTCCGGCATTCGCCTGGTGTTGATCGGAAAAAACACGGAAAACCGTCGATCAGAGCAGCCGACCGCTAGAGTTCTCCTCCAGTGAGCGGCTGAATTCAACCTGTCTACGAAGCGTGTGTCGAAAATCCAACCATCAGAGGTGTACGAGTGTGACGGGGGTGGAGAGGGAGGATGGAGGAAGGAGAGGGTGAGCATGCGACAAGGATACAGTGTGAGAGTGGTAGAGAAGGAAGATAGAATGAGGGTGGTCGAATGTGAGGGAAGGCGAAAATGAGAAGTTGGGCGAATATGAGGTTGGCCGAGAGGGAATATTAGTGAGTGAGGGTGGTCAAGAGTGAGGAGCAGATGTGTCATGGGAGAGAGAGAGAGGAGATGGGCGTGAGGGCGGGCGCGGGGGCTGGGCCGGCGCAGTGGCGGGCGGCGGCGCGCGCGCGCGGCCGCGGGCTGCTGCTGCCGCCGCCGCCGCCGCCGCTGAGAGCCTGGGCGTCTGCGCCGCGCGCGGACCGCAGTCTGCGCGTCGCCGCGGGCCCGGCGCCGAGTCGGGGCGCCCGCTGCTACAGCACCCGCCCGTCCGCCCGCCCTCCGCAGGTACGCCCTCTCGCCCCGGGCACGGGGCGCGCCCGCCCCTCCGCCCCGCCCTGCCCCGCCCCGCCCCCGTTCCTCTCCGCCCCCGCCGCGCCGCACCGCCGTGATCGCGTGCCGAACGGCTCAGGCTGCCGTAGGGAGGGAGCGCACGCCGACAGGAAGTGACATCGCGCTCCGCTCTATTGACCCCGTTTTCCTTCAACGCGAAGCAATTGCGAAATTGATTTACTTCATCGCCCCGGGCGAAAGTGTCATGACTTAATGAGACACAATGAGGGTTTAATGGCTTGCGATAAAGGTAAAAGGTCTTGTAAATTTTGTACACCGAGATTAGAGTGGCATGTGTATGAATTATTGTATTACCTTTAAAACTTCTCAGTACGGAGGTTTAGTGCTGCCTAACAATACAGAATTGCTATTTAATTGAGTTTTTTTATGTTAGACTTGTAACGATTCTACCGAGTTAATTCGCTTTTATCGGTGGACTTAAGTTAATGCATATTTTTTATAGGCCAATCAAATTATTGTGCAAATTGTAAAGCATTGGCCTTGAAGATAAAATACATTTGTGAGAAACATTCGAAATAAGTACTTACTGCACTACCATGACATTACAACCGTATTTTACTTTCATATTGGAATTTTTTTTTCTGAACATCGCTTAATTTATTGCCCATTCTTCAATCCCACTTAGAATGCATTTGACAGGTAACACTAAATAAAAGTCCCTTTTATTATGTTCTAGGTAGAACAATTAGCGTTAATATCATGTTAACAAAATAATAATAATAATAATAATAATAATAATAATAATCCGATATGAAAATAAGTATGATGGATAATATTTATAATATATCTGAAAGTAAACAGATGTAACTGCAGTACGTGTGCTGTACTACAAAATAAAAATAATAACTGTCTCCATTCTGAGAATATTTTGAAGAAAGTTCAAAGTAGCGTTTATAAGCAATTAATGGGTTCATTATGCTTCAATTAATGAGGCCTATTTGAATTATTGTAACTACGTATAGATCCTGAGAATGAAGTTGGCACTTGCTTTCTGAAAGTGCAGTAGTGATAATGTGATAATCGTTGTAGTGGTAATCGTTGCTCGAAATACAGCACAGCCACCACTGCAGATGTTGCGGAAATCGATTGTGAAAATCATTCTCTATTAATCGATTTATGGCGTGGTTTATATTTCCGAGCGCAAGCGAATTTGATCTTCGTTGAATCGAAACTCGATATATGAAAATTATTTTTGTGGTCTTGTTATTATTATTTTTCATAATCTATTTTTTTGAATTTGGAATAAAAGTTTTAACCCGAACTGAAGATGTTATAAAACTGGTTGTAAAATATTTATTACGTTTAGAGGCCCACTCAGGATTTCTGTCGGGGGCGGGGACGGCTCAGGCTGCCATAGGGAGGGCTGACAGTTCAAGTACCCAACTGACTTTATTTTCTTATTAAGAATTTTTCCTTTTTGAATATGAAATGCATTTTATTTGTTGATTCATTGTGAATGTTTACAACGTTAACAATGTATTATTAAATGATTTTCATTAATATATAAAAATTGTAAAACCTCTATTTTTGAATTGGACATTGAATCCTCATGAGCCTCCTCCCCCTACTTATTATATTCTTTTAATTTCTGAACATACCGTTAAATACAGGCATTCATTCTCTGGTCACACTTTCGAGTGAAAATAGAATGAAATAAAATTTTTCGCATTTTTATTTTTCTGTAATATACAAATTCTGTTATGCTCCAATTGCGTTAGCACAATAGGTAAATGAGTGAGTTTATAACAAGTCGATAGAAATATGACATTTAAAATCCTTGCATTGCATAAAGCATTGCACCAACGGCGTTTTAAATTTCTCTTGTTGGTACACCTCCCTTGATTTTAATATATATTTTGTGAACGAATATTTTTCAACATCGTTTGTATCAAGCAATGAAAAAGAAATGAAACTGCAAATATTTCTTCCACTCAACAGATTTATAAAAGGACTGTAGTTTAATTCAAAGAATTAAAAATACTAAATTATTATACAATTCTAATCAAAATAGTTTTGTTTATTTAACAGCGTTCAATTTTTAACATAAACGATGAACACAAACTTGAGTGGCTAATTTATGTTGCTTGTGTCTTGCACAATTTGTAGCATATCAAGGGAGTTGGTACTTTATCTTATTCTTTGCAGTCCTTGAGCTAAAAGTATACAAGTAATTATATTTTTTCTGGTCTCTTCTTCCTGTTGTCATAATGGTGCGTGTTTCTTTTCTGTTTATTCTTTCACTGATTAACGGAAGTGTTCAAAAGTAATAAGTGAGACTCTTGAATCTATTACGGCTTATAGTACATGAATTTCAAGATTTTCTTCTTATTATATTTCTTGCGTTTTGAGCATAAAATAACCTTAATGAATTTGTCAAATGATTCGAAATATTTCCTAAATTCAAAAATGTCTATATTATTTCTCTTCAGATATATTTTTCTTTGATATTTTGGAGTAATACGAAGCATATATTTATTCACCGACAGTTTATTTACGCGGACAGAACAACTGACACTAAATGGCTGTCAATAGTTCTAATTATCATTTTGTTTCATTTCTAATTTTAACGCAAGGAAAATATGTCTGGGACCGTCATGAATGGCTTTAAAAATGACAATATTCCTATTCCTATCACCTATGTAGAAGGTATTATTTCCATCTGAATGACTCATGCTACTTTAAATTTTTGGAATGCTGTAAAATTGTCATATTTATTTATGTAATTAAAAATTTATGAGTTTATTTATCTCTAGTTAGGCCCCTCGGTTGGCTCGGGTGGATAGCGTGCTAGCTTTCTGAAAGGTGGTCCCGGGTTCGTTTCCCGGCTGGGGCAAACATTAAGCTGAAGCTTACTGAAACAAATAGTTTCTGTAGCTGTATGACGAAAGAAAGCTCAGGGAGGCCAAGTATGCTATGGTGATGGAAATATACCGTGCTCGCCGCATATCTCTCTCTCTCTCTCTCTTACCCCCAGTCGTGAATAACAATTAAAAAAAGCAGGGCCGCTAGTTGCCAAAAGTTGGATTAATTACTTTGAAACAATAAGTTTTGAATTGACAAGCGGAAAACGCAGATATTGTTAACGGATAACGCAAAGAATCTGTATTAGAATAAAATATTTTCAACTGCTTGTAACCAAAGATATTATTTAGAGGATACCCAAAACCCTCACATACACACACACACAACACACACACACATACACACACACACACACACACACACACACACTCAAGTTCTTATGAGTGCAGTCATCCGGCACTTCAGGCATGAGCAGCTGCTACTCTGGTGTAACTGTCTGCTCCATGCTTCTCTAGTGAAACACCACACTAGCTATGGTGACAGCTTCCTCACTTCTGCCATAGTGTTTCTGTTATTAGTGAACGATCCTTAAGAACTTCGCGACCCCGGCGTAGCCACTGTTCTTCTACGCCCTCCTGGGACTTCTCTGTGCGCCTGACAGCGCACTCCCCGGCGAGGCAGACATGCTCATGATACTCTCTGGTCGTGCTTCAGACATTAACAAGCAGGTCACACGGGGGCACGCTTCGGGTGCTAGAGAATGGGAATGTAATTGGAATTTTGCGCAATCCAAATAGTAGTAAACACACTGCCGTTGCTTCTTAGTACTGTATTAATAATCACCATCATTGAAACAAGACAATTATTTGACATTTTTCATTCATAATTTGGCATCCCTATGTGAATAAAGTTAAATGCACATGTTAAAAACATGAAAGCATTAAGTAAATGAAACAATTTTGTACATGGCTAATTCAAAAGGCTGCACTTACACAAAATTACCTTTTGCAACGAACACTGCGTAAACAGCATACATAATTTTTTTTTTTTTTTTCTAATTTACGATCCCCAGGCAGAATTTCCTGATTTTCAATTCTGCAACTGGAGCACTCGACACAGAATATGCGAAGTACAAATCCAACTAGAGGCTTTTACGGTTGTCTCTTTTTTTGGTGATAATTATTTAGCTACAGCTATCTTTTAAAATTAAGTCACACGTATTAAAAAGTATTTTACTTGTTCAGGAACACTGCACGGGAAAACTTGTGCTAAAATAAAACTGTATGGTATGATGTGTCGTCTAGCCGCGAGGAAGTCAATTTACAAGCCGGAGAGCGCTCGAGCGGCGCTGGGTGCGTCTGCTTCATTCAGCGCCGGATGAAGGCAACCGGCGCGCGCCCGCCGCTCCATCGCCCAAAGAGACGGCGCGAGGCGGCGCGGCGCGGCGCGGCGGCGGCGGCGGCAATCCATTCGCGAGGCAGCGCGCCAGCCCACAGGCGTAATGTGACAGCGAGCGGCTGGGCTGGCGCAGATTGGAAGAGGAAGCACTTCGGCGCGCCACCGCTAGAGGGCACGCGGGCGGCGGGCTCCGGGTCAGCCGCGCGGCCACTTGTCAGGCCAAGCGAGGGAGGATTAGCCCTAGCTTCCACTTTCTCGGTTGCCTCGCGCGAGTACCGTAAGAGAGCAATAGCTTCGCTCTTACTGCACAAGTGCTGCTACCAACCAGAAACTCATTCACAATGTCACGTGCTGAATACTCGAAATTTTCGAACAATGATTTAGAGAGGTGGATGATTTAGTGGTCAGGCGGAAGAGCAGGCCAAATGGACTGAGCCTCGCCACCAATAAAGACATTTATTTATTTAGAGATATCATTTGCCTCCCCCCCCCTAAAATAACATTCTCGCCGATGTTGTGGTCTTCACTAAAGTTCAAAGTTTGAAACATTCACGCTAAAGAAAATAATGCCTTCAGAATTATTAATCAACAGGGCTCGGATTCTGATGACATGTCATATTTTGATTGGTACATCCTAGACGTAGCTAACTTGTAAATTAATGTTTACCAAGACCTGTAGGTGATAGAAATATATAGTTTTTGGGAACTTTTTTTGTCATTTTTCACCATTTTCAATGTTTAGGTAATTTTTTGGACTTTTGTGCATTTAGTTTGCTTTTAGTGCTTTTTGTTAGTGAATGTTTCATGAATTTACAAGGACAAACTAAAACAATTTTTTTATTGTATCATCAGTTCATGACGACATTCACTACTGCAGTGGACTCTGCTTTTCGAACTCAAAATTACACAGTAACTTCCTCGACTTTTCAAAACTGATGGTTGGAAGATCGAAGCTAATGATTACATTTCCTCCTAAAATAAAAACTTTATATTAAATGTAACTTTATATAAATAAATTTTATTTAAAATTGTAAACTTTATTGAATAAATAAACATTTTCATACAATTTTTTTTGTTTTTTTAAACAAAATTAGCACATTTTCCCCTTATTTTTAAGTCATTCTATAGGTCATTTCTCTCTATTTTCAAGTCATTTTATAGATCATTTTCAAAGAACTTTTAGATCATCAGAATCCAAGCCCTGTTAAACAATAAAACCATATGAACTTTTATACCATTAGTTCATATTAGAGAGAACCTTTCCGTAAAATCAGGTATACAAGTTGCAGAAAAGAAATGAAGCAAAAAAAATGTTTCTTTTGCGATAAATCACTTTCAAGGCTTTGCTGTTTTAAAATTAAAGTTATTCGCTCACTATTGAAAATAGAGTATTACCGAGCAGATCCGGAAGATTGAAAAAGCTGTGTTCAAATTAAAACGACGTTGGTCAAATCTCTCTAGTGAGGTTCGATCAGGTTTTTCGTCCAGTTTCCCTGATCCTTGAGCAAATGCTGAGATGGTCCCTTGTTTTGCTTCTGGACATAAATGTAACTTCATTATTTGTGCACGTCTTCTGAATTTCAGTTTGAAATATAGTTATTCAAATTATCGTTTTTCATATTATCGCGGCAAAAAGTATTATTCTTTCATGAAGAACACGAGGGTTCAGGGCAGGAATTTATAGCTAATTTACCTTTGAAAATATATTTTATTATATAGGAGCGAATATTTTGTCAACAAAACTCGAAAAAAAACTCTCTTTTCTGTATTCAAAATTCGACTAGAATATGGTTTAGGATAGAGACCACAGAATTATGAAAACGTGCACAAAATTCACTTCTCCCCATAGCTCGTTACACGCAGTTTTTAACTGTTTTTGACGTAAATAAATAAATGAGTCTACAAGTGAAACGTTTCCAACCGGCGGCAAAGTTTATAGTATTCAAAAATTGCGAGAGAACTTTTATAAAGCTTCTACTTCATTTCTCTTGGTATTTGAGAAAGGTCATTAGAGTATCTATTGGGGAAGTTTCCATCGCCATTTGTGTTGCCATCATTCCTATAAACGTCCTTGGGAAGTAATGAATTACTCCACTTGATTAATAAAGCGACTAGCTGATGTATACCAGCGTTGCTCGGGGCGTTTATCACAATTATTAGGAAAAGGAACGAATTCTGTATCCGGTAATTTTATTGGAAGTAATTTTATTTTCCAGCCATCCCCGCCACACAGCGTTTTCGATCCACTCCATCACTCCCTGCGCTGCGCCGCACCGCTATAAGCCTACCCGCCCCACACCACCTCACCCAACTCCACCTCGTCCCACCGCCAAAGGTAGTTCAGGATGATCAAGTGATGTCACTGCTGTGCCTCTGACCGGGAGGTCCTAGGGTTCGAGTCCCGATGGTGGCAGAATTGTCAACACTAGCTTGTCAGCTAGATCGAATTCAGCCGCTCTCTGGAGGAGAATTCTTGCGGCCGGCTGCTCTGATCGATAGTTTTCAGAACTTTCACCTATTATCACCAGGCGAACGGCGGATCAGTACCCTAACAAACGGACCACAGACCGCGCGCGATATTTCCTTTCTGTTCCTTCTCCTATGTTGATTTTCCTACGCTGATGGATACCTTTTTGGGGAAAATCTCCCCTAGCCGACATAGTCGGCGCCGGATCTCGCCATCCAGCAGGGGAAGATCACAGCTATAGCTCGCGATGAAAACATGGGCTACACTTATAGGACTAACGACATAGCCATGTTAACGACCCAGGAATCCTTAATCAATCAATCAATCAATCAATCCATCTCGGCCGGCCCACCCGCCCGTCCGCCCTGCCGTGCCCGCCTCGCTCGCTCTCCCCGTCGCCCCGCCCTCTTGGCCTCGTCCGGTCCCGCTCCGACCACGCCCCGCCGACTCTGCTGCGCCACAATTGGTTACATGCATTGCAGATTGCATTTAAAAAATGTAAACGTTTTTATCCTTTAAACTTCCGTTATAATTCAGGCGATGCATTTGAAAAACTCCTCTCTTAGCTGTTGCCTTACATTATAATTGGAATCTGCGTCTCAAATTTCATGGTTTCTAGTAGGTTTGACTCTGCGTAGATGAGATTGCTTTTATAGTATAGTAGACTAGATTAGTGTGATTACTTCGATTCTTTAAATCGGTTTAAAAAAATCATATTTACTAAATTGAGGTTTTTAAATTAGGTTAGAGGATAGAATAGTCAGTTCCCCTCCTGCAGAGCGAGACGCGTCGAATGACACCTGGCGTGCCCCAAAAAATGGACCGAAAGAGGTCTAACAGTTGAGGGTGGACATATGCAGGTTACCGTTAGGATACCGTCTTTCGTCATGTTTTCCAGTCAGTCATCAATAGGGAGAGGATTTTTATGCCCTAAAAAGCTCTTGACATTTGCTTTTAAAAATATACATTTGTGACCTAAAAATTCTAAAATATTCACTTCAAAATGCAATTAAAATAAACAATTTTTCATTTCCTCCATAAACCTTTCTTGATAAAATTCAGGAGAAGCATGCTTGGAGTGAAAATGTATATTTAAATATAAACATAATATAACCTACCTTACTTCGCGGGAGAAATATTTGAAGTAAATATGCGCCGTAATGAAGTACACTGAATGTCTTTTTTCATTTTTTCTGTCTGGTTTAAAAAACACATCAAGAACCATCCATTTACACAAGTATTTTATTATCTATAGAAAAGAAAAGGAAAAATCCAAACTGTAACAAGCTCGTTCATTTCACATCAAGGATCACTCACAAATAGATTTTATGAAAATATGAAACGTTTTACAGATAAGTCTCTATCTTAACGAAATATGCAAAATATGCTCCTAGAATATCATTAAACGAATACGCGCCAACATGAAAAATCGGCCAAATATGACCAAATATGCACTAACATATTAATCTACGTAGCATTCAATTCTAACCAAAGTCAAGAAATTTCACTTAGCTATGTACTGAAGCAACCGACAAAATCATAGAAGTCCGCTCCCTAGACGTCAGAGAACCGCCCAAGAGATGCGCCTCCGTTGACGATGTTCACCACAAAGGTGAATGAAATAATTAGAAGATGTTTCCACTAGACCACGGACCATCAGCCCTCAAGATAACGATATTCCCGTAAATTGTTCAAGATTGTACTATCCTGTCATGAGTTTCAAGAAACAAAATTTCAGAGGCACAGTCACAAAACAATACTGTGATTTTAAATAGAAGGTCTTTATATAAAAGTCAATAACTTTCATGCGTATTGATTGTTATTGCTGTGATGTGGATTCGTTTCATATCTTCACATTTAACAGTACATTTTAAAGGGGACATTTCAACCAGACTCTTAACCGGGCTAATATTTGACTGGTGTTTTTATTTAGTTAGGGGATGTCTGTTTTCGAAAGATTTGATTAAGTCTCGGTTACATTTCGAAAATTTTTGATCTAAACACGAACAGATCATGGACCGTTCATATCTTAGTGTTCAAGTTCGCAGGGAAAGTTTTTTTTTCAATTTTTATATTCGATGCATTCTTCTCGCAGGCCCGATCACAATTTTCATCCCATAATTCGACTTACATATCTTACGAAGTATTCCATTGATACTTATTGTATTATGTGACCTGGACACAATAGTTCTGTATTTCATCCCATCTTTTAACCCTACCGAATGTCATAAACTTTCCTCAGGCGATCACATTGTTCAACACACTTGCTCTCAATCTCCTAGCCGCCAAAAGATTTTTTTCTTTAATATAAAAGAAATATTAAACAGCCTTTCATATAAATGAAAATATCAATTTCTTAAAACAATGAAAATAGAACTTTGAGTTTGAAAATGCCATAACTAAAATTATGTAAGTACAAATTAAAGTTATCTTACCATAATTACAGATTCATTTTGAAGAGAATTATAGTAATTAACAAAACGAGTGGATAAAGTGGGATTTAATTGCATGATGGTATGTTGAAGAAAACGAGCGACGATAGGAACGAGTTTTCTTATTTACCACGAGTGCAATTATACCCCTATATCCCCGTGTTACGTTCAATATTCTTTCGTTTCCATTTAAGAATAACTTTAATTTTAAGAAATTCAAGCATATCTTTACCATTTGAGGCATCTATTTGATGACGTCATATTGGTTCCAAACAAGACCTATTTTAGTAGGCCTTGCAATGTATATTTATGATCACTGTAGTGTCTTAGAGAATAACATTTGAAATAATAAATGTCTGAAAATGGAACTTATTTAACATATTCCGGGTGAAATATCAGAAAAAGCTGAGAGAGCCATGAAAATATTACTTCGCACGAAAAGTAAGGGCAAGTATGAGAGAACATGTGTTAGTGTTGAAAAGGAGAAATACGATTGAATCCTGACTCAGAAGTTTTGCTGACGCACTTTTCAGAGCGGATAAATACTACTGACGTTTATATTTTTTATATTTGTAATACGCTAAGACCAAATGTTTTACGCGTAACACACTTATTCATGTTAAATATTTTATTTTATTCCATTAATCAGCGTCAAACCCACACGCTTATGGCCGTACTTGTTTATGTTGAAGACTGCCTCAACAACTCTGTGGTGATGGGGTAAAAGTTCTTAAGTCAAAAATCTTAGTTTGGAGAAAACAAGGGTTAGATTATTGAGCCAACGCTTTTTCATATTCTCAACGCTATTTCCCAACGCTTTTTTCTCGTTATAGAGGCAACATTTGAATTAGACCGTTTTACTAAAATAAAATTTTGATACTTAATTTGTAGTTTCAGTGCTTAACCCAATTTCGACAAAAATTGACTTAAGAACTTTTACCCCGTAGCCACAGAACTTACAGCGCTCTTCTAGGCCGAGTCATGTTGAAATTAGTGATGTAAATATTCACGAGTCTTCAGAGATTGTTCCAAGTAACGCTGGGGTGTTTTTTTCAAATCTAAGTAATTGTACATTAAATATTAATTTGCAAGTAAAAGTAAGTAAGCCTTAAATTGATCATAAATGTTTACTTTTCATTTTACACGAAACCTTCGAACCTCAACTATTTGTTTATTTTTTATGTCTCCATAATGAGTATAATTCATGAAGAAAACGAAAAAATATATAATGTAAACCTTATTAAAACTACAGAGATTTCAAACGTACACATAAAAAGTTGGTGGATGGTGCGCTACGACCGCGAAGCTGAAGCTAACAACTCCAGGAAAGGAGAGGAAAGCAGAGCAAAAGACGAGCATAGAAACAGCAGGGGATCCAGAAATATTGCAGAGGGGCACAACTTCTGTTCGGACGCATCACCTCCATACAAAAATAAAATTTAATCGTTAGCTTGAAATAAACAAATGCGGAATCATATTGAAAATATTCATTTGTAATGTGATTCAGTCAATTTGTGATAGTTGTGAATAAACTGAGTAAAATTACCAAATATGTATGTTGAAGGGGAACACTGACCCCTTGGGTCCTTCTGGGTTCGCCAAGGACAGAAACGGAATATTTGTAAATCTTGAAATTTAAAAGTATTGGCAAGTCCGGCTTCTGTTGCAATACGGGAGGAACTATTTGGGAAGGGCGAAGTGAGGGGCGATTTTGAGAGGTTTGTGAAGCTATCAGACGCGTATCGCCCGAAGCCAACTCTCTGAATGGAAGTTGATCGGGAGAGGATGTGGATTCGATCGCGGCTCAGAGGAGCCAACGGCGGGATCTGTGCGCGTTGCAGCGGGACGTCGTGTCGTAGACGAAAACGACAGCGGCGCGGCGCGGCGGAGAAGCAGGCTACGAGGAAATACGCCAAGGCAGAGCAACAGAAGAAGGGGCTTCAAGGGGAAGAATTGAGCCGAGGGGAATAGGTGAGAGAAATTGCTGGATGAGGGACAATAGTAGGAGAGAACGCGGAGTAGAAAAAAAAAACCTCTGTAAAGACGAGAAAGATGGGAGAAATGCAAAGGGAGAGTGAAAATCTTGCTTTTATACGATAAGCAATGCTTAAGCAATTGCAAATGTGTTTGTGAATGTATGTGTGTGTGTGTGTGTGTGTGTGTGTGTGTGTGTGTGTGTGTGAGATAGATAGAGAGAGAGAGAGAGAGAAAGAGAGAGAAAGTTGGGAGGAAACCTTGAAAGAGTCTTCGAATATATAACATTGAATGTTAGATGTTACAAATGTTCATACGTAACAATTCTCTGCCAAAGAAAATTCTATACCATTAATATTAACTTCGCTTACTCGTATATCCTAACATGTTAGAAATAAATGTAAATATGATAAATGTAAAAATGACATTTAAGGAGAAGAAGAAAGGTGAAGAGAAGGAACACAACCGGTGGCTCAAGAATTGAAAAAGGTCGTAACAGGCCAATATTTAATCTTTGAAGAGTAACATTTTACTGACAATGGAACTTTATATGCGGGACACGTTTGCGAGAGGCGACAGATTTGCCACGAAGTGGAAGAGCGCACTAGGCTACGCGCGCGGGCACTGCTCGACCGGCCAGCCGCCCCGCGCCGCCCCGACACAGGCGCAGCTGGGCCGGCGCGGCGGGGGCGTTGCGGGGGCGGGGCGGGGGCGGGGAACGCGGGAGCGGCCGCTAGCGCAGAGACAGAGAACGGCCGGGGATGTCGCGGGCGCGATGCGGCGGAGGCGGCGGGGGCGGTGGCACGGTGCTCCGCGCGATCAATAGTACACGCCCGCTCTTAAAGCGGACGCGGCTTGATCCGCCCTCCCCCCTCCCCCTCCGCCGTCGCGGAGCGGTGGGCGCGGAGATCCTTTAACTTCGGGAGGACTTTTCCGCGCAGGCGCCCCGCCCCCTCTCCCCACCCCCCTCGGGCCGCGGGGCGCCGACGCGCTCTTCCGCGTAGTTTCAGAGGCGCACGTGCCTGCCTGACGGCCTGCCACGCATGTGCGTACTACGGCGCAAAGGTGAACTACGGCCTTTCGCGCCGGTGAATGAACCGACGTGATCCTTTGCGCTGCCAACTTTTAACTAGATAAATACTACGTCCCTGGCTTTTTACGAGATTCTCTAGCTCTCTCCGCGCTCGTCGTAAGGGGTGTCGTAAACCCATCTGCAAAGTTAAGAGATGTCGTTGAGGATGAATTTTGGAGGCTTGTGCAGTCTTGGTTTATCCCCGCTGCACGTGCTACACGTGCTAGGGAGGCCGAATGGCAAGGTGTTCTGGGTGGTCGTGTTTTATGAGGAAACAAGGCAAATTGGCATTTATATTCATATATTTAAAAGTGCACTTTTTCAACAATAAAATATATCGGTGTTTTTGACGAGGTCGATATAACCACATAAATTAAACATTAAAAAACTATTATTGTTTTGCTCATATGTTATATAACAATGGCTCATTTGAATATAGAGAGAAGAAATTAAGAAACATTTCAATGGAAACTTGTTTTTATTGTTTATTAAGTTAAAGTATTTCCGTAGTTAATCGTACATTATTTTTTGTCTCCTGACAGGAGCGAATGAAATCCTGTAAGTGGAGCGAATGAAGTCTCTTGTAAGTGTGTATTCTTAATGAAACAGCTAACTGTCTACACTGCTTTTATAAATACACATTATACTTGTTTGTTATATAACTACATATTTTCAAAACCAGCGCAGCGTGTTGCCGAACATCGTCCTCATAACTTTCGTAGCTTTTGGAGCCGTTTGATAGAGGTCACCAATGGTAATGGGATAGTTATTTTGTTTTCAATCTAAGGACGTTTCTTTGCCCCATATTTATTTCATGTTATTCCTGCTTTTCCACTAATTGGAATTTTCTACATTATTTACACGTCTTATTGTTTCTATAGCCAATATTGTCGGACCAATATAACTTTTGATTATACAATAGTATGCATTAATATATTAAAGATAATCCTCTCCAAACCACATGAACCTGACATTGAATTACTATCAACAAAGTTGTAAAAATTATGAAATACTTTGCATTCCAGAAAACGTTCTTCACGTTTCTTAACATTACTTTTGTAAATATCGATATACTTCTCTAATGCGATGGCAGAACAGTTCTTAATAACACAAGTTTGATACGAAGATCATAATGAAACTAGTAACGTTTTACAACACGATGCGTTCGCAGAGAGGTGCAAAGCGTTACGTTTCATTCAGGTGTTGCGCTGGTGTGTTATAATTAAACTCTTAAAGGCGCGTGTTCTATAATAAAGCTTGTAAAAGAAACTGCTTAAGTATGCTAATCAACTATTAGAGCACCGGTGTTGATAAACAAATGAATCTTCATGGCGGAAGCATCAGTACGTCAGCTTGATTGACGTAACAAATACGACTTCCCAATAGGACAAGCAATAAGCGTGCGCATTTTCTAAGAAGATGAAACCGTTGCCACTTTTTTCACTTGCATGTTTTATTAATACCCAAAGTAATTGCTTCTTACGCAATCTGTCTTCAAACTTGTACTTCTAATTCACGCCTCTCAGGGATGGCACATAGTAGATTACACATTCACCGGGGTGGGAGAGAAACTGAACAATTTAACACATCGTCATATCATCTCTTGTGTCAGTGTCACGTTTCTTATTTTTCTCATTTCCTCGGAGTAGCGTTTCATTTGAAGAAGTTCTGCAAAATGTGAGCAATATGAGCGAATTAAAATTTAAAATGACTCTAAAATCTATTTCACTCAATTAGTTAATATTATTTCAAAATTTTACATTGAGAAATTACTGAAATAATACTGTTTTTAAAGCCAAGCATAAATAAATTGAAAAATAAAAAGTTAAAATTAAACTAAATAAATATTCAGATTAATTGTACATCTATGTACATCTATACAAATAAAGTCAGTCCTGACGCGGTTTTGATTTATCATTGTGTGTTTTTGTGCCCCATGTATGCAAAAAACTACTCGACCGATGTAGCTGAAATTTTCAGTTTCTTGTTATTTGTGTTGGGAGTGTTTAATGAGTGCTTGAATGAAATACGATAATACGTAATACTGTGGATTTTACGGTGTTAATTGAAGATTGGATTTATTCACTTTTTGACGACTGTTGAAGTTGCAGTTTGTCGCAAAATATCGACAAAATTCAATGAATTTAATAAAATTTTGTACAATTTTGTAAGTATATTTCATGAAAAAATAGAAATTGTGATGTTCACGAGTTAAATATTATGGATTACAATACCAATAAAAATATATTGTATTATACAAGAATAATACGATTTCGGTATATCCGTATTAGTATATAATAGTATTAGAAACCCCATATTGAGTAAGTATTTTATAAAATATGAACAGAAAGGAAACCGACCAAAAATAATAGAAGATTCACATGATACAGTCTAAAATTTTGTAAATTAATTCATACAAATTTTACATTGGGAAATTATAATCTCATAGTACTACATTTTGTGGTACTACATTTTGTGATGTCGGTTACATGTCGTTGAATTCACTTTTATTAATATAGAAGATTAAAAAATATGTCATGTTGCTTCTGATCTCAAGTCATTATTAAAATTAGTTCTTATCTACAGGAGAATGAGATTAAATGGAAAAAAGAGGGTAGACGATTAATGATAAATCAAAACCGCGGTCAATCATTCATTCTTTGTCATTTCAAATCACCTTTGCAAGGCATTACTGCAGTCCGATTTTGCCGATTGTCATGCTTTGGCACGTTTTTTATTATAAAAGTTGCTTTCTATTCACCATTAATCACATTTATTGAGCCAATTTAAAACAAGCTCGGCAATCAGTGCCTCACATTTCGTGCCCGTATTACTACTGCGCGATAAATGAACTCAATTACAGCAAGCTATATTTCAGTATTAATGACCCATTTAAAACGTTTTTTAAATCCACATCGAAACTCGTTTCAAATACATGCTGTTTTTGAAATAACATGTCTAAAACAAAACAGGAGAAAGAACGGTTCACTAAAAGTTTTCAGTACCAGGAGCTAGGTTCCTCAAAATTAAATATTGCCTGAACAAATGTGGAGTTTGATTCGCTATCATTAGGAAACCCACAGTACACAAATTCCCGAGAGTTTGGTATATGTGATATCGTTGACAATGCGAAGATTTTGCACAAAGCTTAAAGGCAATTTGTCAAAAGCACTTGCTGTAAGCCTTTCCCCGGCAGCGGTCAATATTTAAATTTATTTCGCTTGCATCTCTTCAATTTCACTTCGTGGACTCACATGGCCATCGGCCATGAATTCTCAACGAATATCTAGAATTACATATTCCATTTTGTTAAGAAGTTTCAGAATTTTCCTACTTAAGAAACCCTCTTAGGAGTAAATAGATTGTCATATTACGATTACTCAAATATTATTAATTTAGTGTCGTAACGAAACATACAGATTGGTCGTTGTTTGCCTTCCGTTTTGCTTTCCTTATCTTGTTCGGAAAGTGTGGTGACTTATTAATACTAATATTTTTCCCAATTACACCCTATTGAGAATCATGATAATAAAAATTGAATGCGTTTGATTTTTTAGGCCATTTAGTGTTGAAGTCAGACTACATAGCAAAGTAAATATGAACGACAAATAGAAATTTTCACTGCCATTATATTTTTAGATTGAGAACAATTAATTTTATAATCAAGTATCAGCTTTTGTTGTAGAGATAATCAACTACATTCTGGAAGTAACTGACATCAGATGTGCAATGAAGGCTCTCCAAACTGGCTTCGCAACTTCGTTCAAGCAAGGTGATTTAGTTTAGAGCGAAATGATTCTTGTAATTTGACGACAGAGACTTCAAACACTCGGTTCCGCCTAAATAAAATAACGCACCTTTAAAAATCTTTAACATTTATGATGCGCTGCCTGGGCTACTCGAAGTGTTTCTTCCTCATCTTTTTATCTTCCCTTGCCCGTCTCTGTCATGAGCGTCCACGTCGTCTTCCTCAAAGCCCCCTCAAAGTCCGTCGATTATTCCAAAATTCTCGTTGCCCTAGGAAGCATGCAATTGGGCCCTGGGCCGATGGGTCGACCGTAATGACATACTTCTTGAGAACATGTACAATATTCCGTCCAATTTTCGGCAGTCTTAAATAGTTTATACAAATATTTCTAGTAAAGGTGGGACATATAGCTGAATTCTTAATTATAGAAAGGAAACAAATTCCTGGAAGCCGTAGAATTTTTAAATCGTCGAATTCTTCGTAGAAAATAACATTAGTAATTAAGAGTAATAAATTGAGTGAATATCCTCGAAGAAAAGTTGATTTCAGGACAGGTAACCGAAATGATTATTAAAGAAATACGCTACCTAAGAATATTGCTAAGAGTAAGATAATACAAATATTTTTTAAATAAAGGCACCCAAATATCTGTATTTGAATTATTTGAATAATGGATAATAAATCGAATATCCGAGTCTCGAATCCTTTCCAGGATGCGAATGCCCCATTCTCGCCAATCAGCCCTGGAGCATATCCTCTGACGGAATATTAACACGGACAGCTTACACTTTACCAAGGTTTTCTGGACCCCGGGTAGTCTCCTGAGCTCTTCTTTCCCCTCTCTCCCGTCTCGACTGCCCAAGGCTTGCCCAATCAGGGGCGGATCCAGCCGATCGTTTTGGAGGGGGCCATCACAGATTTTTATTAAATAATAAGCGTTTGTTATTATATAGAGTATTATTTTTGTAGTGTATATCGTACTATAAAATATTGTTTTAAATAATTACATAATTCTAACATAAATCTTTAAATCAATTTTGCCAAATAAAGGAAGGTAACAAGCGAAAACTCTAGGCCTTGGGGGGGAGGGTCATGTTTCCTCCCTGGACATTCTGTACAGGAACAGTCGTGGTCCTGAACCCAGTTCCGGCCGCAGAGCGCGCACCAGAGCAAGATCGGGATCCAAGAGCGTGACTTGTGTTGGTGCGTGGGCGCAGGGCGCGATGCGGGAGACGAGTGAGGCGGGAGCCCCGCCACCACCACCGCCGCCGCCGCCGCCGCCGCCCCTGCCTCCGCCGCCGCCGCCCGCCGCTCGCCCCAAGAAGCTGCGCTTCCTGCCCATCCCCGAGGACCTGCCGCTGCTCTTCAGCAGCACCGAGGAGGAGGACGAGGAGGAGGGCGCGGAGGACGCCGCCCCGCCCGCTCCCCCGCCGACCGCCCCCGGCCCCGGCCCGCCCGCAGAGGTTAGAACGCCGCTAGCTGTAAGCACCAGAGAGCAAAAAGTACCTAGCGCATACTCTAGGTTATGAATAAGCCCAGAATTTTGGCAAAATGCCTTTTTATGGTTACGATTTGATGATTTTTAACAATAGGAATTACTTAATAGTACTTCTGGAGTTGTTTTAATAGATTTTAATTTTGCAATTTTTTGCCTATTTTAGCTTTTGATGCCTATTTTTGTTTTTTCCCTTATTTTTGCCTTTTTTCATCAATATTTTCCTTGTTTACTCTAGGCACCGATCTCGATCAAGCTGGAAATATACTTGCAAACCTGGACAACACGAAGGCATGTCGTGTGTCACCTTTCTATGGAAGCTGAGGCTCCAAGGTCGGGTAGTGTTAAAATCTAAATGAGAAAGGAAGATAATACTAGTGAAGATTTTTTATTTGTTTCATCGACGCAGTCTGACTTTGTTCACTCACGAGGAATCCCTTTCTAAATTTGAGTATGTCTTCCGATCCCTTTTGAGGACAGATCTCTCTGTATATGATGTACCCTTCTCGGTGTTGGAAAGTTCAAAGAAAGAAAGCAATAATTCCGTTTACATTGATGCCATTTCAAGATTCAAAAGGGAGTCCACAGTAGCATATCGTAGAGACAACGTCGCGAATAAAACAAATTCGTAGTCATCACACTGGGTGGTATTACAAATATACAATCAAGATTACAAACCGTTTCCTAAGTGCTAATGTAAATTTCAGAGTTCGGATAAAAATGTCAATAATTTGATTTATTAATTTTGTTACAATCATTCCCTTTAAATTTTTTTTCATTGGATACATGTAAATTTGCACCCCTGCTTTAGTCATAATAAACATCTGTTTGCCTGCCTATTTTAGTAAAAATGAATGCCTTTTTGCCTGCCTATTTTAAGTAAAATAAATGCCTGAACTTCCGGGCTCTATTGTATAAAGGTGAAGCCTGTAAGAAGGAAACTTAACTCTGGTATGTCTGAAAAACGTCGGCACCTAATCGGACACCAATTTCTTCAGCGGCAATCCACGGTCTTAAGAAGAACATTTTAAGGGATTTTCAGCCATTGGCCAGCAAACGCATAGTCACCACCATCTACATTTAATGAAACACACCAAAGTGTAGATGGAGTTGTTAAATACGTGTATGCGCGTCAGTATTGATCGGGAAAAGTCGACATTCACCGCGTGATGTCGCTGAAGCGAATTGTGTCTGATTGGCTGTGAACGTTTTTTGTACATACCCTTACCATGCCTCCAACACCCAAATTGAGTCTCCATCTTACAGACTTCATGGTTATGAATCCACTTTCGAGCCGCTATCCAAGCGTAAACTTGGATACAATTTGAATATTGTGATACAATTTGAATATTCTAGTTTCTTTCTTATTATAGCCGATGTAATTCCAAATATTTTTACCGTTCAATTCCCTTCTTAGTCTTTTCTCATTAATATTGGATCTGCTATTTTTTTTAAATATTTTCTGTAAATTGTACTGTCGGTGAATTTTGTGAAGTGCATTCTACGCCTAAATTGAGCTTTTTCATCATTAGCACTGCTCAAGGGCACCTTTTTTTCTCCCAGAGCACTTAGCTTTTGAATTTACCATGGTGTCATTATTGGCGTATTAGTGTGGCGTTTAGCGAATACGTGGCTCTAGTTTTATTTTCAAATTGATTTTGGTTTTATGTTCAGTATTTCAATATTATTGAGGAAGGGGATAGTCATGCATAGGGCTCGATGAAATATTATTATTGTCGTGGATCATTAGTCTCGTTATTGTGACAGCACGACAGACGTGGTCAACAAATGCGAAACACAATGTCACCTAAGTGAACTTTTCTCGTGATTCGCAGTCAGAAAGGGTTTCGCAGCCAGATCTCACTTGGGTAGACTGAACTATTTATCCCCTTTTCATTTGAAAACAGGTTCCTCTTGGGTGAGTTTTATGAAATGCGTAGTATCTGGATGGTCAAACACACTAAGCGTTTTATTAAGAAATAACTTTCTACTATTTCTGGATTAACTTGGAGAATTTGGTCCTCAGTCTATGAAAAAAATTGCTTCCGAACGCTGTGTAGACATCCGCTCTTCCGAACGTTTGTGCAGAAAATCAGGGAGTGGGAATATGACGCATGTTTAACAAAGCAATATTTTTGAAATCTAGAAGGTACATCCATAGGAGCAAATCTATATTTCTTTCGGTTATGAATGATCTGTCGACGTTCATTGTTGTAAATGAAATTCACGATGCATAAGAGCACACAATACTGAGCTGCTAGCTTATTGGTCCACCTTTAGAATGTAATACAGCAGCAATTCGGCCTGACATGGGTTCGGCAAATCCCTGGTAGAGTTTCAGAGATATCTGGCACAAGAGATACCTGGCATCTCGTCATGCATATCGCTTAAAATACTAACCAGTCGTTTGTGATCTGTGTCTTAGCTATCCAGATATGTGAAATCATCGAGTTGAATCAAAGCACTTTTGGTGACCAAGATAACGTGATACTAACAACACTAATAAATGAACACTGTAATGCTCCTCACACCAACTAGCATGATTAACTTCTTGTGAGACGAACAACACACACCTTACCGGAAGATGGAATTGCCATCGAGTAAGCCTTCAAGCATGAAGAAATGCAGATGGTCCGCAATACTTGTCACGTTGTCCATAGCATTCATGGCGCCTTCGATTTACACCACAAGTATCTGGGATACTCAGGTGAATGTCCTCCTTAGCTTAGTACTGTCGAAGGGCCGGTCTGTGATCATGGCGTGGCTCATGAGTCGAAGAGTCATTCGCCTTGAAGACGACATATCCGGACACGCATATCGACCTGATGTAACAGGAAATGTGAATCGTTCGACCAGGCGACACCTTCTCATTGATCCAATAGCGATGATCCTACGGCAATCGTAATTCCCGTCATCACTGGGCACAATATGGAAACAAGAAGGGTTGTGTGCAGCTGAGCGCCATATTAAACAACGTGCGCTGAACAGTGTGCTTCGAAACACTAGTGCCTGCACCGGAATACTCTGCTGTTAGATCTGCCACAGCCTCTCCAGCAAACCTCCGACATCCACAGTCTTAAACAAGGCATGAACGTTCAAGAGCTTTACCTCACAATTCGTGGTTTCGAGCCAATCGGGCACTTTCCAGATATGCTCTGGACAGTAAGGGTACGGTCAGAGTGGATCCGTTTTCGGCCGCAGAAAAGTTCGCCGACTGATTCTGCCGAACTGAGTGGTCACACTGCATCCGACTGCAATAGACATCCATCTATGAATTTTTGAGTGTAAGTGGTATCTAACGAAAGCGAGAGTATTACAATTGCTTGGTAAGATCTCTGCTCTTAAATTTCTTCTTCTTGAAAATCAAAAACATTGGGTGAATTTTAGAAAATGCATTACCACAGAGGAACGACTGTTCATAACCACAGGATTTGTGAGGTTATGCCCCATGTTTACAACACGTTTTATGCTATAGTTTCGCCCATTTCTTCTGCGATTTCATTCCATAATTTCCTGCTTTTGTCCTTGTTGTGATATCTGGAATCCGGTATCTTCCACAGGACATCTCGTTCGTATACAAATGAAATCAGCTTTTCAACATCCATCTCCGACAGCTCAGATCGGCCGAATAAATCAAATTCATTTGATATTGGTCTGCCGATTTCAAAGTTCGGCCGTGTTTGCCAGAACTTGTCAGATGCAATGTGACCGGGCCTGCGCTCTAGTGAGGGTTTGAAATATTTGGCCGTAAACGGCCGTGTTCGGCCGAAGGCGAATTCGGTCGGATACGGATCCACTCTGACCGTAGCCTTAAACGGGAATAGCCGAGCAGCTTCGCTGATTTCACGATACTCGATCCCAGAGGCAGGGTATCACAATCCGCCCGTTGTCAAAGTCACTTATGTCAGTAGATTTACCCATTTTTGGCAGGTGTCGTCGCTAGAATCATCCTTCATTCGTCTCTGCTCCGGTTAAACCACAATTTCCGTACCATGTCACATGTTCCCCCGTCATCAGAGTGCGTTAATTCTCACGATGAGCAGTGGTCATTGTTTGACTTATCAGTATATACAAGCACACTGATGACTGTCAGGTAAAATTTCCATATTTCTGTGGTATTTTTGTACAATATCCTGGTCAAAATAATTATGGGATCACAAAATATATCCAAATGAGAGACAGTTTAAAGCTTCATTAATTTGTTCGTATTACTTCCTGGAGTGGTCTTCACGCATATATAAACGCGAGTAAGGTTTTAACAGAAGATCGTTTGTATGGGAGAGGTTGATGTTATGCCTCAGACAGTATGGTTTCTCAATGATGTGCCGCACGGAAGAATGGCAAATGCATGTAAGGTAGCAGACATCATTTTAGTCTACCAATGCTTTTTTCACGTCTATTGGCATTTAAAAACGAGGTTTCAGAAGCAGCAAATGCTAAGGCCGTCATCGAAATACCTTCATATTAATCTCCGAGTAGGCGGTCCTTATGCACACAGATACATTTATAAATTCACGTCACTGTTGTGCCCGAGAATTGCCTATAAGTATATTGTAAATTAATACATGCCAAATTTTGTTCTTTGCGAGCTCACAAGTTTTGTTCAGCCATAGCTATTAAAGAGTGGCGATTCGAAATCGAATACTAGTATCGATCTGTCGTCAACCGGAGGGAGCAAGGAACATGAAAAAACACAGTGTTTTATTTTCTCTCCACGGAGTAGAGAGAAAGTTATGTAATGATGCGCGAAAAAACAACGAAATTTTGCCAGAAAAACTCTTACTACGGGGCTATGGTAACGAAAAAGCGGATAAATCCAGTTACTAAATTTAGAAAAAAACTCCTCTAACACGTGGTGTAGCCAGAATCCACTTTTTTGGGGTCCTTGATAGCGAAAAATCGAATGATGGTAAACCGTCTGTCTGTACGACTGTCCGTCTGTGAACAACGCTAGCGGCTAAACCGTTAGCCGATTTTCTCCAAAACTGATATTCCCCTATCGATCTGGCTGATGTCGCGCTCCCTTGAATTTGAAACCTATATTTTCATTTTTAGGGCGTACCCCATGAAGCTCCTGAGACATTTTTCAAATTTTCGAAAAAATGACTTCATTATTTTTTATCAAATTTTCTTGCTGGATAGTGCGAAGAACGTTTAAGAGAATGGCACAGCTCTCAGGTTCGTTAAAAAGCATGAAGCATTTTCGAAAATTGCAGAAGTTCAAAATTTTTTCGGCGTCTTCCTACAACTAAAATGTTAAAGGTACAGATTTTTTCCTTAATGAAATCTGTTCCTTAAAGATAGATTTTGAAATAAGTTCATGTACAAATTTTCGAAAATTTGAGTACTTTTCGCGTAATTTTGCGTACAAATACGGACGAGAAAGTACGTGCTGTTTTAGCACCACTAGTTTGCACTAAATATACCAATACCGGGATAGCGGATTGATAGGATATAATATTGGCTCCCACACAATCCGTCCCACTCTTTGACATCCGAACAGTTCTCTGAGGTAAAGGGCTTAATTTTCCAAATGTTTGGCTTCCTGTAATATGGGACCATTATGATTCGTAGGTTTTTATCGTTCGGAATGTTTTTCTGTATAGAACGTTGACAAATTCTGCAAGGAATGGGTATCGTACGAATTCTCTTGCATTTTCTGACTCCCCTCAAATCCCATCCAATGTGTTGTTTACAGAAGACAGAGAAATAGACGGATGAATGGCGATGTTTATGAATCTTCCACGTATTGCCAAATTAACGTGTCGTTTCATTACTTCGGGTATTTCCTAGAGTATGAAATTGCAATGTAACTACGCAATGTTGTGAAGTAGCATTTATCTTACACTCTTATTTCCGCAGGGGCTTCTAGGGCCAAATGTTGTTTCCGCGCAAAAGATTTCTTGTAATTCCTTTGTCTAATGGAACCTCTGTGGTATATTGGGAATTTTTTGTATTGTTTTGTGGTCTACGTCTATTATCAATAAAGAGTGACTCTCCGGATTCCGGAATTGAAGGCCCAAACCACAAAGAGTTTCAACGGCCGTTAAACTTTATTGTATCACACGTGCACGTGTGATAGACTTGTTCCCCAGTCAACAAAACGAATAAGCGACACACAGGAACTCCTAGAACAACCCCAAGGACTTACAGGAGAAACATGTGATGTGAATAAGTCTTTGAATCTTTGTAACGAATTTGAAAAGAAACAAAATCTTGAGGAATTTATTTTTCCCCAGAAAAAGATGAAAACCCATTCACTGAGACAAAATTCAATGATACTCGAAATTACTTTAGAACAACCGAATAATGTCAGAGTTTTACGATGTCATAAAAAATTGCGAGGAAACGAAAGTAAAGTTCTCATTCAAGAAAGCAAAATGTCATTCATTACAAAAATAAAAGACATTTCCTTCCTGTGGTATAATAAAACAGGTATTATGTATACGTTTTGACGATTGTAATATTATTGTTCAAGAAGTACACGACCATGCATTCAAACAATTGCCCCTGCAACGTTTGACAACTTCAAAAACAATCGTAATAATTGCGAAATTGCCGACTATTGCTAGGTCTCCTACAAAAAATCTCTGAAAGACGTTTGAATCGTCAATCATGGACATCCAATACCGTCTCTCTCCTCATCTCCATCCTTCCCCTTCATCTCCTTATCCTCTCCCCCCTCTCTCCCTCACTCACCTTTATCTCCCACTCTCTCCCACTCGCCCTTCCCCTCCCCGTCTCCCCTTCCCCTCACCCTCTCTTCCCCACTCTCTCCTTCTCTCTCCTCTCTCCCTCTCTCTCTCTTTCTCTTTCATCCTCCTTTCTAGGTGACGGGGCAAAATCCTTCGCTCACATTTTTGAGTTCACACTACATGCACATGAGCCTTGCAGGTTTGGTCGGGGAAAGTACCGTCTGGACGCCCTGTCTCGGGGCATTAAACTTACTCTCTTATCTCCTGTTTCACAAACCAAATTAAAATATTAATCGATTGATAATAAGAACTATTAATTGATTCTGCTTATCCTCCAGTAACTGAACCTATATACCTTCGGTAACATAATAACCTGGTAACATCATCACCTATCGTTATTAAAACATTCACTAAACTAACGGGACTAATGACCCTAGCAGTTGGCGTGCCCGAAAATATGAATCAATCAATTAGATTACTTTCTCAGCTGATTTGCTTTGTCACCAAATTAATCTGCGATTTCAAGGTCAATAAATGCCAAGTATGTTTACTCCATAGGATATATTATAATCTGAAAATGTTTTAACTGTGCGAGTGGCGTATTTATACTGCAACTGAACATTTGTACATTGGAGGATTCGAAATCCAGAAGTGATGAAATTTTGATACCGTTATTATAATATTATATAACTGGCACTATTATATTCACCTCAGAAAAATCAACACAAAGCAGAACACCGTGGATATTTGCAATTTGGGAGACTTCCCACATGCGCAGGAGTGTATTTTAACCAAGGTGAATATGAAATGTTTTCCAATATTTAACCAACTTTTGCGATAGAAATTTAGGATGGAGCGAGGAAAACGAGGATTCGTATAGAAATTCAGACCAATTTAATTTATACTGGCACCTCTCCTAACATTTCATTTGTCGAGATCAAACGAGGCCGTTAGGCCGAGTTTGAAAATCAATCAAGTACTGTAATATAATATGTTTCGATACTAAAAATTCCAATGAACAAAATAATTTTGTGTAAATTTAAATACTCATCCAACCAAGGACGTCATACTGATTTTGATAGTAGTAAATGGGAGGCCATGGGTTAGTTATAGCATCTCGAAATTTATAATAGTTGTTAATCGCGAGTCTTGGTTTATATTAGAAAAAGTGTTCTCATGATCTTTGATTTCATGATGATAAAAATGATTAAAAATTCATAAAAAATGTTGACTTTAGATGACTAAAGTGGGTAAAAACTGAAACAAAACTTCAGTAGGTTCCGAATGTAATTCCCGTACTTTTATTCAAATGAGTACTTTCTCATGTAGCTTCACTTTCCTCAACAGAAAAATGAGAATTATTGAAAAGTGAGAACATTTCTTCCTCAGCCGTCATCAAATTTTCAAAGTGTCAGTTTGAGATTTCACTTTCCCTCGTACATAAAACCAGTGTTGAATTGTTTTTGACGTTAAAGGTGTAAATTAAACAACTTTTTTAATTATGTAAACCAAAATGTCAGAGACTATTACTTACACCCAAAAGGACTCAAATTATAGCATGACGACATAGATGGTCATTTCATTTCAAAAGGTTTCTATTTATTTTTGCTAAGACACTCTTTTCAGTATCTTTGTTTTTCCCCTCAGTTTTCCCAGCTTCCATTTTCGTTTAAAATGGGTACCAATATTTCTCATGAGTACCATAAAAAAATGTAAGCTCAAGTTACATAGATTCCAAGATGCATCGTGCCTAAATTGTAAGAACCATGAAATAATGTATTGTAAATTGCATTATATATAAATCTGTAATCGTACAAGTTGTAACAACCTACCAATTTCTCAATAATACATTGCGTTACTCTCTTCCATTCACTGGACAACAGAGTTCACCACTATTAATATTCAACAAAAGTGTGTTAAGCTAACTCGATAAAACATGTTTACATATTTTATCATCAAATGCATTTTAAAGTATGTCAATGAAAAGAAAACCGAACTCATGATCTTCGCGACCATGACCTATCGACAGTACAGCTCAGCTGCACAGATAAAACGATTATCACATACTTAATATTCTTCTTATCTGAGGATTATTGCAGCTTCGACTGTCTTATGTTCACCGACTTTTGATTTGTTGTTCTCACAAGCACATAAGTAAGAGATCAAGTCTGCGCCAAACTAAATCTAAAGGGTACTAAGGAGTACTAAATGACCATTACGGACACATCATCAGTGGTGGATATTTATGGGTATCTCCCATTTCTTTATTGCTGAACCAGAAAAAAACTAGTGGTACTACAGAATGGCACAGACTTTTCCATATTAGATTTCTATTTCCTTGGGTCTAGGCTATCTATTTGGAATTGCCATATACATATGAACTATATTGCCATAGTACATTGTTTTGACATTTTCTTAATTTTTCGTTTTCCTAATGGTAGAACGGAAATATTAATTTTAGAATAATAAAGAGCAGTAAAACATCGTCCGAATTGGCAATTTTCTTTCAAAAATTTGCAGACGTTTTAAAAAAAATGGCGTTTAAAAGCCACTAAAAATGCGAAATTTGACAGACAATTATTGAGTTTTCAAAAAACTTCATAAGAAATCATTTCAAGCACTTAAACCTACAAATACAATAGTGTTTACAAAATTGCTGGCAAAGTGCATATTAAAGGTGTGAGAGAACATTCATAAAAATTACATTTGTGTGATTTTTGAAAAAACAAAAAGTACCCCAAATTGAACTTTACGTCATATTAAATAGCGTAAGTAGCACTATCTGTTTGAAAAATGTGAAGAAAAAAATGTATTGCCATTTTTGAGAAAATGGCGTTTGAGCGTTTCTGAAAATGCGGAATTTTGAGTTAGTTTTCACAGAAAACGGCGGAGTTCTCGAGAAACTTTACTTGACATTATTTAAAGCACATGCACATGCAAATATAATAATGCGAACAAATCGCCGCTAATTTAAATATTACCGACGTGAGAGACACGTAAAAAATTACATTCTTGTAATTTTTGAACAAACAAAAGAATAGAGCAATATGGTATTTATATTATCTCATAGAGTATATTAGGCACTATCCCTCCCAAATGTTTAAAGAAAAAATTTGGAGCCGTTTTTGAGAAAATCTTGTTTTTGTATTTTTTTAAATTGCCAATATTTCACGCAATATTGCCAGAGAACTAATAAAATTTCCAAAAAAATGTACATGACTTAAAGTACTCTCTTTGGAGAACAAATTTTATTTGGAGGAAAAATCTCTCTTCAATTTTGTAGTTGTATGAAGAGGATGAAGGAAATTGAAACTGCTGCAATTTTCGAAGAGTTAACCGTGAAAATCGGATCTAAACAGCAGCTAGTTTCGGGTCTCGAACCTAGGACCTCCCGGTCAGAGATACTGCAGTGACATCTGTTGATGCCCTGAGACACCTCTCCCGGTATGGGTATGAAATAAAACCTCTCATATTGCTGGAGGATGCATAGTTTCCTCTCAATTTATGCGCTCACATGAAATTAGTAATATAATAGCTGGTTGAAGAATTCATTACTCTGCAATTTCTCTGCTCTGTGCGAGAGCATTTTGGTCAACAAATAGCTGTGTTCGTCAAAATCAGAGGAAAATTTCCTCTTTCCTTCGTAATCACTTTTATCAGGCGTATTCCCTATTGTGAGCAAAATGTCATCTGTAGATTAATACGTGAGTCATAAGCTGTTGGAAATTTTCCACTAACCTTCCCGATCAAGGTTATCTTGTTATATTAATACTCATGTTCCTTTACAAGTAGTTTTCATTAAGAAAGAAAAAATGATTTTAAATGAGAATTTCCCAATAATATCACTTATGTAACGTTGCCAAACACTTGAAATACGTCGGAAAGGCGAAACTCATCATCGCAGCGACCGGATTCTCCTCGCGGCTGGTGTCCGAGTGACTCACGTGTCACAGTCGTCGGTCGGTCGTTCGCGCAGAGAAATGAGACCGCAGAGGGCGCTAAACCCGTTTCGTAATCCGTCGGCGCCTCCGCTTCATTTCCCCGGAGGGCGCGGCCGTCCGAGGGCGTTGCCTGACCTGCGCCCATTCGCTCCCGGAAGGAGGGCCCCGCGGGACGCCCACGCCGTCGTGCCCCGCAGGTGCCTTGCGCAGCATCGGTCACTCCGACCGGGAGAGATGGCTCAGTGCATCAACCGATGCCACTGCAGTCCCTCTGACCGGGAGGTCCAAGGTTCGACTCCCGACGACGGCAGGATTTTCGACACTAGCTTTCCAGCTAGGTCGAATTCAGTCGCTGTCTGGAGGAGAATTCTAGCGGCCGGCTGCTCCGATCGGTAGTTTTCCGTGGTTTCTCCGATCAACACCAGGCGAATGCCGGAGCAGTACCCTAACAAACGGGCCACACACTACACTACCACACATGCAGGGAGGCCGGTCGAGAGCTTAGAGGTTATCCCGGCTGGGGCGGTGCCGGGTGGGGCGGTGGGAGATACCTGGTTGAGGGGAAATCCCGCTAGTCGAGGGTAGGTCGGCGTGCAGCATCTCACCATCCAGCGGGGAAAAGATCACCGCCAACTCCCGAGGGAAAAAAACACGCACTACTCGTACGGGACTAATGACCTAAGTTGATGCGCCCGGAATCACGAACAATCAATCAATCCGTTATTTTGAGGTCCTAACGTTCGAGTTCCGACGATGGTGGATTTTGCAAGCGGAGCTGGGTCCAATTCAACTGTTGTGTAAAGCAGAATATCTGCTTCCCGATACTTTGATCGGTAGTTTTCCGTGCTTTCTCCTGTCAATACCAGGCAATGGCAGAGCAGTGCGCTAACAAATGGACCACAGACCGTGCGCAAACTTTCCTTTCTCATCCTCGTCCCCTCCTCTTCCCTTACACATACACATACACTTACACACACACACACACACACACACACATACACTCACACATGTTCTCTACCGCACATGTCGGGAGTCTAGAACCATGGATGTATACCTACATATACGAGGGTATACATCGATGTCTAGAACGTGTCCCTGTGTATGAGGGGGAGCGCTGGAGAAGATTTGAGGAAGATGGAAAGTCCGCAAACGTTATGTGCGATCCGGCGACGACATGTAGGAATAAAAATAAAAATGATTTTAGATATAGTTTTTAACATTTTTATTTAAAAACAATGAACAATGTTTTATATTCGTTAAGTAATATTCAACCTGAACAATTCTAAAGAGTTAAGATTTTGTGACGTATGTAGTCTACCACACTTTTGTAAATATGGGAAGGGACTCTTTTTTGAAAATATACCATTACTACTCATAATACATTGATATCAGGCTATTGCATATCTCAAACTTCAATCCTTCCATTAGTATAATAATTAGTAGTGGTATTTCTGCGAGGATGTTTTGAGAAGGATGTTCTTGTCCCCACAAAATAACAACACAGTCAAATTCACAAATATCCTAAAAAATCCAAAGTTAATCGTTAAAAGAACCGTTGGTAAAACAAGCGTCATACAAGTGGGAAGACCGCGCTGATTGGTCAAAGGCAGGAGGCGCGTGCCCTCAGGAGGTAACAGTAGGGGCAGATGGCCGAGACGAAGGTGATGGCGGTGGAGACGGCGTTGGCAAAGGAAACAAGCAGCGGTAGTGGTTGAGCGGTGATGGTGGCGATTGAAGATAGTGGGTGGGCGTAGTGGTTGAGCGGGGGAGGTGGTTGAAGATACATGTGTCAAGGCCTTCTTTAATCTAAGATAAACCACTTGACAGGGATCTTGATGTGGCTGAGGGACCAAGAGCACTACGTAAAATATAAACAACTTTCCTTCACTACGTAAAATAAATAAGGACAGAGTCTTCTGTCAACACTGCGGAATGAGTAGTGTTCAATTTTTTACAGTTTTGGGCCGCGCTGCCCCAAAAAGTGTGCCTCTCGGATCTGCCCCCCCCCCCCCGCAATTCTCACACCTCAGGCATTGTCCAGACCAAACACGAAACGAGGTTGAAATAGTGCTATCAACTATAATTTTTATCTCGGAATTGTATCCAACAGGAAATAATCGTTATCACGGTATTTTCTGTTTGAGACTGGCGTACTTGTGAATCAGCCTTGAGGAATAAAATACTGCCTCGCCAATCTACTAGACCATAAAATTAGGTGAATAATCATTAAAATTGCAAAACGTTTTGAGGAGGGAATTGCGTTTGATTCTTGCTCTGTGTGACACTTCGGGTTCGCTACGGTATACGAAGAATTTTATGATACATAATAACAAAAAAATAGGTGAATTCAATTTTTTTAAATTTCAGATTTAAATAACAGAGTAATTACTGCTTTTTTGTTTTATGTTGTTGTGTCTGAATTGTGTTGATATGGAGTTCCTCTTTGACTTTCATTCTAAACAAAAGTTTAGTTAATTTTTTATTGTAGAGAAACCATTTTTCGGATGTTGTGCGGATGTTGTCGGAGTCTCGCCAAAATACATATTAATTGTGTTGAACTTAATTTGAAAATCAAGGAACGTCCCTAACATTCACATCTACAACAAATTCTAAACGTATTATCAATTTGTTTTCTTGATCAAAAGACGAAGCGTTTGCGATCGTGGGTTAAAAATCAGAAAAATTACATTGCCATCAAACATGAATACAGAATCAAACATAATCTCCTTGTTTATTTTTCTTGGTTCAAGCTGAAACAGAAACAGAGAAGTGTGGGAAAAAATTCAGAACAGGTTGATGTTACGTAGTCATTTGCACGAAAACTCGACTGTGCTGAACCTAGTGTTTAGATCAGGTTAAACGTAATCCGTGAATTTTCTCAAAGCATCTCAGTAAGTGATTTGAAAGCAAATGAAGACCAGCACGTAACTAACGATTATTACCTATTATCGTTCAGAATCTTCAGGTCTGATTCAAAAAGCCATATATGGGTAGCTTAAAATAATGCATAAATCAATAGAGTAGTTCTTGAAGAGTAGGCACTTTTAGCTGATATTGAATCTAAAAGACACAGCTTACATACCATGGGAGGCTCCGTTGACGCATCATGTTATGTAAACAGCTTCCAAAGATTAATTGTTTCTTGGGCTTTAAAGGTCGAATGATCGAATGAAGTATACAGACCATTCTAGAAAGTAAGATAATGGACTTTTTTTAATATCTTAGAGCAGACCTGCACAACGCCAGCTCCCGCGGGCATTCTGCACTTAGGAGCCGACCGTCTGCCCGCGACAGCGCCGAAAGTGCAAGTAGTGGGGAGTAGGAACCTTTGCGGGGGAGGGGAAAAGTCTGACGTACACAACACGGCGCGTAGATTGAATGCCTGGGCGTCTAATACAATGATCCATGCTGCAAACTTATATGCCCACTTGTTTAAATGGATAATGTCTAGTATTTCAAGTTACAAAGGCCATAATTCACTGTGTAAGTTCTGTGTATCCACCTTTGTATCCATCACTGTATGTATTTTCCTTCTTTAATTAAGAAAAATTAACATGCTCATTGTGACTCTTAAGTAATATTTTAAATCAGTAGAATTTTTAAAAACTTTATTATTTTTTTCGGACTAGCAAAAAATCACAATTTAAAAATTGATTGTTCACCAGGAATCTTATAATCTCCAAATCATAGCAAAATGAAGAAACTTATGAGAACAATCTCTCGCGTCAAGTAAGTCAATAAAAGTAAAATATGTGGCAATCCAAGAAGGGTAATGTTTAACAGTACATATATTTATGACCATTTTTTCCCATTATGAAACTGAATAAATGAAATCAACGAGCAAACCTCTGTGACGATGTGTTACGGACAGTCATGAGATTATCATCGTTTTCGTTACATAGAATGCAAAGGGCTTAATATTTTTATACGATATTGTAAACGATGAATAAATAGTGTTAGTTGATTTGATTTTAGAAATATAGAATGCACTCTTGTCAGAAATTAGAGCAGAAAATAATCATGATTTTTTTCCAAGAATAAAAAAAATATGTTTTAGCTTTGATAGAACCGTTTTATTCAATTAAATGTAGTTAATGAAAAAATAGTTTATTGCTATCATCAAGCAAAAACAATTCATTATAATAGTTTTGTTTAGCAAAACACTAAATTTGTGATTATATCGTAGCAAAGCGTTTATTAAACATTACCCTACAAGCAATTGTAATACTTGGTGTCTAAATCAAATAGGTATAATTTGTTGTAGTTTCATATTTTACACTGTCAAATATCGACAACAAACGGTTACAATATAATTCAAAAGGCAATATTACTTGAACTGTATGTGACAACCATGTCCTCGCCGATTGCTTTTTCAATTTACGCGCTATGATTTGAATTGCGCCTTCTAATTGGTGGTCCCCACTCTTGGAATGGGTCTCATCCCCACCCTTCATCGATTTTCGCGTTTGCTCCCGAGCTGCTCGCGCGCAGCTCCTGACGCCAGTGAAAGTGCAAAATGCTGTGCAGGCCTGTCTTAGAGTAAGTATTTGTTCATGGAGAGAGTAAGTTACACGAGAAATTTGCCACCAACAAAATCGCGATTATTGCAGTTTTTTTATAAAAATACTTTATTATTGGTCTAAGATTATTCTTGAATTAAGAAGTTAATAGAAGAAAACTACCATCTCACAAAGTGGTGCAGCTGGAGATATTCCCCCAGTACATTCCTTGGAAATTCTTCTTACCACAGTTTCTAACAAGAGCGCGTACTTTCTTTCCTTAAGGTTCATAAACCCCAAAGGGCCAAATTTATCGGATTACCTATAAAATTTCGTTATCGTTCCTTCTCTTTCCTAATACATCCTCGGATACTTAAACTTTTCATGACTCCTTTTCTCATTTCCGCACCTACTCGAATGGGATGTCTTCTTTGTTCCTATACGAATTTCTCCTTTGAACGACCGACGTAAAATATTCTCATTCGACCCAGCATTTGCCACTCTGCGCCTAGGGCCTTCATTACGAGGCCTCCTGCCTGCCGCCGCATCGCCAGGCAGTCTCCTGACGTCCACCCCCGCTGTCAGCCCGTGAGGCTTTATGACGCCCGCTCTAAAATTAGACGCCCCCTAAAAGGGTTGCGCTGTTAGGGCCGCGGCCGCCGCGGCCGCTTCCGCACTCGCCCAAGGACTTAAGGCTGCTCTACAACAGCCCGCGAACGGGAACGGCAACGCGAAGGCGAGGACGGGAACGGGAACGCGAGGGACGTGTACTTCACAATAAACGCCAACGGGAAGAGGAATAACGCTATGTACCTGTAGAGGCGAAAACGAGTACTTCAGGAAAGAGTCGCCGAAACCAAAGCACTCCTAGCTGAGCTACTCTGTTCACTCTTTGCTTTGCCATCTGTCAGTTTTTTGCGTGTGGTAGTATTAATAATGAATACTTTAACGAAAGAATATTACTTAAAAAAAATTCATCAGAATGAAAAAATTTAAAAACTACTAAGAACTTATGGAAAATGCAACTAAAGAAATTTTAATCAATAAACAAAAAACTCCAATGTACTTAAACGAGACATAAAAAAAATATTTTGTGGGAAATTTTAATTCTATATATTAATATGAAAAGAAAACAAAAAAAAATATTGAAATCACTAAGAAGAACTAAAACAATTCAGCAACGACTAACTAAATCCTCCTCAAACCCTAACCTCGCAAATCCACGCTGTAACCTCAACACCGCTCCAGACCGCGCGCAGGCCGCGCGCTCGATCAGCTGGAAAGCTTCGCCTCCATTTGCTGTACTCTCATTGGTCGAGAGGCTTCCCGTTCCCGGGCCGAGATAAATGTTGACCATCTTCCGCGTTCCCGTTCCCGTCAAGCTTCGCGTTCCCGTTGTGTTGTGAACGCCTGCCTGAGATGTCCGCCTTTAAACTTTCTTTGCGTTCGCGTTCGCGTTGCCGTCCACGTTCCCGTCCACGGGCTATTGTGGAGCGGCCTTTAGGCGGCGGCCACAGTGAAGCCGAATTCAACCGAAATTTCGGTTGGTTGTTTTTGTCCGACGTTCCGGATTCGTTCAAACATGTGATGGTAAATAGAAATGGTCGTAGTGAACCTGAACGACCTCTTCCGATAGCTCCCTAAAGTTAGAATCACAAATTAATGTCCAAATTTGTCGCTAATTTGTTACGCAAAAAAATTTGTCGCTCTTCATTTGACACTGCTATAACAAATGCTGCTAACTTGTTTGTGTAATTTCTTGGTTTTCCTGACATTGCGGTGCAAAACTGCTGTTTCGGGAAATTGCATTTTTGGTTTTGTTTAAACAATAACAAAATTTGTTTTATGGTAAGTTTTGAGCGACAAAAAGCGAAAATTTCCCATATAATTAATTTTTTATTTATCTGTGTAGTTTCTTGGTTTTCTTGTTTTTGCGATTCTAACTTAATATCAAGTTAGCAGCATTTGTTATAGCAGTGTCAAATGAAGAGCGACAAATACTTTTTGCGTAACAAATTAGCGACAAAAAAGAGACAAATTTGGAGATAAATTTCATTTTTTTTTTTTGTTGAAAACTTTGCGATTCTAAATTTACGGAGCTTCTTCCGACGGCGTCCGAAAACATCGATTGTCGCACGAAGATCTGTTTCATTTGCTTTCGTCGGCTGACTGCGGCCAAAATCGGCTCCACTGAGACCGCCGGCTGCACTGTCTCTGACCTGGAGGTCCCAGAGTAGGAGTCCCGACGGTTTTCCACACCAGCTAGATCAGTGGTGTCAAGGTCTCCTACTGGTGGCAGTGGCACGCCTCGGCAGTGGCACTCGTGCTACGGACTCCCTCTCGTGGCATCGACCTTGACAACACTGAATTAGATAACTAGATCGAATTCAGCCGCTTATAGCAGTTGACTGCTCTTATCTATAGGTTTCCTCGAATTCGATCAATACCAGGCGAAAGCCGGAACAGTGCCGTAGCAAACGGGCAACGGTCTGCGCACGGCCTTCCCTTCCTCACCTATATCCCTTCTCTCCCCTTATGCACACATATACTTCCACACACGCCGGGAGAACCAATGAGTATAGTGCTTGTTTCGGCGAGGGGTTTTCCGTTCAGTGGGAGGTACCTGGAGGGAAAATCCCGCAAGCAGTTGTGTCAGTCACCAACTGAGAAGGAACACTACCACCTTCCGGATGTCCTTCCCGATGTACCTAATGACCTGGGATACTCGCGAGTCTACTGAAAAAAATAATATTTCATAAGGTGTAAAATTCTCATGTTTTTGCGCAAAATGTGCAAATACAGATTGTTAATAACGCTGTTGAACAAAAATAAAATTGTTTCCGTGCATTGAACATATCATCAAGCCTATAACTTTACAATGGTTAATTATGCCACAAAATTGTATAGGAACTTTTTTGTAGGAAATGTTGTCTACTTTAATTTCGTAAAGAGCATAACTTTCGGTAGGATTGATAGTTATGGAAATACATGCAAAAAACTTAGAAAAAAACTCTTAAACGGTCGCCTTACACCGGTTGATCTCTCACATGTCAGGATATTTCGTAATATATGCGGTAGGTACCAGCGAACAAATATGTCGAAATTCTTCTCTACATTGGTCTAAGTTGACTGGGCGTTTACGTGCTGTTGTTGAGAAAATTAGCACAATCGTGCAAGTTTAATCTAGTACCCATTTCCAATTGTAACATCTCTAGCTATTTTGTATGCCGGAGAAATACATTGAAAAGAGATGTATATAAGCCTTACTATTGAGGGCAATTGTAACTCTAAGCTAAAATGTGTAGGAGGCCTTTCCCGTTCTTTTACGAAGCGCGTTCATAAAGTAAGGGCCGTTTGCTTATATATAAATATTGGCGCTTCGAAGCACAGTTTTACTACTGCAACGCCATCTACTGACTCATTGCGAAGCTACAGCGTCATTTGTTTTGATTCTGAAGTCGTATTGTTGTCCGTGAATGCAAAGAACAATGGCCGCGAAAATCGTTGATCCCGCCAACTGTGAAGTGCGTTCTGTAATTCGTTTCTTATGTGCAAAAGGATTGTCGGCTGCTGAAATTCATCGGGAGTTATGCCTGGTTTACGGACCTACAGTTATGAGTAAAGGAAAGGTTAGACAATGGTGCCGTGATTTTAAAAATGACCGAACAAATGTCCATGACGAAGAGCGGAGTGGCAGGCCCAGTATCCAGACCGATGAAATCGTTTCACAAGTGGACCAAACACTGCGATCTGATCGTCGATTGACGATTAGTGGTCTGGCTGACAAATTTCCTCAACTTGGACGCACTACTGTTTACAATATTGTCACAGAAAACCTCGCATACCGCAACTTGTGTGCAAGGTGGGTACCAAAATGCTCACCGACCACCACAAAGAGCAAAGAATGTCTAGTGGACGAAAGTTTTTGGCCCGTTATCAATAAGATGGAGATGATTTGCTTTCTCACATTGTTGCTGGGGACGAGACGTGGATATCCTACGCCAACCCAGAAACAAAACTGCAATCGATGCTGTGGCGACACTCATTTTCACCAAAACCGAAAAAGTTTAAGCAAACTCAGTACACAAGTCGAAAATTGATGGCTACAGTTTTCTGGGACAAAGACGGTGTTCTTTTGATTGAGTTCATGGAACGTGGGACAACAATTACAGCTGACGTTACTGCAAAACGCTAAAAAATTGAGACGTGCGATCCAAAACAAACGCCGCGGGAAACTGTCATCTGGCATAATCCTCCTCCACGATAACACTGCTGCCAAAACCAATGAGAAAATTCAAGATTTTCGTTGGGAACTTTTTGACCACCCACCGTACAGTCCCGACCGTGCACCTAGCGACTACTTCCTTTTCTTGCATTTTAAACAGTGGCTCGGTGGACGACGTTTTGAAACCGAAGAGGGACTCAAAAACGCCGTTGTCAACTGGTTCAACTCTCAGGCGGCAAGTTTCTATGCAGAGGGGTTAAAGAAGCTGGTGCAGCGGTACGAAAAATCCTTAAAAGTGAACGGCGATTATGTAGAGAAGTAAAGTAAGATTGTACCTAACTAAATATGACAATAAAATTTGTTTCCTATGAGTACATTTTTTTCTGTGACCAAACGGCCCTTACTTTATGAACGCGCCTCGTATAATACCACCGAAAAAATCGTCTCCACCAGAATTGGAATAGAGTTGTGCATTGCTTTGACCGTAATCGATGCACGTGGTTCCCGTACAAAGCACTTAAGTACAAACGCAGTATCATAAGAGCGCGATGCATTCTCTTTTAATATGGAGATAACCGTCTGTTATTTCTCGTTGCACCACAAAGCCTTTGCATGCAAATTAACAAGAGATGAGAGGAATGCGGTGACGTAGGAAGTGGGAACAGAACGACATCCGTAATCAGCAACGAGCTAATAGAACTGGATATAGCCCAAATGCATATTCATTGACCTCAATTAATGACAGTTAATGGAAAGAGGGGAAAGAGCAACAGCATATAACAAATACTCTTGGGATAATTGAAGTGTACCGAACACAAAGGCGGGTGATTGCTTTGAGTTCTCATTGAGCTATCATTGATAGTACACCATATCGAACCTCACACGACCGTCATTATCCGAGTTCATCGTTTCTGAAATGTGAATAATCGGGAACCCAGCAGTATTAATCTGTTTTGTAGGTGATCACATCAAACTGTATATGATATGTTAGATCAGCTATTTTCTGTTATAATGATATATTACAAAGATAGTGACAACCCTAATTTCCAATATAGTAAGTTATTAAAATTGATAACTTTATTGTTGGATCCTTGCGAATATTCCAGAATTTCCAAATCATTGTTTTAAAAGTGAAAATACCTTTGGTAAATTCGAACGAGTCGCCTCTGAACTGTACATTTCATCATTTGGGCCCGATGTTTTAACGTGGAATTGAGAACGTTTAAAATATCATCATATAGGCCAGGACTTTCCAAGTGGCGGCCCGCCGGATCTTTTTGTGCGGCCCACGTCTGCTTTGAAAAATTATTTTATACCAACCAAATACAATACAATTACAAAATTTCATCTTATTTTTATTTAATGATATATTATTTTTCTCTTTGTATGTACATTAATCATTAATTGAATAAAAGTCGTATCTAATAAATATTTGTTTCAGTATAGTTTCAGTAGTTAGAGTAAACACCATCGTAAATTACAGTGCGGCCCGCGGCTTAACTACAATTTAATATACGGTCCATAAGCCCTTCTAATTTGGACAGCCCTTGTATATGCCCATCGTCTACTTATGTCAGGGAACACAATAGAGACATTTAAAGAAACCGTGATCACCATGCATTATCAGAAACTGTCAAAAACAAATCATTTTAACCTAGTTGTTTACACGATGTCAATCGTGTAAAAACGATCACAAGTACGCGATTTGAAATGCGATGCGATAATGTGACAGTGGAACAAATTCGAATTTAAAGTAAGTAAAGTAAAATTTGCAGTAATTAAAAATAACTATGGCAGTAAATATAAAACTAAGTAAATATTAAGTACAATTGCAACATTTACTTTTAATCTTAAATCAATTAGGCGGGGATCTAGAAAAGTTTTATAGAACTCTAATTCTCGTAGAACGCTAATTTTTGTAGAACTCTCTGAATTTTTGAAAATTGTATTAGTTAGTAGTGATGGGAAAGACCATTAATTTTTTAAATGTTCGGAGAGTGTATAAGGCCGAGCCACTGCGTGGTGTTGAGTTCGAATGTCGAAACTGAGTTTGAATCTCCGCGCGAAGAAAAAAGATTCTGGTTTTAAACACTTCTGCAGGTTCATGTAATAATATAATATTGCGTTACCGTTGCAAATAACGCATGAAAATATGTGCGTTGTAGCATTACTAGTTTGGTATATCGTAGGTTAATGATGTATTTAAAAACACAATGATTTTTACATAACTTTGTAGTTCTGATTAAGTGTCACTTCATATTTAAGTAGTTTCACGATGAACTTTTTTCATTTTAAAAATAACGTAAAACCATCGAATACAAAACATCGATGTTCAAAAAATATCGGCTTCAAAAAATCGATGATAAAAACATCGATGATTGGAAAACATCTACATCAGGCGCGGTTCCACGGGGAGGGAAATGAGGGAAATTTCCCCTCCCAAAATGTTTCAGTAACTATTAATTTTAATATGTCACGAAACTTTCAAGCAAAAATATTTTCGTATAAACATTAAAACAATATATCGCATGATGAGCTGAGTTTAGCCTGCGTCATTCTACATAATCTGTAATATGACACATTCGACCAAAACATTTTGAATACAAAAATGTCCCCTCCCAAAATTCGTTTCTGGATCCGCCCCTGAGTCTACATTGATATCGCATCCCTAATTAGGTGGCACGTCGAGGCTCCCTAGCGCGTCGCGATGCGCACTCGAGTAGACTATGCGAGCTGTTCGATTTACAAGTCACGATTCGTGCGCTCGGACTCGAAGGGTACAGAAGACTCATTACACTTTCTTCTCGCGTGCAGCAATCCGCACACTGAGGAGAATGGCGAAGGAATCGTTTATTCCTAGAGATGAGACCCGAAGATATTATTACTAGTGAGCTGAAGCGTTCGTCCTGACCGTTCAGACTGTAAATTAGTTTCTCACTAGTGGAGAAAGAAATATTTGTTTTCGAGTCGTCATACATTTTCCTCGCTAAATCTGGAGCGATTTTTATTCAGAGAGAAAAGATGCCTTTCAAATTGCCATGCTGCAGACGTTTGATTCATGACTTGTTATTTAAAAGCCAATTCATTCAAACTGAACATTGGCGCTTAACTTTCTCAAAATATTATTTTGGCCAAATTACATAAGGGAACTATTTTTTATGACAAAATAATCCATCTAAGCGAAAAATTTGTCCCACATTATTTTGGAGTTTGAATAATGGACTGTTTAATCGACGTTCCAGCAGTAGAAAGTTCGCTACTATCAAGACAATATTATGACGAGAAATATTTAAGAAAAAATATGAATACGAGTACATTATGACAGATGGGTGATACAGTAAGTGATAAAATTTTTCTTTATGGCCTTATATTTCGAACTTTCAAGATACTTAATATAATTCGAATAATTGATTATTTCATATTTCCGGGCGCGTCAACAGCGATGGTCGCTAGTCCCGTGTGCGAAGTGCATGTTTTTTATCAGGGGAGGTGGCCGTGTTCCCCCACGCTGGAAGATGAGATCCGGCGCCGAACGACACGTCGGCTTGCAAGTTTTTCCTTATCCAGGTATCTCTTACCAGGCTCCCCCAGAAACAAGCTATAAATTACAGACTGGTCTCTTGACTTGTGTGGTAATGAAGGACATGTAAATGTTTGTCTAAGTTAGGAATGAGGATACGACAAGGAAAAGAAAGGAAAGATCGCGTGCGATTCGTGGCCCGTTTGTTAAGGTATTCCGGGTGCTCCGGGTATTCTCCAGGTGTTGATAAAAAAACAACAAAGAAAACTACCGATCAGAGCAGCCGGCCGCTAGAATTCTCCTCCAGACTATGACTGAATTCGACCTAGCTATCTAGCTAATGTCGAAAATTGGTGATAGTCTCGTTTTGTATATATACAAAGGGAAACTTTAAAATATTTGATGCGATTTTTTACAAAACATTGTTTAAAAAAAATAAAATTGCCTGTATTTGTATTTCACATAAAATTACGCGAAAACTATTCCAATTTTCGAAAAAATCATGCATGAACTTATTACACGATGTCTTTGACGAACAGATTTTATGAAGAAGACACAAATCTCTATTTTCAATATTGTAGTTTAGGAAGACGTCTAAAAAAATTGCACTTTTGCAATTTTTGAAAAATCAGGGATTTTAACGAAAATAACACCTGCACCATTCTCTTTACTCTACGCTATCCTTGGACAAGGTTTAATAGAGAAATTTGGATCCATTTTTGGAAAAATTTGGAAAATTTTGAGGCTTCATATAAAGTACCCTACAAAATCAAAATATCCGTTTCAAAGTATCTGTTCATTTAAATCAACCGAGGAATATTAATTTTGGAGAAAATCGTCTTTGAACGATTTAGGCCGTACCGTTGACTACTCGCGGACGGCCAGGCAGATGGCCGGACGAACTGACAGACGTTTTGCAGTCAATCCATTTTTCGGTATCATGTACCCACATAACATGACTACGCAATGTGATAGAAGAAGTTTTTTGCTATAAACAGAAATAAGATTTATCCCCTGTTTCATTACCACGGCCCGACAATAAGAGTTTTTCTGCCCAAATTTCGTCGTTTTTCTTTGTCTTCTTACGAAATAATGGCGAGGAATAAAAAGTACTCTTCAAAAGAAAGTAAATTGTTTCTTTCAATGTCAACAAAATTATTTTTAATATGTTAATAAAGGTATGCAGATAATATTTCATTTTTAGTGACTAATAATTCGTAGTAATCGTCTGTAGCTAACCATTTCATCAAGTAAGTCGCTTACATTCATAAGTTGAAGACTTATGCTTTAGAGTCTCGATAATGCAATATGCTGTAACGAAGATGCCTGAAGGTTTGCCTGAGTAAGAGAGACAGAGGCGGAGGTAGGGGTAAGAATATTCATCAACTTCGAGTTGAGTTTCCCTCCCCTAGTTCCAAGCGGAATGCACCGCTCTCTTCTCGCCATGTCTTCGTCCCCCTGGGAGCGCGGGAGCACGCGTTTATGCAAAACTTCTGGCTGCCATATTACACGCAGAGTTAGCTGAACTATATTAGCCTCTCGAGGGTGGCAAACCTTTTCACAGGACCGTGCGAGTTGCGTTGCGTGGAGTTGAGATAATGTTAAAATTGGACCGACAATTGTTGCCTGAAACAGACCAGTATTTGTTTTTATAAATCAGACGTGCTTATCAGAGCAAAAACGGTTAAATTAACGTAACTGAACGTGCACTGTTTTGCTGAGTTATTATGCCCACTCACTAAAATGAATTATTCAGGTAATTCCATTTCAACTGTGTTGAAACAAAATATAATGCATCTTTGTTCATTTATACAAATATCCACTTGTTGTTCTTATTGTTGTATTTAATATAATACTCACAATGACATTTCTTAGCAAACGCCGAGTTTTAAATAAGTTACATGTAGCTATACTTGTATTCATTGTAAAAAAATAACCTTTATTTTCTCATTCTGAATCATCTGAATAAAAACGTGTCAACGAACACATCGCGAATTTGTATGAAAACTGACACTTGCACAGAGCTGTGTATAATCAGGTCTAACGGGAGATGCCAAACTGATATCAAAAGTACAACCATTTTCAAAGATGAAACTTACCTTATTTCATTAATTTGCAAAGGAAAGATAGTTTATATTCAATTCGTTTGATCTTATCTTAGCTCTCTTCAGTCATGCTCAAGATAAAAAAATAGATCTAATATCATTTTCGTGTACGAATAATCTTAAAAGTGTATGATTTTTTTTACTATTACTTAGTAACATTTAGTTTTAGATTTATATCTATTGGTGTGTGTTTCCACACGGTTCCCTTAACTACCGTACAAAGTACTTGCCTCCTTTTTGCCTAAACATTAACCCCAGCACGCGACACGCAACTAAACCCACGGACAGAATTACGCGGCGCGCATTCGGAGAACCTTTAAGCTGAGGGCATAAACTAGGTAATCTGCCGGCGGCGGCGGCGGCGCGAGGCCGGCCGTATCATCCCTTGCGCGCCGGGGCCTTATAATTACCTCTCCCACCCTACGGCCCCCGCGGCGCCTTGGCCGGTGGCGGCGGCGGCGGCGGTGCTGACGTCATGCGCGGTCGCCCCGCGTGCAGATCGCTGCGATCGACCGCCCGCCCGCTTTAATATCGCGGCGCGGGGCGCCCCCCCGCGCGCCAAAAAGCGCGGCCGGTGGTTGGGCCGCACCGAAGTTGACGGGGCACATGCAGCCAAATTCTAACGGTTTTGCTGCTTTTTATTATTATTATTATTATTATTATTATTATTATTATTATTATTGTTATTATTATTTTATTTATTTTTTATTTATTTTTTTAAAGATTTTTTTTTAGATTTTTCCCCCACCAGTTACCCTGGCGGGGCGGGAATTTATTCACGTTTAGGGCGGTACACTTGAACTCAGCCGATTTGGCTTCTGGAGGGAGGGGAGGGCGGGTATCTTAAATATACTAACTTACAAACTAACTTATTACTAATTTAAAATTATTACATGGGCCTAGCCTAGTTTTTGTACAGGTAATTTTGATAAAAATAGTCCTTTAAATTGTTCTTTCTTCTTTCATTTTTGTTTTTCTCATTCACTCACTCATTCATTCGTACGACTATATTTACAACTCATTCTCTCACACATTCACTCTTACGTTCATACTCACTAGCACTACACTTCACTATATACACTATACACATCAGGTTTTGCTTCTTCCTACAGAAAACAATGCTCACATAACCTACGGCTTGTGCTTTGGAGCGCTCCAGGTAGTAATTATTTATACTTGGGTTTTTCTTTCTTGGCGCGTGGGGGGGTGTCATCAAAATGGAATATCTCACGGTATTTCGCGTCGTTCTCTGTTGTGCCGTTAGGAGTCGCATTATCGCGACTGTATCGAGCAGTGCTGGCGATCATGCGACTCCTGGCGGCACAATCGAGAACGACGCGAAATACCGTGAGATATTCCACTTTGATGACACACTCCCACGCGCCAAGAAAGAAAACCCGAAATATAGCAACACAATAATTGGTTAGTCCTAAAAGTTGCAAAAGCAGGCTGCCAGAGGGCTGCAACAATGACTGTGCGCGCACGAAAGCGAAGACATTGGGCGAGTGCTATGTGCACAAAATTAATTTGGGCGGTAGTAGATTAGCATCGCGGCGTGGTAAGGCGAAAAAGCGCCGGCTTCCCCCGGACAAATTGAGGTGCGCGCTGCCACCCGACGCGTTCAGTGGTTGAGGCCGGAAGTGGCGGCTGGCGTGTGGTAAAAAGAATTGGGGATGTGGTGTGTGTTTTGTTTTAGTTTTTTCTTCTTCTAGGGGCTTTTTCCACCTTCAGGGAATGTCGATTTCGATTATCCGCGGGGGGTATCCACTATATCTCTTGTGAGGACTCATATTAACCTTTTTTACATTACACACACTTGCGGGGTCCTGGAGCTCCTCGGCCTGCAGACACACAATGTAATTGATTATCATATTGGCTGATATAAAATATTTTTGGTAGTAAAATTGGCAACGTAGGTAGTATGTTCTACTCGTGCCAAGAGGCACAAGTCACTTTCAGAATTTCACGGTCAGAGTTCAATTTTTAATTATTATTTTCTTTTATGTTTAGATTTATAAAGTAAACAAAGTAACACTATGTATAGTCTTACATGGAAAAAACACTAAAAACTAGATGGACTAATATGTAGGGCTTTAAAACCTTCACATTCCCATTACTAGGTCTGCGTATTTGGAGTAAAGTTGGGTTAGGGAACGACACCCACGGGGGCCACTAAGTAAAAAGCGTGATTTCGCGATCCCATACGACGCTGCGAGAGATTTCCGGTAGATGCCCAAATTGCCATTGTGCTAAAGTTTACCTTTTCTCACATTTAGCTACAGACTAGGACTTTAATATTGCAATTGTTTTACACATAATCTATTAATTAAATAAAAACTACTCTTATTATTTCTAATGCCAAAAATAAATATTCTTGACACAATCAGGGTTGAGTAAAACCATGAGAGTTTAATTCGAAGTTTTGGAACGACTTGTCACTCACACAAATGAAACCACTGTAACCCGAAAATACTCAAACAGAGATCTAATTGTGTGCGAATACTGAAGAAAGTTGAGAAGTAGCTGGCGTGACAACGCGTTTGATGACTCACAATTCCCAAGAATAAAACATAACATTATAGAGTAAAAGTGTTTGTAACGTGATAAGTGAAATACATTTTTCGTTTATTAGTATTTTGATATGAGTTTCTGATTCACCCCAAAAGAATGTATCAACATCAACAATTTTACAATTCGAAAGCTTCGCTCTTTCTGTTACTTTCGAATTAATGATGTTCGACTGTACAGTTTTTCTGTGATAATCTTAAATTTGATTTTCTGTGAAACAAATATTCGAGATTTTTATGAAATTTTATTTCAAAAATCAACCTTTTCAAATTAATATTTATTTATTGGTTTGAATAATTTGTTGTTTTTTTTATTTCAAAAATTTTTCGATGTGCAGAAACCGTGGTAGGGGAAATATATTCGTGAATAAAGTGGTACGTTGCTTCAACTTTAATTAATTGACATTATTGCTCTCTCATTTAAAAATATTAAATGAGAAATAGAGTGAGGGGCTTCTTAAATCCAAGAATTCAAGAGGCTAAATGCAGAGAAAATCAGGTCATACCCTCTTTTTTCATCTTCTATAAACGTTTATTTAGATCTCTACGGCTTTTTACTTTTTCAAAAATGTTACTTTTGTAATATAAACATATATTTGCATAGTGGTTCTTTATTCATAGGATGATTAGGAGTAAATGATTTAAATGAAACGGTGTGTTTCGAGCAGTGGCGGTTGGTGATCTAACAATCTGGGGGTTGCAGCTGCATCGAATGACGGGAATGTAATTTCCAAAATTGAGAACACTAATATATACCATAATAAAACGTAATCAATTAATGTTAATTAATTAAATTACGTTAAATATGTGTGTAATCAAATATTACTTACATATTTTTATGTGGAATGTCCGTGTCAGGTATGTTCTTCTCCAGTGCGTATGATTCTTGCTTATATTTCCAGTGGCACAAGAGTGTTTGTATTAGTTCTGCCTTGAGATAATTTCCGTTAATAGAATTCACAATACAAAAAACCAACTAGTTTTCGAAAATACGGTAATTGCACTCCAGCAACAGCAGAAACAACAACACTTACACAGTAAAATATCTATCACACACGTGTCATTTTCACAAGACACAAGAAGTTCTGAAATAATTGTCGGCAGCAAGAGAATTGCATGCATATGGTGCATAAGAAGATAGAAAGGGAATATCTTCCACAACGGCCAACCTTTCACAAAACAAGTTGCACTCTTCAAATGCACATTTTCAACTAACAAACCTAATCTCAAATGACAAGAATTTCGCCAAACGTAAATAATGAATTCAATACCGATACGAATTTACTACACTTGTGTTCTTCCAATAACCCGTAAAATGCATTCATAGTTTCAGCTACAGTCAGACGAAGACAGAAATTGGGTATTCCCCTCGGATGCCGCGCAGCGCTCGGCGACGAAACCCACCACCCACCCACTGATTGCGCAACCGAAGGCCCTAGGTTCAAGCGTGTTGAAGAGTAGGGCAAAAGAGTGGAGAAAACGTAGTAATGCATGGGACCGGGACATGGTGTACTACCTAGGAGTGCACGAGACGCCGGAGAGAGCGCCAGTTGGGCGCTCTTTGGTTTCAAAATGATTTTACATACATCAATATTGCAGCAATAACTTGAATATTGAATGCCATTAAAAGGAAAATGTATAATCCTAAGACATTACAAGATCTTTTTCGATTATCTGAGGATTGTGCAACCTAAACACGAGCCTCTACTCGTTTCGAGTCAAAAACTTAAAATTCGAAGGTAAAACTTGATTTAGTATTTCTAAACTCAAAAGTCGATTGGCTCCCAAAGCTATAGTTGAATTCCAATTTATGGGTGACTCCTATTATTGACTTTACATTTACGGGTGTACATTTACAATTATTTCCTGCTCAATTCTCAACTTATCTGCTGCTTCCTCTCGGTTCATTTCTCTAGGACAATGAGTTCCAAAAACAATTGTTTTTCTTCGTGAATAGTGAATATTATAAACAATGTAGAGAACGATAAAATTCTGAGGAAATAATGTTTTTTTTCCTTTGATGATAGATTAAAAGTATTAATTTTTTATTATTATTGTAAAGGACTAAGTATCTATTGCAAATACGTATTTGAAAGGCCGGCTTTTTTTAATTCTACGAGTTCATTACCAGAACGCAAGTCTTTGTTGGAGAAGTAACAGCGACATCTGAGACAGACTTCCGTGGCTCTGTCAATTTGGCACATGGGTTTGGGAGAAATGACCTGTGACGAATTTGAGACGTCAGAACTGTGGGCAGTGCAGAGAAAATTCACTCCTGGTAGGACATATAAGAAGTCCAACTAAAAGGTGTATTTTAAGAAACGAAGGGAAGGTTATAAGCGGAGGAAACTGATAAGCGTTGGGAAGCAGGTAAGGCCGTCATTGATGACAGAGTCGGTTTCCAATCTGAATCCAGAGTTACGAGAATCGAAATTCCTAGAATATGGGGCGTACATTCTACCTGTCACACGAAGTCATATTCCTCTGTTGAAAGCTCATGTTCTGAGAATCGATATCCTGTATTTCGCAACGTCTTTCGAGATCGGCAGAGGTAACTCTTAGGAGACTCAAAAATCCTTCATTCCTAAAACAATTTGCAATGTAATTTTCAGTACATTTCACCTAGGAAACTCATTCAACACCTCAAAACGTTTTAATGTATAAATCGGTACAGGTAGCATGAAATAAAAATGAAATAAACTATTTTTGTTATCAAATTAATGTTGCTGTATTTATTACATTAAAAATAGTTACAGACTGTAAACAGCAACGCATTTGATTTTATTGATTCATGACACCACGAGTAACAGCTTGATTGTACCGTAAGGTAAAAATGTGTGATGGAAGAAATATGAGACGGAAGTTCTTGGGGTTGCAGGCGCCAGCATGGCCGTGGGTTGGGCCTGCCAACGTGTCTGAATGCGCCACTGCAGCCATGCGAGGCGTTGCGGTCCGGGGCGGTGAGGAAGGGCCCCCAAATTTCGTAGGGCGCAATCGATACTGCCGCACCGCCCCAACCCGCCGCGCCGCGCCGCGCCCCTCGTCGTTTCCTGCCCACGCCCCCGCTCCCGCCCCATCCCTCGCCACGCCCCCCGCTCGCGCCGCCCCACGCCCTCATCCCCCGCGCCACCGCCCTCGCCTACACCCCTTCCCCAGGTCCGTGCTCCCGCCCCCAACCCCGTCCGCGCCGTCGTTCCAGTCCGTGCTCCCGCCAGCGCACCGCCCCCTCCCGCGCCACTAGCGCCCCCGCCCATGCTCCTGCCAGCGCCCCCGCCCGCGCCGGACCCGCCCCCGCCCCCGTCGTGGCCTCCGTGCCGCCTGACCTGGGTGAGCTCCCCGCGTGTGCCAGGTCTGGTCGCGACGCCCTCGATTCGACCCGGCGCGGCCCCGCCGTCGCCGCTGCAGCAAGAGCCAACGCGGAACAGCCTCGCTACAATGGATTGGTGGATGCACAAACCCTAGCCCCGCAGTCAGCTTAACCTCAACTCATCCCAAGCAATACCACTTTGCAACATTATTGTAACTTCTGTTAATATCTAACTCGGTTATCTACATTTATATAGCCTCCCCATTAGCATAATTTAAATGAAATTCCAATTGCCATTTCACCATTTTGTGCCTCAAACTACAAGGAAATTTGTTCATAAACTGTGTGTTTCATACAATTATAATAGCCCAGCATGGGAGCTACAATGTTCAATACACATTGACGACCGCGTGCAGAATGAAGACAGAACACTTTGCTGGAACGAAATGATGGTCCAACTTATTATTACCTGCAATTTAATACTATGTACAGAAATTCCGTAGCATCCTTCCTCAAGCTGTATCATTTGACTCTCTGACATCTTTTAAATATTTCAGTTTGGATCATAAATTATTTGAACTGCATTTGCTCAGAATTGTGTTGAAGTAATTATGTTTTTCTTGTTCAATCGGTTGATTACATAAACTGCACAACTTCAGTTAACGCATCCAATTCGCATCGGTACGTGCATTGCAAAATCTGAAAGAGCTTTATTTTCAAGTCTAATAAATATTTTTATAGAATCTGTTAACCAAGACAATGTTTTCTTTCTGGTCCCACATCTGTACCCAACACGGCAAAATCTTCGAATACAGTGGGTAAAACAAACAACAAAAAAACACGAAAGACAAATTTTGTTGATATCTCATGAAAGTGGCATAGATGAACTGAACTAATACTTAATGTTTAAATAGATTTTATGCGTATTGATTCTACTTATCTTATAGGTGTAATTTAAATGTACTTACATGAATAGCAAAATACGGTATGATACAATATAAAGATACGGTATATTTAAAAACGTTTTTATTGTGATATTCATAATCTACGTACAATTGAGTATGTTGCGCACTCTACTTTCCTGGAGGTAAAAATCGTGTTCCCTAGTGTAATTAATTAATCACAACTGCAACTAGAAAGAAAATTTTTACTGAGCTTTGGAATATAAGAAACACAATTTTAATCAAATTGATTTCAGTATTGTGTTGAACTGTGTCAATAAAAGGTGAGTACACGTCTGTGTACTTATATACAATTTCTTCAATTTACTAAAATAATTTTTACCAACATATTAGTTATTTGGGCATTATCTGTCAAGTTTTTAATTCATGTAGAGTAGGTTTCAAACAGTTATTTATCGCCCAGAGAATCTAATTCATTGACCATTAAATTCTAATTATTTTTAATATGTATAAGTAGCGTTAGTATTAGGGAGTGTTCACTAATTCCAAGGATTGTTGTTTTAGTTAAGTAACCCCATTGAACCTACTATAATAATACATTATATCTTAGTGTATTAAAACATCTGTCATATGAATAACGATTCTATCTGAAAAAAATTATGAAAAAATTAAAAAAAAATATTTGAAGTCATATTTGGAGAAAATTTTGGAGGGTTCTTGAGAGAACGTTGCAAAATAAAAATATCCGTTTCAAGGGGCCACGACATCGGTCAGATCGATTGGGAAATATCAGTTTTGATGAAAATCTTACCTTCGGTTTAACCACTAGAATTGCTCACTGGCGGACGGAGAGGCAGGTGGACAGGCGTTTTGTCGTAACCAGTTTTTCGTTATCAAGGACACATCAAACGTGGATTCTGACTCCATAACATGTGAGATGAAGTAATTTACTATAGGTATATTATTATAATTAATATTGAAATAAGATTCATACACTTTTTCTTATCCCTTATTTTCATACACCAGTATCCAACAATAAAGAATTTTTCTATCGAAATATCGCTGTTACCTTACTGTCTATACTACGTAGGAAGTATGCGTACATCATTTGAAATCCTTTACTTTATATGAAACCCTACCTTGTTTTAAAGTTCATTTTTCATTCCTCATTCAATTAAGAAATAATCTTAACTAAGAAATAAAAATACTACATTCTTTTTGCATATATAACAATGTTACCATAACTTAACAAATTTATCTATCACTGCATTTCATAAAAATTCAATGATTTTATTTTACGTTCTCCGTTTTACAAGATGTTCTGTTTGTACTGCGAACATATACATATTTCTAATAAAGGAATCAAAACAAACACTTTGTTAGAAATACTCAAATGCATCAAGAATAATTCTTGGAAACAATTCTAAAGATGTTACAACGCTTGGAATTAAAAGTTTTTAAAATTTAAAATGTTGCACAAGTTCAAATTTACTCTGCGACTGTAAGGGCAACAACCGAAAAGCGAAGCTCGTCAGGATATTTGCTCATGTACTGCTTACACACTCGAGCAGCGTCTTCAAGAAAAGAGTCGTTGTTGCTTTCGCCAAGATTAACAGGAAAGGATTTGCGTCCATCAAGCTCATACAAATGGCCATCTTGGTGCACAAATGTAATGAAGTGATATTTTACTTCTTCGGTTGGAGCAGTCTGGCCCTCCAACGCCGCCTCCTTATGAGCACTAATGATTCCTTCAGCATCCTGTAATGATTTGCCCTTTTCATCAGGGTTCAGATTTTTCGTTGCATCGATGAATTTCTTGAGATGCCCCTCTTCAAGATCAATTTTGTCGAGGTTATTGGCAACACTATGAACCAAGGCAATGGTTCCACAGGCGTTGGGCTCTACTTGCTTCATGTAGAAAATTTTCTCAGTTACAATTTGACCTTTCGTCTTTATTTCATCCTCTTGTTTGGCGTTGTCCTCGGTATATTTATCGGAGAAAGGAAAGAGCAGGACGATAGAGAGAACAGGTTTTGGCACAGTGGCAAGTAATTCAGGATCTAAGCCACACACATCAACAATATGATATTTATTTGGCATTCCCAGTTTGTATAAAAATTTGTTCATAACATCAGGATTAGATTCCAAAGGTATCCACGTCATTTTTGCTTAACACAACGATAGCAACCTTCTTATAAATGCAAAATAGTTGTTGCAACTTCCCGAATCACCCTAGTGAGATACAAGTCAGTAACGCAGCAGCGTTGTGAGATATTACCTTTATGGTCTACTGCACTCCAATTTTCAGAATCAAGTGAGGTATCGTAATGAAGATCTTCTTTGGTGATTTATCTAAAGAAAAGAAGGGCCACTTCGGAGCGTTGAAATCCATAAGTAATGGAAAGACTGGTTGTTGATGTTCCTAACATAACGAATAACTATAGCATTTGTTTCTCGAGGTTACCAGGGGGCACAAAACAACGGTAAATTTCATTATACACCATCAAAATGAGAATGAACTTAAAACTCAAATAAAAATGAATAATTTTCATAAACGATCACAAAATGTATAAAAATTAAACGATTTCATTGCGTTTCATAAGTGTTTCAGTAATCCGAAGTATCACTTACTTTCTTGAGATAAATAAGCACAAAAATTCTTCGTTACGATACCCTCTTCATTACTGTGATATATTCCAATTCCAATATATGACCAATAATTCATGCTTCACAAGACTTATTGATCGTTTTGTATTATATTACAAATATTTTAAAATTATGATAATATTTGAAAGATGATTTTTTTGGAGAAAAAGTCCCCTTTTTATACTTCATAACATTAATTTTACGAGGAATATTCACCCGTATGATGTCTGGATTTAAATGTGTGTTAAGTAGATAAGGTGTTCCTAGATTGTGTAATGCAGTTCCTGAGATATTAATTAACGACATGTAAAATTGTGCGGATAGTTTAGCTATTTTAAATTTTCTTCATACTCCTACTTTGAATAAACGATTATTTCTGGTAAGCAAAGGGGCTCTCACAGCAATACATATATTTATTTTGTAATTGTCGAAGCTTTTTAATACGAATTTTTAAAGCTTATTCATATAGAGTGCCTGCTTACAGTAATAAATTACTTAAAATACTTTTATGTAATATACGAGTCATTTCTGGAAGCAATAGAGAACATTGGATGATAAGGTTATTCAAGAATGCAATCATTGTTTAACTCAGTTACCTTTTTTCACTAGGTCAGATCATATAGGAGAATCGATGTCCTCTTGATTCTGAAAATAGGAGCTTTATTTTTTTTTTTACTTTTTTGCTAGCTAAAGTAACATGGTTTTGACCAGGCACTTATTCATCAGTTTTCTCTGATAGCAAGAAAAAGAATTCGTACGTGATTAGCGAGATTCGTACGTGATTTTGAATGAAAGTTTTTTACACGTGTATACTTTTATTTTTGGTTTACAGTGTTATAAACATTTTTCCATCACCAATAATAAGAAATAGCTGTCAAAATAAGTCACAACTTCCTGTTTATGGTGAGACCAGAATGACCCTAGCAGCATGTTTGTTGACATGAAGACTTCGAAACTAAAAGAGTTCCGATTTGTAAGGGTTGTATTACAGGCTCAGGCTTTTCTAGGGCCCCGGAATACCTACCTCCACTCCTAGCGTTAGTTGAATTAAGAATAAATGATAGGAACGAGCGTTGTCGACAAAATCTGGAAACCAGAAATGTCCGCTTCCGTGAAATAGAAACAATTTTGCTTCGAAAAACGAGTTATAGATGTAATGTAATAGTCCTGTCATAAAAGTAATCAAACCCTTCATTCCTCTCGCATCTACCGCATCCACGATCATTCGCACCGATTCCAGCTTGACAGTTGGATATGACGACCACCCGGTAGATATCAGTGGGAAATGCCCAAACAATTTTAAAGAATTCTATTGCGTGACACATGAGTGGACCCGCTCAGTTACAGAAGTGGGTTGATTTGCGTAAAGTTTGGAAACAATACGTCCATGATGGAGGGAAACATTTGTGAAAGAAAATAATCACTGCCGATGAAAGAAATACCTCAAAGGACGGCTATTCGACTGTAAAATTACAGCGAGTAAAGCCTTAAGATGATACAAGTGTGTTTCATTGTGCATAGATGAATTTCATGAGTGCATAAATTGAATAAGAAAAAAATGAGTATGATTTCGTTTTTATAGTATGTTTTACGGCCAGTCCAAAAATTCTTAATATACCCCGAGTTACCCTCGTATCTGAATAGAAACCAAACCGACCAGTATATTACATTATTTTCCTTGATCTTTGAACAATGTGTACATATAATTATTTATAATTGTTCCACGAACTGTTAATATCAGTTGCCTTCCGGACATAAAAAATTATTTAATTGCATTAATACTTTCATGTCCTTATTTTTATTCTCCAAAATTCTTCATAGTATTCTACGGTTAATAAGTGCTGTGAAAGCGCTTTCAGTCAAAAGGCCAAAGAGACGTTTTCGTGAGCTCTGAAAAAAGTTATTGAAATCTGTTACAGTTAACACGAACCCACTGAAGAAGAGGCTCATAACAAAAATTTATGATCGCTAAAACTGTCCGGCGAAATTATCTAGATAACAATAAAACATGAAAACGGCCCAATGATGGCCCTTGCATTCTGCAATCAATCGCTTCGCGTGTTCGGCGCAGGCAATCGCGAAGCTACAGGGCCGAAGGGGCGACTGACAACTGCACCAAAGGCCACTGGAGCAAACAGCGAATGCGGCATGCACTCTGCGGGCCCCAGATTCCTTTGATTTCTAAGCGTCCTCTATGGCCGGTATTACAATGTAAAAGATATTGCACAAATATCTTTGATGAGAAACTTTGTGGAAGTTCTTTGAACTTTGAAGAAGGAAACTTATGACGAAGAAATTTGATGACCGTATTACATTTCGTCCAATATTTTATGAAGTTTTACTTGCGATTCAAGATCGATGACCGACAAATAGTTGTGTTTGTAGTACTTTATGCTTAATAATAGCTAATATATGTTTAATGCAGAAGAAGTAAAAGGTAAAGAGTAAATGTTTGAGGGCAAGGCCATAGAACAACGTCATAGTATTCATCCATGGTGAGACCATGGGTCGCACATTGTGAAGCATTATATAATCAAAGAACTTCGAAATGAATTATTTGAGGATGAACGAGGAAACATTCAATTTTCTTTGTCGTTCTTCTTCTTCTTTGGAAATTGAGTCTCCTGATTTTGAAGTTAAAAAAACATTAACTTCATGAATTGGTCATTTTCTAAACATCACATTTTCCACTTATCGGGAAAACATATCATATGCATGGAGGAAAAGGAATATACTATATTCCTCCATTTCTTACGCTTCAATCCGTATGGTTTTATGTTTGTAGTCCGGATAGACTGTATTACATAAACATTCTATTTATTTTCATTTTATTTATTTGATCAAAAAAACAGTAAAAAGTGTATATGACGTATGGGGAAAGAGATTATCTGCGCACATTTTCTTGAGGACCGGAATTAAAAACAAACGAACAAACAAAAACAGCAGCAACATTTGAAAAACTAGAAACATGAATTTAGAAAATAATTATTATTTCAGAAAATAAAAATTTGAAAAATGTTTCTTCCCGAGTTATAGAAAATCAATTTCAACAGTAAATGAACTGCTGATTTGATTCTTCTGCATTGCTAACAAAATAGTAATGAACATCAGTTCTATTCCTACCATTACAAGCAAAAAGAGTGCCCAACAAAATGTGCGCACAGTGAAGCTACACATTTACGTCCAGAAGCAAAACAAGGGGCCATCTCAGCATTTGCTCAATGAATCAGGGAAACTGGACAAAAACCTGATCGAGATGGGGGTCATTGACCGGGAAGCTGAAGAACATTACTTGTTACAGGCGTATTAAATATTTTTTTAAATGTATACAATACAAACGTAAACTAATTCATTATTTATCATTGTTTTGTTAAAATACACATTATTTTTCTTTTTGACGATCAGTATAGTCTCTAATTGTATAGAAACAGTTTTGCAGCAGAAAAGATTTTACTTTTAACTTACTTTTACTAAATTTGTGTAACGACTTTAATTGTTTAATGTCATCTGGCAATGCGCTGTAAAGTAACCTACATGTATTGTATGTTGATTTCTTGTACTGAGCTGATGATATTGACACTTGATGCACGTAATTTCTACGGCGTGTGTTGTAATTGTAAATATCAATATTGCATGAAAATATGTTCCCTCCATTAAGTAGGTCATTTTTGACAAATATTACAGATTCGTAAATATATAGGCAAGGCAATGGTAAGATTCCAAGCTCAATGAACATTGCTTCAGCTTCTAAAAATTGTAATTGCTCATACTCTGCAATTAAACTTTGGTTGAAGCAATACCCCACGTATCAGACTTCATGCTACCAAATATATGATAAAATTTGGACGTCTGAGGTTACATTTTATCAAAGAAATTTTATAAAAGAAATATTTTATAAAATATTAGCTATTACACTGTCATATTTCTTTAATAAACGTTATTTGACACAGATCTTATACAGGGTAATAACACCATAACATTGTCTTCCAAAAAATTCAGAATTTGAGTATTTTTACTTAAGAAGTATGGTTATAAAACCCGCTTTACTCGGTCATTTATTCATAATTTTTCAGTACAGAAATGGTTGGAAAAGGAGATATTCGTTTATACGCGGTTTTGTTTCGGTAAAGAAACTAGATGAAAAAGATCGAACGTGTTTGACCAATACCACCCAGACATGTATAGGTGGTGTTGGTTAGGCGGTCATTTCGTTTTCTGCACGAAATCGTGATGAAAATATTTCCTCTGGACTCCGGAAAAAGCGCTGAAAATCAAACGGCTGAACATCGCATCTGTAGTGTAAAATTAAGTTAGATTATTTTAAGACGGAGCACTGAACGATGCAACTTCAGAACAGAGTACATGTTCTATTTATGTCAACACTAATCATTTAACATTGCAATTCATCACTTTAGAACACTCAAAACTGCACAAAAGGAGTAATAACCACACGCATAATACGTAGGTATCGAGAATAAGTTCCTGGAAGAGACGGCAGGGGCGCGATAGTCAAACTGGATGGAATCTGTACGGAAAAATGAAGCATGCGTCATATTTCGTACTAATTTCATCCAGTCTGGTCTGTCACTTTTTTGTTGCGACGAAAAATGATGAAAAGAATGACCATGTAAATCAGGCTAAATGACTAATGAGATGTCATGTTCCAGATGTCATTAGAATTCATTATTTCTGGCAATTGTGAAAATTTATAAAAATCTTGATGAGACTTAATGTTTCTCAAATGATGCCATGATTTAGAATTCCGTTTTACATTCTCAGGGCCTACAAAAATATTATTTTTTCGGAAAAATTGCAGTCGAATTTTCAAAAGTTGATCTACAATTAATACGTGTTATAATTGTAATATAATACCAAATATGTAAAAATATGTAACGAAAAAAATGGATATTGTGTTAGGACGGCGACAATTCACCAAGATTAAAATTTTGAGAACGGTAAGTAGGAAGACAAAAAATATGTAATTACATAAAATCCGGTCTCTACTAATAAAACAAAAAGAATTAATAGATGAATCAAAATATTGTAATTTTCCTCTCGGTGTTATGATTCAACAACTCCTTATCTTTAAAAAAAATGTATGACACTATTTAAAGATCTAAAATAGAGTAATACATTACATTGAGAAAGAAATATCTGGTTTTAATATTAGGGGTGTAGGACAGGTTCAAAACTAAATAAGAGCTTTTGCAATTTTTAAAATTCCAGAGCTTTTAAAGAATATCATAACTATATTATATTTATAAATTCACATTCTTTCATTCGATCTGTAAATTTTAAAAATCAGTTATTTTCTAGAAAATTTTGTAAATGTCACATTGGCTGGATGTAAACTACCCTCAAAATCAGAATAATTTAATGATCACCGGAACGGGACCACTAGATATTACGTCTGACGTTTTTATCAAGTTTCAACTCAAACTTCTAATCGGACATAGTTACGCGTGACACACACACCTATTTTTCACTATTTTCCATGTGTGGTTGGTGGATGGATAGATAAGCTATCCATTTTCATCCATCAATCCTACAGATACCCAGATTTTCGGGTATACATCTGCATGTAGTATGTACTTGACACTTGCACCCATCTTAATCATCTTTGCAACAGCGCTAATAGAACTTTAATCTTTACGTGTGTACAGAGTTACAGCTCAAAAGAACCTTAAACCGTACTTTACGAACTAAACTTCGATATCGTATTATTGAGGTGATTTAAATACTACAATTGTTGAGGTGATTCCAGTACATGATTTACTGTTCGTAGTACGGGGACGAAAAGTAATGAGAAAAATTAAAGAAATATTAATTCTGCCCTCAAATACTGAATTTTAAGCAACAAAGTATAATATCTGTTGCAGAAATGTTTTTCTTAATACGTGTTAATGAAATTCCTAATAGGAGCAGGGGATGAACACATTTTGTAACTACGGAATGAAATTATTTGATGTATTGAAATGATTTGGTGCATAGTCAAAAGGGCGTAAGTCACTATTTGGTCATTTTGAGTTTTTCACAGTTTTTCAATGGGGTATTGCTCTCAGACATAAGCCTGCAAAACCAAAAGAAAGCTGTTGTTTTTCTTGTCAACATTGTGTGAAAAACTAAAAATGGCCAAAGAGTGATAACCCTTTTGACCATGCACCAAAGATATAATATCACCTCCAAGAAAGCAAATACATTTATATCTATAGATGCCAACTAATGTTCGATAAAACTTTGCAAGTATTGTTTTTTTAATTCTTTTATTTTTACTTATTCATTTTTCGCTTAACTTCCACCGAGCGTAGGCTCATTTGCAAGAATAAATCATTATGATTAAGAATTTTTGAAATAAAATTTCTTAACACTCTTTTACACCTTCCTTCACAGTTTCCTTTCTCTGGGGGGATCTTTAATTTTTGGGGAAATTTGAGATATTAGACAGGCATAAGTACGTAAACTGGCGTCCACGAAAAACTTCAAATACTTCAGATTAGGGTTGTTCATAGGCCTACGCATCCTAAAACAAGAAGGGTTGGGGCGACAAGTACATTTATGACCCACCCGAACCTCCTTTTCCATATCCATTAAAATTTTTTTTATTTACATATGCCATATTTCTCTAGGAAATAAAACATACAAGGAGAATGAAATTAAAACTTTATAATAATACGATTAATTATTTCAATTGATTAACAAATACAACAGATTTCATGTTGAAAAATTTACAGGGTTACTAATGTTTTGGTGAGGTTCTTTCTCAAATAGTGTATGTGTCAATTTCTCAATGAGTGTCAAATTGTCAGCTTAAAAGTGGAAAATGACCATATTTACGGAAATGATTGTTTCATTATGTAAGGTTGCAGAGCCCCTTTCCAAATTTTCAGAGGAATCCTAGCCCCTCTGGCCTCCCCTATGCGCGCACTCCAATGAAGTTGTTGTTAATATTGCATTATTTCTTGTAATTGTTTCCCTACAGGCGCTGACACACTAAAGTTCCTAAACGTTTTACTACTTTTTAAAACACTAATTATAATATATTGATCTGTGAATACAATAAGGAAATACGAAAAGAAATGAGATTTTTGGGTCTCGATATCTGTCGACAGAGCTTAAAAATCTACTTAATAAAAATGTCACACAATAAAAAATAGTAAGACTCTTCAAATGATACATTCTTAGAAATGGGCATTCATAAAAATACTTTAATTACTCAATCTCTTCCAGGCGAGAGTTCATTTCCGTAATAAAAAAATGTCATTTAGTTGTGTTTTTTGTTCGTTTTTTCACAGGCGCACTTATGAAAGTTGCAATGCTGAATGCTTTCTATGTCGTTAGCGTCCATGAACCATTTGCCATTTCACATGCTATTCCTCTATTAGCAACTTGTTATAGAATAAAAGTTCGCTAATAGTTCATGTAATAATCCAATAAGTGACAACAAATCGTATATACGTAAATTATAATAATTACATTTAAAGTTGAAGAAATGTTGATTTTTTTGCAGCATCTTTATTAGACAATGATAGAATAGATACTGAATTTTTTAACATCAAATTTCAATTAACGTGAATCCACATTCAGTTTCAGAATACTTTTGCTGGCTTTATTTCGAATTTTTCCTCATCGATTAGTAGAAAACGATATTGCATTTTCATATCAAGATATTATATAATTATAAGCTAAATATTTATTGATGCATTGTACAACACATTAATTTTTTTCCCTTAAATATACGACCAATTATCGTTTGTTAACTCTGAAGGAACTACGAAAACCATAAATCTGAGATTAATGTTAAAATGTAATACAATTTATTTGATATTTTGCTAGAAAAATACGCAAAAAGTACTTTTTGTAATAATATGCTGGATGGTTAAGACACAAGTGTACCACCCGTTGGTTTGTAAAAATGTTTTCGTTAAAAATAACAAATAAAACATTTTTTTAAATAATGCATTATTATGTCGATTATTTTCAGGATGAAATGAAGTCAAGAGAAACTCAATATATACAAGTATGTAAAATTAAATATAAAAAACAATATATTACTAATTTGTTACTGTTAATGAGTCATAAAATATTCGAATCCTAATTCAATTTTTGGTAAAGAACAATATTATTTCGTGAGAGTTTGGGTTCTAAATTCGCATTCAAGTATTTTTATTATTTGTAAATTGTAGTCTCATTTCATAAACTAGTTTATTAATTTAGCTGAAAATTACGTTAAATTTTGTTCATTACAACCTTCAGAACGCGTGAAAACTCGTATCTCCTCGTGACAGTATTATTTTACATTAGTTGGTACCTAAGATGGGAGTTTAGTGTGGAGAGGTTGGCACACCCGTGATGCGATGGGTGTGCGATTGTAACTCCCTCACTGGCCACGCGGTCGCAACTGGAAACGCTACGGGCTTCAGTGCGAGCCACATTCCAGTCATGTCTCGATACTCCTGACAAATATTTTATGTGTTTGCACGGGTGGCTTAGTTGTGTGCAGTTTACGCGTGATATATTTTACACAAGAAACGCGGAGTGATGTGTGTGGTAACATATGAAAAGGTATAAGTCATGCTGTGCGCTCTTCTATGCTCAACTATAGCATTTTAAAAATACATTTCATTTGTACCGAGTATTTTCGTCGTTGAGTGTTGTGTGATGTGAGTGAACCGGTGTGGTTAAAAGCAACGTGTGTTTTCTACTGACGAAACGAGGGCCTAATTCAGTGAAGGTTTACACTTGTTGACGTATTCGTCACTCGAGTCTTCCGTGTTATCACCTTTCCTCTATTTGTTCAGACGAAACAAAGATTCAACGGTGGCTGATATAAATATTAATTTAAACGATTTAACAGTGAGCAAGTGCCATATGTGATCATTTTTATACGAAATTTTTGTAGGAATATTTTTTTCACGTACTACAAGTGACTCCCCACAAGTGCCTCTCACAATACTAGAGTGGTGATCGACATACATATCTGGCACGTCGAAGATATTTTGCATTTTCGGCGTGTTTCGTGTGGAAAGGTATTGATTTGGTTGGCGCCTAGAGACGGGCGCGTGCCGCGCGGGCAACCGACAGAGCACCGGCGGGCCGCACGTGCCGCGAAGCGACCGCCGCCGCCACCGCCACCGCCGCCCTCGCCTCCAGCGCCACTGTGTACCGAATTGCGTGCGTCAGACGCCCCCCGCCCCCGCGTGTGCCGACCGTCGTCCGCCGTGCACTCTCACGCCCACTCTCTGTCTATCTCCTTCGCCCTTCTTTTTTTCCATCTGCCCCCTTTTCGTCGTAATCGTTATCGTTGCTCCGGATTTCGACTTGCGTGAACGCGTCGGGATTCGCGCGTCCAAAGTGCCTGAGTGCGTGTGTGCCTGTGACAAGTGCAACGTATAGTACAAATTAACGCCGCCAATTAACTGTTGCCCGTGGCCCGGCGCGTGGCGGGCGGGCGCGAGGAGCGAGGTTGCGCGCGTTTCGGTCGGTGAGCGGCGCGGGGCGGCGCGGGGCCGAGCGGGAGGGCAGCGCCGGCGCGCCGGCTGCCATGCGCGAGTGACGACGCGGCGGCGGCGGCGCGTGGCTTCCGCGGGCATGCGAACGGCGGCGCGCGCGGTAGTCGAACCCGCGTCTGTCTGACACTCCCCCCCCCACTCCACCCCTCACCCGCGTTCCGGAAGGCGTGCGCTCTCGAGCGGCGGCCCGCGGACAGTGAGGCCATCGAAACCCTCCCCCGGGAGCACGAGCGTACAATAAACAGAAAGGGCGAGGGGGAGCGCGGGAGATGGAGGCGAACGGTGAGGCAGGCAAGGGCGCCGCGTCGCCGGCGGCGGCGGTGGCGGCGCCCGGCGCCTCCGACTCGGACGATGACGACCTGGAGAACGAGTTGTCGCAGCAAAACTACAACACCATCAGCTCCTTAGCCGCCCTCAAAGAGCTTCTGCATGGCAGCAACTCGGACGATTCGGACGAGGACATGGCGTGGTTCCAGCACTATTTCCTGCACCACGTCAACCGCCTGCCCAAACAGGAGCTGCGCTCGCCCTACCTGCGGCCCATCCTGGAGGGCCGACGGCTGTCCGAGTGCCGGGAGGTGCCCGAGGAGGAGACGGAAGACGCGGGCAACAACAACAGCAACGGCGCCGCCGGGGGCAACGACAACGCCGCCGGCAACAACGGCGCCGGCGAGACGAGCAGCGGCGGCGGCGGCAGCGGGGCGAGCAGCGCGAGCAACAGCAGCCACAGCAGCCCCCGGCGGCAGCAGCGGGGGCAGCAGCGGGCGCAGCGCGCGGGCGCGCAAGCGGGGCGTGCGGGGCGGCGTGGGCGGCGCGGCGCCGCTGCTCGAGGCGGACGCCGCCCCCGAGGCCGCCCCGTCGCCGCCCCCGGCCGCCGCCGCCATCCCGGCCTTCGCCGCCACCGCCTTCGCCGTCACCGCCGTCCAGCTGAAGCCGCAGACCCCGCCGCCGACGCCGACGCCGCTGCACGCAGGTAGGGCTGCCCCGTCAGCTGATCGGGAGGCGCGGCGCGGCGCGGCGTGGCGTGGCGCGGCCGGCATGGCGCGGCGCGGGTGCGGGTGGGGGAGGGTGTGACGACGACGCGCAGCATGTGCGCGGTTCACGTTGCCCTCCGCAACACAGGACAGTGCGCTCTCTCATACTGTGGCCCAATTAGCGAACGCATGTGACACGCGAGTGACGCCGCGGAATTTGCAAAACTCCGCATTCAGAAGACTCGATTTTTCTGACAACACTGGTCGTTTTGTATGTGCGTCAGTCACGCCCTTATTTGTCTATTACTCACTCTAAGATTGGGCGAATGTTGACAATTTGAGTAGAAAAAATCTCGAAAGAAAGAATAACGTTTTGACATATTTTCGATAATTCATGTTAACTAAACTGACGTAATCGAAGTTAATTCTTCAAATCCATGATAGCCAGGCAATATATTTATGCATGTTCATGTAGCCTTATATTGTCCAAAAATATGATGAAGACATAGTATTGTAACTAATTTTAAATCAAAACTCAAAGCCTTTCAGTGAAGTTACAATACATGATGTTAGATATTTACATGGAAAAGATTCTTCGAAAAGAAACCATTACTATTTAATCGATACAATTCATGTCTTTCGTAACACCTCAATCAATATTTGAATTTAATTTACTTTCTTTGTTAGTGCGAGGGTGATCCTCTAAAATGGTAATTACTTTTTTTTGAGGGAGTCGGATCTGATATTTAGTGAAAGTGGGGTCATTAGCCCAATAGCAGTGGGTCACTTGCTGTTTACAAATACTGGCGAATCATTATGTAAAACACGATATTTCAACTTTAACAACATTCTTAAAGATTGGAGATGGTTTGTTCTGCGTAGTCTTGAAGATTCCTATTAAATAAAAATAATAATTAAATGCCATGAAATTGTATTGAAATTAACTTGATTAATGGCAAATTTTTCTGTACTGCGGAGGTTGATACGATAATTTCCGTGATAAAATAGGGTAGGCTTACTCAACCTATTCATTGGCAACGGCCTGACGTGTGGTTTATGAGAAGGGAAATTAACTGTCAATAAACTAGTTCATTCAATGGAAGGTTAATCCTACTCCCTTTTCGAGCTGTGTTATTGCAATTTTGAGGAAGTTACATTGCCTTGAATACTCATTGGAGGTTACGGATTAGAATTTCCCCACACACTATTGTAGTGTAATTATTCCTATGCTAATGACAGAGGTTGGCAGCAATACAGACATTTGTCAGTTTGTAGGCATGGTCTTGAAATAAAATTATTTTGCCAATCACACGTATTATCTGAATGAAAAGTTAACATACACAACATTTATTGTTGATTGTGGACGTACTAAAATGTTCTCAGTTCTTAACCTATCTTCGTGAAATAATGGATGTCACTACGTTCTTGTGAAATAACCATATCGCGTACCGTGGTCTATGTTCCTTAGGAATGCAAGCATTCTAAACAGGTCAGCACTCAACAATATTGTGGTGAACGCTGCAAGGTATGCATTCCAATTGAGAGTAAGTCGTATTCTCGAATTGTCATGGACTCGTTATTCAGTCTTTAGTGCCGATACTTATTCTATCGGCCATTTAACCAGATTAGCAATTATTTCCAAACTCGTAATCATTTTGGAAATAGAATTTCTGTAGATTTATTGTAAGATGTTTTTTTTTCAATTGTGCATTATCTAAGCAATATTTTTAATTGAAAAAATGATTAAGTATATTTTTTTTAAACTTTGAACATTTATAATTAAATTGAATTTTTAAATGTCTCATTGGTATGAACATAAAGATTGGTTAATTTTGTATTTAACGTGCGAACATTCTATGACATAGTTTCCATTGACGACGAGAAAGTAGAATCCCTCGTATCCTTAGGAGGTTTTGAAACTCGAAAATTCGAATCTTCTCAATATTGTCATTCATATCTTTCGAATCGTAATACTCATCGTATCAACTGCTCCCGTCTCCGTTCTTTACTTTTATTTCACATTATATGCGTAACATCGATCATTTGATCTCATAGCGTAGGATAACAACATAATCCGTAGATAAAATATCAGTTTTTATGGTAGTAATTCCACCATGGGATTACTGCACATGTGCATTAGTTAAAATAATTTCGTATGAAGAGTTCAACAACTCCGCAGGAACAGAGATGCTTTTAGGATTGAGATTCGAGTAACCTGCAAAGCCCGTCACCTGTGATTTCCTGCAGCCTCCCGTTCCCTTGTGCCCGGTGCGCTCGAGGCGAGTCCAGTGCGCGAGCCGAGCGACGCGGTAGCCAGCGGCGCGCGCTTTGTTCTGCTGCGCCGCGCCGCGTCGCCCGATGGTGGAATGGCAGGGGGAGGGGGCGCGGGAACTCGCAGCTGACGCCACCGCTTCCGAAGTCGCGCACACCTCCCCGCCCCACTCAGCCCCGCTCCGCTCCATCCCGTCCCTCCCCGCGACCCTCCCCGCGACCCTCCCCGCGACCCTCCCCGCGTCCCTCCCCGCGTCCCTCCCCGCGTCCCTCCCCGCGTCCCTCCCCGCGTCCCTCCCCGCGTCCCTCCCCGCGTCCCTCCCCGCGTCCCTCCCCGCGTCCCTCCCCGCGTCCCTCCCCGCGTCCCTCCCCGCGTCCCTCCCCGCGTCCCTCCCCGCGTCCCTCCCCGCGTCCCTCCCCGCGTCCCTCCCCGCGTCCCTCCCCGCGTCCCGCCCCGCGTCCCGCCCCGCGTCCCGCCCCGCGTCCCGCCCCGCGTCCCGCCCCGCGTCCCGCCCCGCGTCCCGCCCCGCGTCCCGCCCCGCGTCCCGCCCCGCGTCCCGCCCCGCGTCCCGCCCCGCGTCCCGCCCCGCGTCCCGCCCCGCGTCCCGCCCCGCGTCCCGCCCCGCGTCCCGCCCCGCGTCCCGCCCCGCGTCCCGCCCCGCGTCCCGCCCCGCGTCCCGCCCCGCGTCCCGCCCCGCGTCCCGCCCCGCGTCCCGCCCCGCGTCCCGCCCCGCGTCCCGCCCCGCGTCCCGCCCCGCGTCCCGCCCCGCGTCCCGCCCCGCGTCCCGCCCCGCGTCCCGCCCCGCGTCCCGCCCCGCGTCCCGCCCCGCGTCCCGCCCCGCGTCCCGCCCCGCGTCCCGCCCCGCGTCCCGCCCCGCGTCCCGCCCCGCGTCCCGCCCCGCGTCCCGCCCCGCGTCCCGCCCCCGCCCAGTGTCCCCCACCCCTCGCGTCCCACCACTCCTTACCCTGCGTTCTTCCCCGCCACACGTCCCCCCCCGCGTTCCGCCCTGTTCGACATTGCCAACTGCCGAGATGTGGTTGCGAAGGGGGGCAAACAATATTGGAGTTGGGCTTGTCATGTCAAAATACCTGCGGTTTTGCGGATTTTTTTTGTCGAGCGCGCCCTTTCTTCTGAGCTGTCTGTCGTCGCTTTGTTGAATCATACATACGAGCTTTTATGCTGGAAATGATACTCGTATATGTAGTATACGTGTGAGTATTAATACTTTGGAGAGAAGTTCATAATCTTATTGTTTAAGTTATGAGAATATTTTGTTTTTTTAAACTTTGATTTAATATTTTAATGCAACTTCATGCAACTGTGTAAAATTAATTACGTTATAATAGAAGTAATTTCTTACATAGTGCTCGTCTGCATTTTCAGACGAATCCCCTAGTAATTCTTGTACGTAAAGGCTTAACAAGTATTGAAAAACATAATTTTCGCGCCCATATTTATATTTTGAATTTCAAAGTACGTAATTACCTTCTCACTGCTAGTTCCCAACGTTAGTAATAAGAACAAGCCCTGCTGTGGAACATTTTCCCTAGGGGAAAATGCCGTTGAGGAACGCGGTACGGTACTTGCCTTACTTCGAAAATCATTACTGGACTGTGGCAATAATTCATACTCGAAGGCTTCATTTATTTATGGGCTGCACCTGTTGAAACAACGGTCCTGCATTATTTGTGATACTCAGGGACTCCGCGTCTAGACGAAGGAACATTATCATCGTTCTGGTGCTCTTTATTCTACCGTGCATTAATTACATGTTTAGTAACTGCCGATATCCAAGATGAAGTGTACCAGATATTACTGTAAACGTCGTGTACATTTGTTTTTATATAATCTGCAGATGGCTGTAAAGATTAATTGAACTTATTTACAAATTATGCAGACGATCTGTTAACAGAATTTCCTCTTTTATTTTTTATCGGAGTATTCTCGTTTACATATATATTCCTTACGTATCAAAGCGTGATACTACGAGACGTACGTATATTTTGAACTATAAAAGGAATTTTCTGATAGCTTGTGAGGAAATAGTCTTCAGAATTTAGATTTGTTAAGTTAATATTTTTAATACAAATAGTTTCAAATATTTACTTAAATGAATGTTGCGTTTTTGCTGGATTAACAAATTGTATTTGCGAAAGAAAAATATTTAAACTTATATCAATTATAATTACTGGAAATAGCTCACCCGAGGGGAAGTTCCTTCAGTCCCTCCCCCCCCCCCAGCCAAAGATTCATGTGCAGTTTTTACGAATTTTCTAAAGTATCGAGACATTCAGTATCTCAATTGAATACGGTATGGTAACTATGAATCAACAAATACAAATTTTAAATTCAGCATAAATGAAAATTTCTTTATAAGAACACTTGAGGTAGCTAGAAACTAAA